>CM051517.1:29586215-30196215 GCA_028015205.1 Mytilisepta virgata
TTGTTTCTTGAAATAGACTATGAGGGACGTTTGAAGACACTTTATGACAAACGTGATGACTTCGACTTTCCTATTGTAACGGGTCACGGGTCTATTACATTTGTTTGGCAGTCACGCCCTCCCCCTTCTTTATTCATTTCGAAATTACTTTGGGTCACTCAATCTCAGAATAAAATCGTATCTTTTTAATTGCCAAAGACGTTATAACAAAGGCAAGGTTTTAATCCTTATATTGTAAACCTGTATTTTCTCATTCACTACACTTGACAAATAACGTTAGTTCCGTCGGAAATGGAGTCCCCTTCATTTGTTTTTTTTTTATCGAAAGTGTCATAATTTATGAAGTTTTCACTTACCTCTGCATATTTGTCAATTATTATTGAATGTAGTTTTAATGTAAATATATTATGATATTTAGTGGTTTTGGTAACCTGGTCAAGTTTTGGGAGACTCAACTTGTCGTTTCAAATCAGCCATATTTACTTGAGTCTCATGCCGTAAACTGGTCTATGCGACTCGTCGTAAAATAGCCTTCATACGTCAAATTGGAGTCTTTTGAGTTCCTTTTTACGTCAAAATCGAGTCTTTCGAGTTTCTTAAACATATAAAAGGCCATTTCTGTATGAGCAAAGTTAGTCGTGATCGGACACCCGTGGCGAAAGCCGAAATAAAAGAGCCTCCTCTAGAGTTTTCTTTAGCTACGCCTAGATTATTTTAGCTTTCTACATAGATTATTTAAAGGTTAGAAATATCCACAAGATTTATTTTGTATCAATTCTTGTTTGCGCTTAAAAGATACTCGAAAGAAAGTACGTAACATTCCGTTGATTGAAAATACATAGAAAATAATTTGAAGGTGTAATATTTTCACATTTGTTTAGTTGCCGCCATAGACATAGATTCAAACATTGGAGTCTCTATTCAGAATAATTACTATAATTAACTGAAATTCGTTACTTGATTAAAGAAAGTCACTTTGAATTAAATCTTGACTTCTTAATTCGTACGTATTAACGGAATATCATTATTATTTATATAATTACGGAAAATCACAAAGATGGACGCGGAGCAGCAGACACATATATATATCTAATAAAATTCAGAACTTAATACTATAATTCCAAAGTTAAATTTGTACATTCTTATAACATAAGTTACTTAGCACTTGACCAGAGTTACCCCACTAGCTTGCATATACAGTTTATTTTGGTGTATTTTATTATGTGTGTTTTGCTTAATTAAATATTGAAATGATGCACATGTATAGCCTGTATGTAGAGCTGTTATAATGAAGTTATAAAATTTATCCTGTGTATTAAATAGTTAAATTTGACTGGATCGATAATTTCAGCCAACTTAAAATAGTTTGATTCTTATAATTCCGAGCTGATTTCCTGCCATATCTGGTTGAGGTTCACATAGTTTGTATATATATATATAGTTGACGGAGAATACTAGTTTAGGTTTCACTTCAGAGTAACGAAAACGCTGTAAAAGGGGCGAAAACGTTACACTATTGTTAATTTTCTCTTCTTGGGTAGCAATATACCAGCATCGCCTGAATATGGCGTCTACGTTTCTCAGCTTATCCGATTTTCAAGGGCATGCGTGAGTTACCCTGACTTTCGACAAAGAGGATTACTGCTGTCACAAAAGCTTCTTAACCAGGGTTTTATCAGGGATAAGTTGATGTCATCACTTAGGAAATTTTACGGTCGTCATCACGAATTGATTGACCATTACAGTGTTCCAATATCTAAGATGATGTTGGACCCGTTTCCACTGTCGCAACCTTTCATGTGCCTCCACCGACTTCCCCCGGATTGACTTTGTTGAACTTCACGACGGGAACTGCTTACCCTTCCGGAGCACCTGGGTTCACTCCTGGTTTTTATAAGAGTTTTTGTTGTTCATTGTTTTTTTAGTTTTCTGTGTTTATTTGTTGTGCTTGTGGTTGTTCATTTGTCTTCCCGGGTTTGTCTGTCCAATGGATTACGTTTTTTGATTGCTCCTTGGGTATATTTGTCACTTTCTATACATTCTCAATAACTTTGTGCTTTTTATTTCATTTGTTGGAGGTACATTGTAGTATGAAAATTTTGCAATCACGTTTTTGATACAACAGAAAGTCTTAGATGCCACGAAAATATGCTTCAATCAGCTGGCTTCAATAGTATTACTTACTCGAGTGGATCATGTAACTTATGTACGTAAATTACTAACTTACGTGGAAATTTAACGTTCCACTGTTGGTACATTTGTTCAAAAATTTGAACAATTTATAAATACAGGCACAAAAAAACCTGCAGTGACTAGTGCGCACATTTCCTTCTAGCATCCCTGTTAATATCTGTGTACAAAGAAGTAGGCCCATTTTTCCTGTAGTTCACTAGGGTTAATTTCAAAAGTTGCCCGATTGCCTTCAAAAGTTCTTGGGCATTGCCTGGTATGTGTCTCTTAACATTTTCTAATTATAACTAACAATTAGGTTAATAAATTCTTTTCTGCATACCTGAATATCGATTTTAGGGACAATTTTAACACATATTTGGATAATTTTTTAACGTGAAGGAAACTCGGAACCAAAACTAATTTTCTGTTGTATGTAAGTTTATGTATAACCTTTCATGTAAAAATAGAATGGTTTTGGTGCCGAGTGTCCTTGACAATAATCCAAAAGGCGATACAAAATGCATGGGAATTAATGGCCTCTATAGACGTCCTTCGCGGGTGGACAATGGTTCAACATAAACATTTTTTGTTAACATAAAAATGGATTACATACAATCGTTGCGACAAAAAGTATGAAAATATTTAAGATAAAAAATTGATGGTTGCGAGTGAAACGACAGAGGAGAGTGGTCCTATTCCTAAAAGGAAACACCAAAGTCTTAAGGAATCGAAGTTTTATTTTCTCATACAAACACGTGGAATAAATTACTTTCAAACAATATCTGTCAGAATAGTATGAACTTATCTACATGCATGCTTCAGAAAAAGATAAATCTATTTGAATTAGTTATGATTGACAGGTTTATCTTAATCATAAAGCACATTTGTAAAAATCTCTACCAAATGTCAGAATTGGCAGTATATTATAGCATCCTAGAATGTTTTTAAACTCAGTTGATAAGTAATATTCTAACACTAAAGTAAATGATAGAAAGTCATCATGTTAATGTAATCAATGCACATCATACTGGTTTCACTGAACTGCATGACACTACAGTTTAAATAATGCTTAATGGAAGCTATTTCATCAGCACAATCATAGAAACGTACTATCATGTATCAATATTAGTATCCGTATATATAGGATACGGAAACATATAGGAAGGAGGAAGAGTCAGTTGAACAGTGTTCGGTTGTGGTTGTAAAAGTTTCATCAAATTACATGCTGCCAAACTTTCAGACCGGGCGTCATGTACTTCAGCTTCTCGTGTTCTGTCTCGTTTATATTTTGTACGTCTATTTTGAAACCATACTTTAACCTACAAGACAAATAGAAACAAAATGTAAAATTTTTGTAACTGATTTGTAACGCATGGAAAAAATGCCAATAAATAAATAGATAAATAAAAGATATGGCGTACTGGAAAATGTTTAACAATAGGAAGATAATACTTCATCTACTGTTGTTGATAATCTCTTAAACCAGAGGCCCTTTGTGTTATATGTAACAATGTCTTTTCTCCATTTGCTAATATATATATCAATATTTCAACAAGACTAGTTAACAATTAATTTATCTCAGTACTGATGAAATATTTGTACAATTATCTAAATAAAATATTATTGAGACAATTGTCATTGATAGTAAACAAAATACTAACTTAAATAAAGATAATGATAATTTTATATGGGAAAAAAATGATACTGTTTTCAATAGTATGATTTTTAAATTGGTTCCATAGTATGATTTTTAAATTGGTTCCATGGTATGATTTTTAAATTGGTTCAATAGCGTGATTTTTTAAGGTCCGGATTTATTGTCTTCGTTTGAATGTGAACTATCATCACTATCATTATACAAACCTGTGTTTCTGACAAGCCTAAATCTCTTGCTAACTGGCTTCGTTCTTTACCAACCATATACTGATTTCTCTGAAATTCTTTTTCTAAGTGATAGAGTTGTTCTGGAGAAAATGTTGTTCTTGCCCTTTTAGGTCGATCTAAGTCTAAAGCTTTTGGAAATACTAATTCTTTGTATGAACCATTAGAGTCTAAAATTACAATTAAAATGATACCAAATTTGATACACAGTATATCAAATTACAACTTATCTGTCGTACTCAAGGTCGAAAACGTTGAAAACAGAACAATAACTTACAATGGTGAAGAGTAGATACAATTAAATGTTAAAATTACCCTTAGAGCAAAACTATTTAAGGACAGAGCTATGCTCCTTGGTTTCTACAACATTTACAAATTCACAAATTACTCGTGTATTTTCATTGAAAGATAATCTCATTTCATTTTGGTCAATATTTCCAGTTGTTTATTCATATAATAGAGGCGAATTAAACATGAAGGATAAAACACGGGCATGATTTTGCTTTAAGGTGTCCGATTTTGGTTGGCTGATGAAAATTTAAGAGAACCAATAAATAAACCTTTAACTTGGCTTTTTATATTGTTTAATAGTATTTCATGCATGCATGGTCAGCTTCTCGGGCACAAAACCTAACATCCGTCTTTTACTTCGTTTTCATTCCATTTCTACAGATTTTTATTTTTAATGAATTTGCAAAATTATTCACAGGACAGTTAAACCATCTTGCTACTGTTACGTGTATAATCATATATCAATCAAACTCGATGTTAATTATACAATTTCATAAAATTACTCATTATTTTTTTTTATAAAAGTTTGTCACCATTTAAATCAAACTTTACATCTGGGTAAATCAGAAAAATATGCCAGGACGTACCAGTGACACTTCAATTCGATTTATTGAAATAAAATTAATTTACCACACAGTGGATAATTGGACATTTATAAAATAATATTGTTAGAGGTTTGAATGTTATCAATATAGCAATCTGATACTGCTTAATAAATGGTTTTAATGTCATTCTATACTGTGTGCTATTCATATTATTATATCAGTGCTTCAAAACAGAGACAGAAATCTTTCTAATTAAGGCAACAAAATACTCTCACAACTAGGGGTGCCATATTGGTAATGTGTGATTTACTAAGCTCGTCTTTCCCAGTCAGTGTATATTATAGGAGACAATTTAGACCCTAGCTACAATTAATCGGACGAAAAGTTTTATACAAAACACGAGACTATACTGTGTTATTTTTTAAATTGTTTTTGAAAATACAGATTTAATTTTACTTAAAAATACAAAAAAAAACCAAAAAATATTCTGAGTAAATATGCGTGAAAGTTGTTTTTTTATGCTACATTAAAACTAAAAGGGATCAATGCTACAAAAAGTTCAAAGATCAGAAACCATAATTTGTGCCCGGAAAATCATGATGTTCAATCTATACAATCTAGATAAACGTTATTTTGGTGCAATGTTTATAGATATTTCACTATCTCGTAAGAATTGCGCAAATCCAAAACAATACAACCCAAAATACTGCATAACAGATTCAAATCGAACATCATCAAAAAGAGATATGGCAAAAACCATCTAAGGACGACAGTGCTATCATTAGGGATAGAACATTAATATCATGCCAGGGAACTAAGGTATAGTGGTGCCGTACAGAGGAGTTCACCAGAACTATAGCATCCAGTAAGTGAATGCAACAAATATACCATGATGAAATTTTTGATGCAGCATATTTCAACAAATCATTTTTTGTTGTTGACATTTTATAAGAGCAAATTCGTAACAAATTGCCTTTCAATGTTCAAAAGTTAATTTGTGTCCTCTCTTTCAAGTCTGTAACTTATTTGAAGTTAACAGGTCAAGCACACAAAATACTTATGTCTTATCCTTTTATTTCATCAATTAAAACAACCCTGAATGAAAACTGACACTTTTGTCACTTGGGAACTAGGATATGACATCTACAATATGTTTGGCGTTGGGCCACGGAAACAATAACGATTGATAATTTACAGAAGATCAAAACTATAGTACCACATAATTTATTCATTTTTCAATTTGTTTATATTCGAGTAACACACAGTATAGGTTTGGCTGTATCTCTATACCAATGTATATTTGGTTTGTGAGAATAAAGATATTGAATGCCGCCCTTTTCATGGGAATAAAAATATAGATATAAATCGAAAACTATTTTCCATATGTATACTTATTGATATATACCCCCTTGGTATTATACTTATTTATATATACCCTCCCCCCCTTTGGTATTATACTTATTTATATTTACCAACCTTTGTATTATTTGACGTTACTTTAAAAGAAAAAAAAACACACATCTTATGTCAAAAACAGAAACATGCATTTTTTAAGCCAACTCAACTAAAGATGTTCAGAAACATTTTTGCTAACAGTTTATACTTCTTTTAATATTTTTGGGGTCTTAAGAACTACTGAAGAGGTGTAAATTGTCCAAATGCATGCATCTGGGGCATCAAATTTGTGTCCTCAAATATTTGTAACTTCTCTGAATAAATTATTTGGTATTCTTTCATTGTGATAAAAAATTGTGTAGATGTTCATTATGCCAATTTAATTCAGGTAAGCATTTCAGTGGCGAGCATTTGAAATGAATTTCATGAAACGAGTACAAAACACTTGATAAGCCCAAGTATCTAATTTAATTTATACCACAATTGTTACCGACCTCCTTGAGAACTACTTGTTAAATCTCAAATGTTTTCTATGGTAAAACTTTAAGATGAACTTATGATATTTGACCAAATGTTTACTTTGTATTTGAGAAAATAGTGGTGAATAATAAATCTTAAATACATTAAATTATTTTCTTTTGATGGTGTTGGTTAAACTGAAATATTACATAAGATTGTATATTACCAAAGTCTTTGACAGTAATGCATTTTTAATATTTTTTGTTTTTTATTTTAAGTTGAATATTTTTATATATTTTTTATTATATCTTATTGTTTTGATACTGATTGTAAACATATTTCGCATTTTACCCTATACAATAATCGGTACATATGCACATATGAATATCATTATGACACATTCAGGAGTGTATCAATAAAATCTTCAAATTACTGGTAAAGTAATTTTATAAATACTGTCGCTCGACAGAAAACATGTTACATAGACAATCAGAAGACATAATCAACATTGCTAGTCCCAAAATGAAGAAACCCAAACCAGCAAAGATAACTTTTATTATGTTATATTGTTCAAAGCCAAAATGTCCAAAATATGCATAAATAAAAAGTGAAAAATTAAGAAAAATCAGACGAATTTTCCACATTGATCAACAAAATAGTTATTATTTAAAATCATCCTGAATTCTTTACACATTAAAAATATTTAGAATGACTATTATCAGTCAAAGTGGTCATGCCAATTGTCAACCACAACAATATTTCCAGCATAAATGATTTCCGACCTAATTTGTTAATAAAGATGTACTTGTTGAATTGTTTTAAATTAAAAAGCAAGATTTTATATATGACACAAGCGAAAGGAAAGATTACTAAAATAGCCATCGCATACATGTTTATCTGTTTGTTGGATGTTGCATAGCACTAGAGGATCATTCATTTTATGGTCTACGGGGATTGGGACGTTATCCAATTGATTTTTGTATCAATTAAACGTCGTATTATTAATTACTGGGCAAACTTGTACAGCAAGTAGAAAAAATTTCCTTCCATTCTGTACAAACTCTTTAAAATTTGCAGATAATATTGACTGGCTTAAAAATGTAACATATGTATTGTAATTTATATATTCTATAACGGTGACTTTGGTGACGAATATCATTATCTGTTTATATGTAATAAACTTCAAAACGAAAGCAAAGAATTTTTGAAATCTCCGTATATAAAACGACCGAACTGCTTGAAATTTTCTAAATTGATGAATACAGTTTAATTGTTATGGTACATTTATATAAAATGATAAGGACAATTAGCAGTAAGTTACACTCTCCATGATAAGTATTTTCCTGTCATACTTTTGTATAGCTTTATGTTATGTATTTTTAGTTTTTGTATATACAGTGAAACCTGTGTAAAAGGGCACCCATGTGACCAAAGAAATGTGCCCTATATAGAGGTTATTTTTACCAGTTTTGTTCTGATAACAGGAACATTTTCATAGTGCCCTTTATATACAGTAATTTTCTATATAGAGGTGCCCTTTGAAGCAGGTTTGGCTGTATCTCTATACCAATGTATATTTGATTTGTGAGAATAAAGATATTGAATGCCGCCCTTTTCATAGGAATAAAATTATAGATATAAATCGAAAACTATTTTCCATATGTATACTTATTTATATATACCCCCACCCCCCCCCCCCCCCCCATTTTGGTATTATACTTATTTATATATACACACCTTTGTATTATACAGATTTTGATACACATGCATATTTCATCGAATGTTAGTTGCCCAATACTGGATATTTGGAAAATCAGAAACAATTTCCTCAATTTTATTCATTACATTTAAATAACAAAATTTTCAAAAGGGTAAAGCTAAAAACTAAGGACGGAATTATTCACGATTAACATCTAAATTAAACTTTTTATTGCAATGTACATGTTGTATGAATCTAAAATTAAACTATTCCATTTAACAAACCTTCTGAAAAAAACTAAATTGTGTGTTTTTCTTTTTATGGTTAGTTGTCAAAATAAATTAACATTTTATATTTGTGAGACTCAAAATTCTCTAAATAAATATATGATTATTGCAGTCTATCTTTCCGAATATAATTATATACTATACTATATACTATAATTTAATATTTTTATAACGTTTGGTATTTTAGTTACCTCTGATTGTAATAGTCCTGCAGTAATCTGGATACGATTTATTCTCTATGTTTTTCTCCATATCACAATTATAATAAGCGTCCTTAGCAAAAAAACTTGTCATCTTGTGCAGTCAATAAATTTTTCTATTCAATAAAAACATGAAATATAAGTAAATAAATACATCAGTATATATAGTTTTTCAAACTAAACGTGCTAACATCAATTTTGGGTAAGACTGTGATTGAGTGACGGTATACCTAATTAAGCGTTTTATATGACACTCAAACTTTCAATTTTCCTTTTCTGAACAAATCTTAGCACTCGTCCAGAAAATCAATTGGATAATAAAGAACTGCAATTTTCTCTTCTGTTAATTGACAATTTAGATTAGAATAATTTTAACAATGTTAGTAGGAGGTATTTCCGATTATGTTAAATGTGTCAGAACAGTGATCCTCCCATTTTCAATTTGATACTTTCAATCTTAACATAATAAAGTTCAACGCCTACTTTCCCGATACGGAACTTCACTCAGAATAAAAATTTTGTTCCTAATTATGGCACAACAATATATTTGTATTTGTATATGCATCAGTACGCATTAGAATCTTTTGGGTAAGGTTTCCATTTTATTCCTCTTAAAAAAATATATGGAGTTGAAAGCCTTTATCACAAACCATTTAACTCATTATTTTAAAATATCTAAAAAATAACCGGTAGGTCCCAATGAAAAACCTTGCAATATATATATCACATCTCAAAAATTCTTTTATATTAAAATGTTTCTAATGGCTCTATCATTTTTGCCATAACAAGGTAGAGTCAACCGTATTTGTTTATTCCATGAAACAAAGTCTCGAAAGAGTTATATCAAACATGTTACCGAACATGAACTTCGAGTTTCTTAGGTTTCGTGTAAATCAGATTCGTCTGTCGTCTATAAATTTGCTTTGACATTTTTCATACTTTTCATTTGGGTTTATCTGATCTCATCCAAAAAATATTTATTTCTTTCTTAACTTTTTTATACACCATGTCTTTTTGGACAATTTTTAAATCTCTCTAATTTTCCTGGCGGTCTTTATATCTAAATTAACCTTAATTTAATGTTGTTCTTTTATAGTTCCTAACCCCTACCGTAAACACTACATGCAAAATAATTCCTAAACGATGGTGTGAGATAACCGTATGATCATTTTTAAATCTTTATCTTTATTGAAAATACACCAACCAGACACAATATATAACATGAACACAAATAACATACAATTGAGAAACAAACGAGTTGTGGATCTCCTTTCGTCAGTTCTAATGACTGCTTAATACAAGAAATCACTGTGTTAATGTCATCAGGTGTTGATGGATTTGATAGGATAGATAACTTTTTTTCATTAACTATAGTTATTAAAATCAGCATATTTTCTTCAAAATATAACAAGAATATATCTCTTTGGAATTAGTTAAATTTTACAATGAAAAAATTAGTTTTGTTCGTCATCAAGTTAATTATAAAATTTACATATTCTTTGATCTCTAGGTATTTTAATGTATCTCCCAGTTTCTATTAGTAAATTATGGTCAGACACCCTAAATTTGGTTAAAAGTTCTTTTTTTATTTCCTGGATAAGCCATTTATTTTCTGTCACCTGATAACATACATTCGCAGTCCTATCGTATTTATTCTACATCTATACTTTCAAAGAAAATAAATATGATCATTTGTTTTTAATCTTTACATGGTCTGAAGTTTACTGAAAATGAAGTCTCATTCTTTGATCTCCTTACGATCAAAATATGTAAGCAAAGGCATTAATAATGACTTACTCATATATAAGTAACCTATGTTACAAAAAAACATTTTACAACGTTAAAAACAGCTTTTTCGCATTAGAAGTACTTTATGTTTTTAAATATTTGGGCAACTCTTGCTTTCTGCTGAAAGTAAATAATAAATGTTTCTTACAATTGTAAGTTGGTAGTGACAGAAGCATGTTATTATACTGTATACCACAGATATGCGTAATTAATAACGACTTTGGGGATCTATTATTTCCGTTGTACTTTCAGTAAACTATATGTACTTTAGCTTTCCTATTATATTTTACATTAAAGGAAACTTCCATTTTTTGCCATGAATACAACTATGAGACAAAATGTTAATAGTACACAATCAACTAAATATGAAAAATGTTACAATATTCACTTCTGACAAATAAAGTGATTTGAAGTAAATTTAAACCCAAAGAAAAGATTCTTCCGGCCCTTTAACGAAAATGAATTACCTAAAACCATCCAAAACATTAAGCTTCCTTTTTTTTACTCAAAAAATATAAGACAAATTATCTTATTTATATACTTTTTATATATAGACTATACCCAGGTAACCACCAGAAAACAACAATTTTGGCTAGATGGGAATAGAAATTTTAAAATTTTGTCTAAGTGGGAAGACACCTACAAATTAACTCCTAACCATAATTTCCAGAATTTTGACAGACACCATGTGTATTTGTGTGCCAAACGATAGAAGTCCTTTCGTGAATAACAATTACTAAACAGAATCCCAAGCAAATTTGTTATGTGATTCGGTAGTGGACGACAACTGAAATTTATCAATTTGTATACACGTCTATTTGAAATTGAAAAACGATAAACTCTTTCGGTAAAAGCCTGCTTTCAGCCAGATATATATTTCAGTTGACAATTGCTTATTACCTCAATGGTTATAAGCGGATGTTAAACCCTGGACATGGAACTTAGATGGTTACGGGTAAATCTCTTCGTTGTCTATAAAAGACCAATGTTATCAATTGAAACAGACTTTAAACAGTAACATTTTTACTTGAGTTATCTACAGTTTATTTTATTATAGAATTTCTGTAATTTCTGTAATAATTCTTAAGCTACTCCAATGAAGTTTTAAAAAAACAATATCAAACTCGTACTGTCTTGTTTTTATATAAAACGCATATAGATCCAGTAAATAAAAGATTATAGTTTTTAATGCACATTTTGGTTCACACTGTTTCTCATACATTTTGATTACGACTTTGTTAGAATTCAGAAATTCGCTTTTAATAAAAAAAAATCAAGGTTTTAAAGTATGAATGCCAATAATTTTGTTGTTAAGCAACATTCATTACCGGCATATGTGTACTTAAAATCAGGATATTTATAATTTTAAGTGCTTTCTAAACAAGTAACTTTGATTTTAGCACTGAGATGATTTATCAAGGTGATATTTCATAATTGGATTAGGGGTTCTTCAATCGTTTTTATACTCTGGTGTCTTTGTTTATCTTACATTATTCTTTTATATATATCCATATAATTTAAGTTTTGTGTCATTTTTAAGTCTTTCAGAAACACACAGACCAGGAACATTTTTACTTAACTGAATCATCAATTGAAAATTTCATCTATTATTTAATTATGGGCGTGTGAGGGTGGAGCTGTCAGGACCCCAATGTATCTAAATAATAAAATAAGTGTCACATTAGTTCCAATTGAAGTGGTTTTACTCGGAGTTTTGTGGAGACAATTTAAGCGATTTGTAGCAATTTTAATTATTCTCAGTTACACATGTAAATAAATCTTCGTTATAGAAATAGTTCTTCCAATACATTTAATTATTAATTTTCATTCAATACAATATTTTTTTTATGAACTGAAGTGCTTCCCGTCAGCATGTTTAAAATTTCGTTTGGTAACATTTATTTATATTATAACAGGTTTACCTTCTCATTTTATCTATAACTAATTGAGAAGAACACATCTACCTCTACTTTAAATTCTAAAATAGTATTTGAACATTTGGTCTTAGCTGATCAAATTTATAGGTTTGGACATTTTTTTCTCAATATCGATCGTTAGTTAAAACATGCTTTCAAAAATATACTGCTCTAGCGCTACTTATTGACTTGAGTTAAGAATAAATTCTTTGATACCAATTTTGATGCACAAGATGTGCATATTTGGCCAAGGTGCGACTCATCAATTTTGCTCAAGGCCTAAAATGTTGAAAACCTAAACAATAATCCAAAATGATGAAGAAGAAATTTAAAAATGCCAAAATAACAAAAAGAAAAGGGATTCAATAGCAGCCATGAGCCTAATTTTAAGCTTCAAATAATAGATTTTCTGGTTTGCTTACTTTAGGCATTATCAGCCCAGTGGCTAGAATTTTTGTCCTGGCATGATTCATTACTTAAATACCTTTAAATTTCCCGTTCAAAATTTGAAAAAAATTTACCAAAAGTTTCTAAGGCTCTTCCTTTTGATGCAGAGGTAACCCTTAGCTGAGTTTTGATTCCTGTCTGTTTTAATTGTTTTGGGTTTTGATAGTTGTGCTTATTAATAATTGTTATATCTTTAACAGGATTTCCAACATTTTGATCTCGAGCACTGCTGATGAGTTATCAGTCAACGAAATGGCCATATAGTGCATCAAATTCAATCGGTATTTTGTGATACATTTTTTTAGGAAGAAAGTGAGAAATTTTACTGCAACTAGAAATAACAACTGATGTTGTTCTGAGTTAGTCTTGAATTTAAACTTTTTCTGTCTGAATTGACTTAAAGGAGATCTTTATAAATTTAAAAAGAGATAAATATGGAACAAATTTTTCACCAAATTTCAGTCTTTAAAGACAAATAAGAAGGAGGGTTGCTCATTAGAATATTTATTAATTGTCTTATAATGTAAATTGTTCGTATTCATTTTAACATGTTTAAGATACATAATCCTTGTGACAAAAGAAGACAATGTAAGATGACAACTGACATCTGTGATTCTATATCCCTCTTCATTTACTGTACCCCATGCCGAGATCAGTAGCGTCCTTTTGTATACTGTTATTCAACGTCAATTAATTACCAACGTAGAGAAAGACAGAAGAAAACCACGAACACCAATGATGACACATATGTCGGTGTATTTCCTGTTCCACAAGAGATCTAATTAAATTGTTTTCTCTTCCCACAATAATTTCTTCAAGGATTCTTTATTGAGATCATGATTGTTAATTAAATGCTTCCTAATGTTTTGCAATAACAAAAGACTTCCAGAGAAACACTTTTGGAGTTTTGCCATAAATAATAACACAACGCAATTTCTTTGGCAATTTAAGAAAAAAATAAATAAATTGATAAGTGATGTAGTATGCGTTGTATATGACCAGTAGGAAAACGTAGACACGTATATCATGTATATCACTGGTAAAGTGAAAATGTGCCATACAAAAAAGGGATGAATTTATTCGATACTATATATCATTCTAATGACGGAACAATTTCAACCAAGAAAATAAACAGGGGCTTTGGAAATTATTTTTATTACTTAATTATAGCCTCGGTGAAAAAAATGTCTGTTCATTCCCTCATTACTTTAGCCATTGTTTCAGTTTCACAAATACCATGATATACAAGTTATTGTTAATGTGCAACGATATATCTTCACGTAAGAGCAGTGCACATCTCATACACGTTTTCTAAAATCTATATTTTTGCCCCTGTGAGCCGAACAGTTTTGAATCAAGAATTTTTGCATCAAATAATTTACTAGCTTTCAGGGCTTTTTTTATAACAATATCCAATGACTCAGAAACACTTTAAATGTATACTAGTAATTAAAAAATAATTTGTATTTTCACAAGCAGAACTCAAGGCCAAAGATGTGGAAAGCCGAAACATAACCAAAAGCATTGTATGTAGCAAATTCAAAAGGAAAAAGGCTAAGAAAAATAAAACCAAAGCAGACAGCTTGTACAGCAGATCAGATCTAAAAGGAGAGGTTATAAAAAAAATCTAAGCAAATGTTTAAGTGACTTCATAAGTTTCAAATATTCCACAGTTTTATCGTAGTATACGTCGGTTTTAGACAGAAAAACATGACAATAGAAATATTTTAAATAGCAGGACATTTAACCGGCTTTTAAAGGGTGTTTAATTCGAGAAGTTAATCACTTTCATCAACTATACCCAGATCGTGAAGTGTAAAATTTCTCACTAGTAACGTACGTAAAATCCGAAGAGCCAATTATAAATTGTAGTAAATCCAGAGACGATGTAACCGTCGGGATAAACAAACAAGAGAAACACATGCAACATAGAAGGCTTATTTTAATATTATTATCTGCCTTACATTATTCTCGCTTTAATGCTCATTTCCATCTGAATTCATGCCGTTTTATATTTTAAATTTGTATACATTTCAATTTATCGTGGGAAGCAAATACGTTTATTTTTAATGATGCATTTCTAGCTATTATACGAAATTAATTTAGATTCTTGTACAATATGATTGGGCACAATGTAATCCTGCATAATACTGCCAACATTCTCTATAACATGATGTAGACAACAGTAAGACTGAGTATAGCGTTTATCATTTTAAAGTTATCTCGAACGGAGGAGGATCAATCATATCAGAATGTTCAGATTTTTTACGTGGTGAATGCCTTAGGCGTTTTTGACTTGTAGAAATAAACCAGAGAGTCATAATCTTGGAACTACTTTTAGGACGTTTTACATACTCGGCATAATTTTACACTATGCCGCAGAAATTCTAAATGCATGTGCATGGTAGTAATTTGTTGAACACATGCACCTGTAGTATGGATCGAAAGTTAATTTTCGATAGTATACGGCAGTGACACTTTGCAGACTGTGCTAAAAAAATTAAATTTCAACTAAAAAATTGCTGTATAACATTTTGGGGAAAAAAATCGTCTTTTTATGCTACCCTTTTAAAGATAACAATGACATTGAAGTATATAGAATTTGTATTACGTTTCTTTTAATCTTTGTTTCAAAAAGATGACGGAAGATTCACTTGGTATCACGTCGTTTTGGAATTTCCGCGATTTTCGATATTTTCATATCTCATATTGGGGGTTATGGATTCAGCAATTGACTTTGATATATTCATAGACTTGTACTGATTTTGGTACTTTTATATTTTTCCATCTTTTTTTCACCCAGAATACTCAAACATGAAGTACACAAGACAATATAAAGTACATAAAAACAGGATGTTAAAGTCAAATCCACAGATGTATAAGAAGAAAACATTGTCTAAACAAATTATAGAAACAATACAACTCCCACATAGTAACCGCCATACCTATCATGACAAAGTCGCCTGGTGATACATCAAAGTATCACACAGATATCATAGGGTAACTATTTCCGTAAGAAATATGCTGATTACGCAAGAAGATTCAGGTAAAGACCATATCGGTCCTTGAGAAGCTCAGGTTTTAGCTGATCTGACATTTGACGAAATAGTCTGATCTGTTAATAATCTTCCCTTCTCTGTATTACGTAATAAACTTATTTCATTGCTGCCCAATGCTAATTTTTAAAAAATAAAAATAATTGTGAAATAGAATTTCGGATAAAACGTTTGGAGATGACTTTAAAATTCAAAACTCCTTTAATTTGGAAAACGACGTTGGTCATATGACGAAATAGAATTGCACAGATTCTATTCAAGAATGAAAACTAGAAATCAACCGAATACTTGGGAAAGTTCAGTAAACCCCAAAACATTGCATTGGAGGTTGGTTTTCGACAGTGGACAGTGTTTGCATTGGTAATTTTAAGATCTAGATTTAACTTTAAAAATAAGTTTGTTCGCCATTCAACGTTTACGTCAATTATTTCTGTTTTGTATAATACTCCGTGTCAAGATGAAAACACCATTTCAGTTTTATCTGTTCTGAAGTGGCCAAGTATTTAATTTATAATTCATATAACATTTTTTGTCTATGAATGTAAGTGTTATAACGGTTTTAAAATCCTTTGATATTAAAAACAGCTTGAATTGCTTTCTATATTTTAACTTCAAAATAAATGCAATAAAAGATATTGACTAGTAAATGAAGCAATTAAACGTTGAATCGACGGTAAAATGTTTTTCAGAAATCAAGATAACATTTTTGGGGAAATATACCTACTTTCTCGAGTACGCATATGTATCTTGTTCATAACTCTATACTATAACTAATGGTTTTGGTTTTACTCAAACATATAGTTATATGTGAAAATGTTTTTCTGTCATGACTATATACCCTATCTCACCGTGTACCCAATCTCATCATCCGAGTTTTTTCTGTCAGGTTGAAACTTCTGGTTGAAATTTTCATTCATTGTTTGAAATCAACAAATATTTAACTTCAGGGAAAAAGAAATTTCTTTAAAATTTTAAAGACTTTATTTAGAAATGGAAAGTGGCGAGATTGGGTGCAGTTGACGAGAATGGGCACTCGGCCAGTACAGCTGATGAGTCGTATTTCGACAAAATATGGATGAAATCTTATGCATCAAAGTTGCCATTATAGAATGTTTATTCTTAATTCGGTTTACCAAATACACCATACATCTGTCCATTTTAAAAGACTTGTACATTATCTCAGTCGTTCAGTTTGATTTGTTCGCATAAATAGTCATAAAATCAATTCAATCGGGTTTGTCCGTAGACTCGATTCCCCAAAGGTACCGCTTCTATCGGGGCTGTCATAAAATCCTAAAAATGTTTGGAAATTAACAAATATCTACCTGCGGCATAGCTCTGTCCTTAGATACATTTTGGCTTCACCCTTTTTTTTTTATAAGTTTGTAGATTTCGGGAAAAGCACAGAAACTGTAGTTGCATTCATTTGTTTGACTCTATACTCCAAATGAAAGAAATAACACTGTTTAATAGCTGTAACATTGTGAATGTGCACCTTATATTCAGGGATGTAAAAACCCTGACAAACTTGCTTGAAGACTGGAAAATCTAATTCAACAGTAAAATCATTTCTTGGTAGTGGCAGAATATGTGATAAATAGATAAATACATGGTCTTTTCCATATTGCCCGTGTTATCAGCGCTCGACGGCTATCGTCCCTCGATCTAAAGCTCTCGGGGTCGATATCAATGTCTCGTGCTGATAACAAGGTCAATATGAAAAGACCATGTATTAATCTATAATTATTCCATGGTCAATTACCGTTTTAACTGTTGTATATTTTATTTGAATTTTGCCTGCCTGATTTAGCATGTTCATTCTATTGCTCTCAATCTTTTGTCGATTATTCTAATGTTTTGTAACGTCGCTGGAGAAATTTAAAAGGATATATTCATGCAATTTCTCTTAAAAATAATTCAACATGTGTAAGGGTAATTACAAGCAAGAAATGGCTCATTTTTATTTACTAATTTACATAATTTACATAACTTGCCAAACACTATAACATGCTTTTTTTAACGAAAAACATGCTACATTGAACATTTTAACTGAAGAATTTTTATGATGCAGTTGGTCCATTGTCACAAAGAAATATGGATATCTTCGTGTTCCTTTAGAATAAGCTGCAGCGTGAAGAGCATCTGTAATATAAAACAAATAGATGAGACAATTTTAAAGAGAATCATTTCAAGGCTGTGAAATTTCATATTATCTGTATTTTCTTTCTTGAACCATCATATTTTTGTTAAATTGAGCACAAATGAAATGACTAAGATCGATTAAATTTGATACATTTGGTTTTCCCTCAAAATATGTGAAATTTGAATTTACATTTTATTTCAGCAACAGCAGATAAGAGCACTATTAACCGCAAAACTAAAGGAATTGACATATTTTTGGATTATGAAATACATTTAGTGTCTTAAAGTGTATTTTTCATCTGTTTATACAGATTTCAAAACGGTAATAATTTGAAATTTATTATTATTTGAAGTTTTATGTTAATGCAACGTCCTTTAGAAACGTAAAATAGAAATTTAAATTGGATGAAAATTTGCGAAATGAGATCAGATTCAACTTTATCTTCGAAATCTATAGAAAACTTTGAAAAATGAAATGGCAATGGTTCAGCACCATCATGAAAGCAAGCCAAAATAATATGAACATGAAGAATGAGAATATTGAGGAAGATAAGTGTGATGTCAAGAAATGTTTATTTTTATCTAGAATATTTTAACATTCTTGTTTTCCTGTAATGCTGATTGGTGTGAGCTCTATAGAATCCTCGTCAATCTAATAGATGTCAGTACAATTATCTATTGTGATGTGATCTAATGCAGCATAACAAAACAGTAACAAGGAAGTGTTGGAAGGAAGACAAACAAACTTAATCATATATCTATTGCTGAGCTGATGGAAAAGATAAGTACTCATCAAGAATAATCACGAAGGAATTGCTTTCATTATTTTGAAGCACTATGTCACTAAAGAATGTCGTTACTAGTAAAACATTTTTTAAAATGATGATATAATTGGTCTATTAAACCCAAATTAAGTCCTTTCTATCTACTCATTAATGAATGCAAACGATAGAGGTGTATTAATACAACGCAAAATTCAGGGAAAAAAGACGAGAGTTCCTTCCCATCGCTTGGCTTTTGGGTATCATTGTAACGTATTCATGCTATGTCTACAGTGTCACAGATACCAAAATCAGTATGATTAGTACCTTATAAACCGTAGCAAATGACCCCTTCCCTCGAAAAATGACCCCAAATAAAAAGAGAAAAATTTATTACATTAAATATAACTACAGTTAAAACTTAAGTTAAGGTAATATAAACTTCAGCCAGAAGTTGTATTAAGTTGTTAGGAAGGTTAAGCAACCATCGCAATGTCCGTGTAAAAGGGTTATAAATTTAATTTATTTTATACCAGAACAATTTCCTTCAGAAATTTTAGAATTTCGGGTTCTTGGATAGTAGCAGGAGCATTAATTATTGCGTTAATTGATCATTTATATAAACTTTGTAGCGGAAACAGATTCTATCGATGTTAATTTTGAAAATTACCTCAATAAAACAAAATATTGGGGTATGCACCGAGATCTATTTTCAGGATTCAAATTTTAAATTGAACAGCTGCATAGGTGTGACTGTTCAATTTAGCATTTAATTTGGTGTAGGTAGATGTGCTGATAAATAAAAGAATATAAAGGCTATCTGTATATATCTAATCTCCGAAGATCTTTAACAAAATCAACTTCTTATAAACTTTACAGAATCACCGCCCAAGGCATCAAATCTATATTTATATTGATGAGGAACAAATTTAATTGGTGATAAACACAAAAAGAAAAAAATAGAAAGGATCAAAAGTAATGAAACAGGCTTTTCATTAAAGGATTTTCTTGTCAGTCATACGTTAAAAATGGATAAATATTCCCGCCCCCCCCCCCGGGTAAATATTACAACCAAATGACGGAATTTTTAGCATGTAAAGCCCAAGAATTCATCTAACTGACTAACTAACATGTTGAGTGTATTTTTTTCTCATGTTCAGTTCTCATATTCATTATCTAAAATGCTGAAGACGAAAGCTATGATAGAGTATGCCTCAAGCAAAATACTGAAGACGAAGGCTGTATGCCTCAAGTAAAATACTGAAGACGAAAGCTGTATGCCTCAAGTAAAATACTGAAGACGAAAGCTGTGATAGGGTTTGCCTCAAGTAAAATTTAAAAAAAAACATGAATAGGAAAATAAAATGTGATTTAAGGTGTCCAACACAAAGGATAAAACTGTAGTTAAAATAAACACACATTGTACACTGGAGTTTCATTCTTCCAAATTCTTAACAAATTCTAAAAACTTTGTTGCTTCCTCTGAATAAGAATTTTAAACTAATGCTAGAAATGAATATAAAGAGCGATGTTTTATGAAGAGAATTTATGTCTTAACTTAGGGACGAGATCAAAAGTTCAATGTCGGATAAAAAACTTAATTCAAATAGTTTGGGGGTGGGGGGGGGGGGGGGGGGGTAAAAATCGCTGCGAATTTTGTTATCCGACATCGATTTTCGGATATGGCCATATTGGTCAATCAATTTTTCCCTAATTAAGTTAAGACGGGGGTGGGGGAGGGGGGGGGGGGGGGTCAGTGAAAAAACTATGTGAATTAAGTTTTTTATCCTACATTGAACTTTTGATCTCGTCCCTTACATTCCACATATAATCAATTGTCTCGTTACCGACTTACCGCATGGGAGTATAAATTTTTACATAAGTTCGCTTTATCCCTAGCTCCGATTTTGGGGATAGAAAATGTGCTTTTGGTTTATGTTAGAGTATTTAGCGGTTTTTCTTTTGTTAATAAATGTTCAATCAAGAATTACTGCCGTGTACAATGGGCTCGGGACAACGGGTAACGCCGAAGGGACAGCGCAATTTGTTATTTCTTAGCTTTGGTATTTTCAAGAATGGTAAACTTAATTAGATATGTATTAGAACATAGAACGTTTCCTGTCCGATATTTAAGCATATTTTCAGTATCTCGGAAAGTGTAATTTTAATGTCCGAATGTACCTTAGTTTGTTTGTGTTGAAAGTAGATTCAATAAATCTGCCGTCTTTCCGGTGTTACCTGTTATACACGTTGTATACGTTTGTCTGTAATTATCTCGATATCCTTCAGCCTCTTTTACAAAGACTCATGCAGTTCTGTACTGCCTTAAAGAGACCAGCTCACCATGCCTTTTCTTATGTTTTCCATAATATTGTGCTAAGAGTTTATTTGCTACCGATGACAAAATCGTTATTAATCATGAAAATGATAAGGATATATGGAGTAAGCAGCAATGAGACAAAATAAAATAGGATTAAAAACGATAAACGTTTAATCAGTCCAGTATACTTTATAGTAGTTGGATGTCATTTAAATATTACCAAGGAATAATTGTTATACTTACATTAACTTTAGCCAAAGAATTATGCTGTGTCTGATTATCCAAAATATACGCATAAAATACTCTTAAAATCCAATGTCAAATAAAGTAGATATAGCAATAAATATGCCAAAATATGTATATATAAGCCTAAAAGTACATTGTTAAAATTCTAAATCATATACTCCAGCAGTGTAGAAAATTTGCTTTCTTCTGCCCCTTGGAAATTTGCCGAGAGAGTTACTTTTGTGTTTTTTCCGCGATATTGATCCAAGCTAAATTTTGCTGTCCATACTGGACCTCCACGCCTTTCAAAATGAAACCATTCACCTTCGACAATTACGGCTACTGCGTTTGCCCTGGGGATGTGAACCTGCCAGTTTATATTTGTCAACTTGCTATTAGAGTGAAGAACCATTGGTTCGTACAAAAAGCAGTTGTCCTTCCACTGCGCATACTGCTTCGGAAACGGATAAACAGCCTGGACTGCTCTTGTGCAGTTGATAAGATAGTTAAAAACGTTTGGTAACGACTTATTTGGATCAGCTGCTGGTAGTGCATAAATTTGTAATTTGTAGTAATCGGATTCCGGCAAATGAATTAAGAAATGTAGAATGCCTTCTTTGATTTGTGCAAAGACATACTGCGATAAATCCTTGTCAGTACGGCAGTTGATCAGCTGATGGGTAAACTTAATGTGAGGCGTTTTGGACTGAATTTTAATCTCCAAATGGTTATCTCGGGCTGTTACTTCTGGGTCTGGGTGAGTCATGGTACTCAGCCCCAGTTCGGCCCATTTATCCTGAGGTCCTAGGTATCCTTCCGGAAGCTCCGGTTTATGATCAGCCATTTTTCTTGCTTAGCGTTCTGCTAGTCTAGTCAAAGTTGCTTCGTACAAGTGAGATTTTTAAGATGGCAAAACCGAAATAAATATATGTTGCCAGTGTCAGCTTATCCAATAGATTGTTGCGTTATTTGTGAATACGGCTTTCAATCTCCTCTGGAATCTGTTTGGTTATAGGGAGGTCTAAATTTAGATGATAGACTGAGTTATGTCAGAAACAATCAACATCATATTTAACTCGTATCAAAATAATAGGATGATGTTAACATAGTCGAGGAAGATGGTTTCTACTGATAGAATTACTGCAAACAACATTCTCCACTTGAAGAGCAATATTTATAAATGCATTCGTAAATTGTTTTTCTTTTATCTAAGCTATTCCAGAGGGTTAACAAATATTATTAATACTGTTTGTCTACACATGAATTAAATACTTTAAAATAATACAAAACGATTCCAAGAACTCTCAATGCATATTTTATTAAAGGAAGAAATGTTAATGAAGTTAATTAATTTTCGAAGGAGATATTTTCACGAATCGAATAACAAACATTCATCTCCCAAAACTACCAATTTAGAAATTTGGATGGACATAAAATATCTAAAAGATTAAAAACAAATATAGCGGTGCAAGTCTGGTGACATCCATTGTTAAATGAACGACGACCAGAAGAAGTAATAAAATATTATAACTATTAGGATATATAAGTTCCGAAGTAGGCTATTAAATTTTTGCATTAATTTTGTTTGACAAATGTATAAAAAAATACATTTTCAATATAAACATTACTGTATTTTTTATTTCTATTTTCATAATTATGTCCGAGCAAATAAAGTGTTTCTGATATTGCTACTGCTGCTGTTTTGATCCTAATTATGTTTAATAAATTCGTACATTTGTACTTGAGTTAGGTAAAAATCAAATAAGAGAACAATGTCCATCCTGTAGCATAGTTTGTTTGTAGATTTAGTTTGTATGTCTTTCCCCTGTTTGGTGGTTTTTACTTTATAGACCACGTTTAGATTAATTAAGTACTTTATGTGGTTTAAAAAATTTGCTACCCTTGTAGATACAAGTATTGTGTTGTGTTCATAAAAATAGAGGGTGTATGACTGCATTTATACCAAATTTAACATATTCAAGAGATTTTGTTTATAGTCTTTTAGTTTGTAGTGTGCATCATTTTGAACGAAGTTTTCGATTGTTTTTCTAAACTGGTGTGGCTCAAATACAGAAAGGAGTAGGGACACTCTCCTCTAGATGTATTAATTGTTTCACTCATGACCATTTTTTTTAAATCTTAAATATTTCCTACTTTTTATCGTAAACGATTGCATGTCTACAACGCATTTTTATATCAACAAAGAAAAATGTTATGCTTAATCGTTAATAAGTTGAAGTTTTCTACCCACAAAGGTAGTGTATATAGGCGACTTGGGTCGATTTGTTTCACCTTTGGGAATATTGCCGAGATGGACACTCAGTTCTACTGTAATATGAAAGGAGACACATAAAAAAAATCGTTTTTGGTTCTGAGTGTCCTTCACGTTAAAAAACTGTCTTAATGACATTAATTTGGCAAATTTGTGTTTTAACTTGTGTTAAATCCCAAAGCGATATTCAGGTATTTAGAAAAAAAATAGTATCTTATTTGTTATTATTATAAGCAATTCTTTAACGACCACATACCAGGCTATGCGCTAAATTTGAAGGGGTTTAGGTGAATTTTTGAAAATGGCCCTACTCAGTGATAATTCGAGTTGTAATTGATATCTTAATTCGTGTGGACTGGAATTCGGCTTGAAATGTTGAAAACCAAAATAATACCCCAAAATATTATAGGTCAGATTATTATCAATAACCACCCAACGACTGGTCAGTTAACCTCATATTAATTCTGAACAAGAACATGTGTCAGGATGACACTAATGTCCCGCCTTCGGAGTCATATCCATGGATATGCATAAATTTTAGAAAGTTCATATCACGATGTACACGAGTATCAATTTTTACCATGATGTTACCCCATCTTCATAGAAAATAAGATTTAACACAAACCTATAAACCCGAGTCAGCAGCATTACATTTCCTATATTCAAGGAACCGTGAAACCTAGGTTACAAGCATAAAATAGCATGAATTTTATAAATTTCATGTGATGATGTAAATGTGTACCAAGTTTCTGGATCATGTGACCCCATCTTCATTGAAAAAAGCTTCAACGCAAACCTTAACCGTATGATTCACCATTACATTTCCCATGTTCACTGAACTGTGAAATTTAGGTCAAGACCTTAAAACGGCATATATTTTAAAAAGGTCATATAAATGTATACCAAGATTAATGAAGATGTGACCCCATCTTTACAGGAAAAAGCATCGGAAACCTTGACCTGAGGATTAACCACATCATGTCCCATGTTCACTGAACCGTGAAGTAGGTCAATACTTTGGAATGTATATATTTTAGAACGTTCATATCATGACTTGCATGTGTACCAAGTTTCATAAAGATTTGACCTCATCTTCATAGAAAAAAAGCTTCAACGCAAATCTTAAGCTGAGGATTCACCATCAAATTTCAGATGTTCACTAAATCGTAAAATTAAGGCCATGACCTTATAACGGCATATATTTCAGAAAGTTTTTACCAAGTTTCATGATGATGTGACCCCATCTTCATAGAAAAAAAGCTTCTTTACGCAAACCTTAACCTGAGGCGGGACGGACGAACGGAAAGACGTACAGACCAAAAACCTATGTGTCCCCCATGCAACTTTCGTTGGCGGGACGTAAAAATTTAAAATGGAGGCCAATATCATTGATATACATGTATTTTCTAACAGCACTGGATCCAGATTTTCCAGAAGGGGGATTTAAACTTGGCGAAAAAATAGGCTAGGGGTGGGGTGTTGCTAAGAATATTCAAATACTATAGTAATTTCAAGGGAAATGGCCAAGTTCTTCCCAAATTGACAATATTTATTATTATTATATGACAAATATTTATCTTGATTTTGATTGGCCCAGGATACCATGAAAAGTATAATGCAAAGGATATGTTAACTTCAAAGTAGTTAAAAATAGAGTGATATAAAAGTTTTGACTTCTGAGTAGCTAAAAATAGAAAAAATTTATCACTTTCCAGTCGTTAAAAATAGAATTCAATAATTGATTTTGATTGGCCCAGGATACCATGAAAAGTATAATGCAAAGGATATGTTAACTTCAAAGTAGTTAAAAATAGAGTGATATAAAGGTTTTGACTGTTGAGTAGCTAAAAATAGAAAAAAATTATCACTTTCCAGTCATTAAAAATAGAATTCAACAATTGATTTTGATTGGCCCAGAAACCATGAAAAGTATAATGCAAAGGATATATGTTAACTTCAAAGTAGTTAAAAATAGAGTGATATAAAAGTTTTGACTTTTGAGTAGCTAAAAATAGAAAAAAATTTATCACTTTCCAGTCGTTAAAAATAGAATTCAATAATTGATTTTGATTGGCCCAGGATACCATGAAAAGTATAATGCAAAGGATATGTTAACTTCAAAGTAGTTAAAAATAGAGTGATATAAAGGTTTTGACTGTTGAGTAGCTAAAAATAGAAAAAAATTATCACTTTCCAGTCATTAAAAATAGAATTCAACAATTGATTTTGATTGGCCCAGAAACCATGAAAAGTATAATGCAAAGGATATGTTAACTTCAAAGTAGTTAAAAATAGAGTGATATAAAGGTTTTGACTTTTGAGTAGCTAAAAATAGAAAAAATTTATCACTTTCCAGTTGTTAAAAATAGAATTCAATAATTGATTTTGATTGGCCCAGGATACCATGAAAAGTATAATGCAAAGGATATGTTAACTTCAAAGTAGTTAAAAATAGAGTGATATAAAGGTTTTGACTGTTGAGTAGCTAAAAATAGAAAAAAATTATCACTTTCCAGTCATTAAAAATAGAATTCAACAATTGATTTTGATTGGCCCAGAAACCATGAAAAGTATAATGCAAAGGATATGTTAACTTCAAAGTAGTTAAAAATAGAGTGATATAAAGGTTTTGACTTTTGAGTAGCTAAAAATAGAAAAAATTTATCACTTTCCAGTTGTTAAAAATAGAATTCAATAATTGATTTTGATTGGCCCAGGATACCATGAAAAGTATAATGCAAAGGATATATTAACTTCAAAGTAGTTAAAAATAGAGTGATATAAAGGTTTTGACTTTTGAGTAGCTAAAAATAGAAAAAATTTATCACTTTCCAGTCGTTAAAAATAGAATTTCTTTCACTTAGAAATGTGAGTTTTACTGTTAACTTGTGATTGTTGAAATAAGTTGTTACTGTTATTCTTTTTTTATTAGAAGCTTGCAGAGTAAAAGTAAAAACAGTCATATAATAAAACATAAAAAACAGTCATATAATAAAACATTCATCGACTTTGGTATAGGTTAATACCAGGTTTTATCAACCCTCAAAAATAATATCCACACTCGCCGTTGGCTCGGTGGATATAATTTTTTCAGGGTTGATAAAACCAGGTATTAACCTATATCAAAGTCAATAAATGTATAATATTACTTCTATAGGAACATTTTCTTATGTCTAGCTTTCCAAATACAAGCAATATAAAATATAACTTTTTTAAATGAGGGCATACGCCCCTTATGCCCCCACCTTGATCCGCCACTTTCTAAAACCATACATTTAAAGTCGATGTGCAGATACATACTCTTCTTAACTTGTATATGCTGTTTAATGATATTTTCATAAGGAAAATCAGACGAGGCCATATCACTCAAAATATGAATTGTAAATTGACCAGGAAAAGCAAATTGAAGGTAACTAACGGCGTAAAAGGTATCCATCTTTGATCTTCTTTAAAAGAAATACGCCAGTTAATAAATAAAGACCAATAAAACAACACACTTTATTAAATAATCAGACAAGAATTTAATATAATAGTTAACACTTATTTACATTGTTATTAATGATATAAAGAAAATATTAGTAAATTGAAAACAAACCAGGGAGTTATGAAATGGTTACTTGCTTGTTGTCTACTGTGTGTCTCACTACTGCTGCCACTGATCTCTATATGTTTTGCTTCAATTATGTGCATTTCGGTCAGGTAGGCGATAAAAGTGGGCGCAAGATTGTGATGTCGTTATATTTATGCAATCCAATAAATCACTCACATAATTGATTCGTCCGTAAAGGTTTTCAAGAGTATAATTTGTATGCATGCATAACTTTTTTTATAGAAATGTGCATTATACTTTTCTACAAATGTGTATCTAAAGGTATTTACATGTAAGACAGTTAAGTTTGAGACTTATAATCTGTTAACTTACCACCTTAATAAATACAAAGTATCAAAGGCGCAAAATTTCGTCTTATCTAAACTAAATTAATATGGTTGAATGTTACTTGCTTGTATAGTATAAATTTACTATACCTAATATTAGTATCTTTGGATTGTTATTTTTATTTTACTACGTACACAACAAGTGAATACAGAACAGGTGCAAATTTTGTTCTCTACCTGAAGCACTTGTTTGCAACGCTGTTGTATGGAACGCCATAGCTGTCTTCCGTTGTTCATATTTAGTATACGCTGTGATCATTTAATTATTTTCAGCGGTTTTTTCTCGATTATGAGTGGCCTTTTTATTATGTTCAGTAGTATAACAATTATGTTGAGCAGTAACATCATAATGATCAGTAGAATAATCATCATATTGTGCAGATCTGGTATTATATTCAGCACTTTAATCAATATACTTAGCAGTTTTGGCTTTATGTTCAGTAGGTAAATTATTCTATTGAGTAGATTTGTCTTTATATTCAGTACTTTTGAAAATATCTTCTGTGGACATATTTTTATATTATGTAGATTTCTCATTATGTGGACTACAGAAACCGAAATATTCAGTGGTCAAACACTCTTTATAATCAATACTGTTATCATTATGTTGAGTGAAATAAATATTATGTTCTGTAGACTAATCATTATGTTCTGTAAAATAAATATTATGTTCTGTAAAATAAATATTATGTTCAGTACAAAAAACTTTATGATCAGTGGTCAAAATGTTTTATGTTCGGTTCAAAAAATATTATACTAGGTGGTTAATCAATTATATTCAGTGCTTTTTTCATTATGTGGTGGTGGTAAACTTCCGAAAATAACCGAAAACATACGAAGCCGGACATTTTTTTCGGGTTTATTTTCATACTGTCATAACATGTCGTCTGCCATACAACGTTCTCTTGAAGAACTTAATCTGCAAATCTTTCAAAAGTTTAAAGATGAGAGGATAGAGGATGACACTTTTCAGCACCTTACTAATCAAGACTTGATCAGACTAGGTGTTGAAACTATTGGTGATAGGATAAGATTGAGGGAAGCGATGAGGAAGACTCTGTCTCTACGTACTACTACTACTAACGTTAATATTTCAAGTACAGGTGCCACCAATAGTTTAGAAGGTAATTGTTTTTCTAAGTTTAAAATACAGACATTTTATTTTTGTGAGCTTCCCTATTACAGGAATGATTTTTTTTTTATCTATAGTGGAATTCCGTTTTTTGAAGCTTTCGAGACGTTTCGGCCATAAACCAGTTCGGCCATAGAATTAAAGTCGATTTGGCCATGGAATATTTATACGGAATCTAACAAATATTTAACAAGTTCTAAGCTCAAAATTTAAGTTTTATTTTATATATATAGCAGTATGACAGCAAGTCCATCAGACTTCCTGCGTGCTGTGGGTAACCTGTACTCGCCAGCAGTACCAAACCAAGATCTACCAGACTCCGATTCTGACGCTTAGTGAATCTAGTCATTTCAGTCAATTCAGAACATATTTTATATATAATTATAGTGCAACTCAACTGTTATAGTGCTTTTGTTTAAATTGTTGTTAATTATGTATGTGCTTGTTATCAACCTGCATGATATAAAGAGAATAAATAAAGGTGAAAACAATTGTGAGTGTTTCATTATTTACAGAAAAAAAATATGATAATCTGTAATCTGTAATCTGTACAGGTATGATAGTCACGGTGTGATGCCAATAAACAGCTGTATATAAACCCAGTCCTTTAATAATAGGTTCAGGCATACAGCTTGACCACTTTAAAAAGTTTAAGTATCGGTGCCAAAACTTTTTTCTTCTACTAAGTAAACTACTAAGAATACCTCTCGTAAGAAACAATGATGCTATTAAGTATATATCTCATTATAAAAAGTATGGCCGAAACGACTATAGCCGAACTGGTCTATGGACGAAACGGTATATGGACGAACTGGTTTATGGCCGAAACGTCTCGAAAGCTTCAAAAAACGGAATTCCACTATAGATAGAAAAAAAATCATTCCCGTAATAGGGAAGCTCACAAAAATAAAATGTCTGTATTTTAAACTTAGAAAAACAATTACCTTCTAAACTATTGGTGGCACCTGTACTTGAAATATTAACGTTAGTAGTAGTAGTACGTAGAGACAGAGTCTTCCTCATCGCTTCCCTCAATCTTATCCTATCACCAATAGTTTCAACACCTATTCTGATCAAGTCTTGATCAGTAAGGTGCTGAAAAATGTCATCCTCTATCCTCTCATCTTTAAACTTTTGAAAGATTTGCAGATTAAGTTCTTCAAGAGAACGTTGTATGGCAGACGACATGTTATGACAGTATGAAAATAAACCCGAAAAAAATGTCCGGCTTCGTATGTTTTCGGTTATTTTCGGAAGTTTACCACCACCACATAATGAAAAAAGCACTGAATATAATTGATTAACCACCTAGTATAATATTTTTTGAACCGAACATAAAACATTTTGACCACTGATCATAAAGTTTTTTGTACTGAACATAATATTTATTTTACAGAACATAATGATTAGTCTACAGAACATAATATTTATTTTACAGAACATAATGATTAGTCTACAGAACATAATATTTATTTCACTCAACATAATGATAACAGTACTGATTATAAAGAGTGTTTGACCACTGAATATTTCGGTTTCTGTAGTCAACATAATGAGAAATCTACATAATATAAAAATATGTCCACAGAAGATATTTTCAAAAGTACTGAATATAAAGACAAATCTACTCAATAGAATAATTTACCTACTGAACATAAAGCCAAAACTGCTAAGTATATTGATTAAAGTGCTGAATATAATACCAGATTTGCACAATATAATGATTATTCTACTGATCATTATGATGTTACTGCTCAACATAATTGTTATACTACTGAACATAATAAAAAGGCCACTCATAATCGAGAAAAAACCGCTGAAAATAATTAAATGATCACAGCGTATACTAAATATGAACAACGGAAGACAGCTATGGCGTTCCATACTGTTGCTGGATTGCACAATTACAAAGGGCACTGGTATAATTGTGCATTGCAAAGAGTTCAAACAACGCACTTCTGAATTTTCTTACTAAGAAGTACAGGTCGATAACAAATACAAGTATGTACATTATTTTCATTTATGGTGAGGCATAAAATATTAATCATTCGAGCTTTTACTTTACTTTTAGTTGTATCCGTTACTCTAAAAGTTTTACGGTCGTCACCACGAATTGATTGGCTGCTACGAAGTTTCTGTCTCGCGTGCGAGACTAGATATATTCAGTTAGATTACACGTCCCTCTGGAATTGACACCCCACCGGACTTGACACCTCACCAGACCTGACACTTCACTGGCAATGTGACGGGTGCCGTTGGTGGAGCAGGACATGCTTACCCTTCCGGGGCATCTGATGTCAATCCCGGTTTTTTTGGGAGTTCACATTGCTAGTATCTTAGTTTCTGTGCTGTCTTGTTCTAGTTTTGTTTACTTTAGTATACTTTTTAAATTCATACATGTATCCTTGTTGCGTTCGTTTGTTGTGTTCCATTCTCCTGACTTTGTTTTTCCTTGGACTTCAAATTTGTGGACTCTTCCCACTGTTTTGTCGCTTGGGTATTCTTTTGCCGATATTTACTGACGATGTATACCAAGAGATAATGACTATTAAAGTTTTAATCCTCATTCAGTTTGTGTGTTTGTTAAAAATATATATTTACAATAGAGGAAAGCATGAAAAAAAACAATTCTCTATTGGCAAATATGTAGGAGTTAATACCACAGAAATTACAGTTTATCCTTCGTGCCTTCTTATGAAACAATATTAACATTTACCATGCAAATACTCAAATTCTAGTTGAAACTGAAGCGACTGACATTGTAATTTCGCTCTTTGTAGGGGATTTTCTCCTTCGTCTTCTTATAATTATAAAGACAATGCCATTGAGAACCCCTCCAATATTGTTACATACTATGCAGAGGTAGAGTATGACTTCAGGAACCTGGTCTACTAAAGCGTACACTGAGTAAGCCACCAATGAAACCCACTGAATAAAAAAGGCAGCAACAAAAAGTGACATATTTCTAGCAGAATTGTGAATATTCTTGATGGACTGGGCATCATCTCCAAGAATCGTGGCCAGTTCTTTACTCTCTTTGTAAATCTTAATCCATGTAGCAACATAGAGGATGGTGTTGACGAAGATTACAGTGCAGACCAAAATTGTCAGGTAGTAAACGTAAAGATCAGTTCCTCGTATAGCATCAAAATGGCAGCTGAAATAAAAGAAAACATATGTCAATTCGTAGATTAGTCTGATGCTGTCTCTAACAACTTTGCATCTATGACCAAAATAAGTCCGGAAGACAAACACTAAATGGTTATAAAAAAAAAGAAGAAAAAACATGTTTGTAATTAGATTACGTTATAAAAATAATTGTATAATCTTAACCCGGAATAAGACTAGAATGAAAATAAGAATATTTATTCTAATTAAGAGCCCTTGAAGAGCAAGACAATCAAATACAACGATTACATAATTGTAGGCAATTAAAACAGATAAAATACAAATAAGATGACGTGACCAGTTAGGTCAGAGCCATGCATGGACCAGTTCCAATAATACATATAACATTAAAAATAAAATTATATAATGTCACATAGATATAATTACTTTATAGGAATAAGTTCAGAAAAGATCAATTAATTTTATATCCTGAAAGTCCAATGACAAAAAATTGTCAATTGATTTAATTGTTGTTACTAAGTTCTCTGCATCTATCACTGATAAAATGGAAGTAAACTGTCGAAATGTACAGATGGTATATAGACCTTTCTTCGATATCATCAGAGCAGAATTAGAAACTGTTTTATTGGTCAGTTCTACGTAGTGTTTACAGATTTCCGTCATCTTTATCCATCGCCACATTTTGGCCAGTAGTTTTCTTCCTCATAGCGACAATTGTCCTGCTTAGTTAATGGTATCCACCACATTAAAAATGGGCGAAATATAGTGAAGTATCAAGTCCGGTATAATCATTAATGAATATATAAAGTCGACTTCAAACCATTTTATTCATATTTATGAAAAGCCCTTTAATATAATTCTTGATAAGGGTATTTTACCTCAAACATGGTTTATAGGAAATATCTGGATAATTTACAAAAATAGGGGCGAAACTAAAAATCCCCAAAACTACAGACCTATTACAATTGCTAGCTGTCTTCTATTTACTATTTACTTCTGTTTTAAATGAAAAGTTTCAATCGTTTTCTGGTGAATTTGATATTATTAAGGAAAATCCAGCGGCATTTAGACAAAAATACTCCAGATTAAATAATATTTTTACTGGGTCAAATTTTTATAAGTAAGAAAAAGAAAATCTATTGCGCGTTTATCGATTTTGGAAAAGCGTTTGAAAAAGTGTGAAGACATGGCCTTTTCCATAAGGTATTAAATAAATTATAAAAATCGTGCATATTATTGAATAATTTAAAATATGATTTTTTATTGCATAATTGGTGTGAGATAAGGTGAGAATTTACTACCTTTTTTCTCTTCTTTATTTCCTAAATGATTTGGGAGATTTCTTGAATAAAAAAATAAACTGGTTTGAAAGCGGTTTCTGGTGACATATAAACACAGTTAGGTGATGTTTATGGATATAAAAGGCCTCGGGTAAATGTTGAGAAAAAAAGTGTTTGGTAATGGACGTGTGAGTTCCAATCTTTCATTTTTCTACAATAATAGTCCAGTTGAGATAGTTAAGGAATTTTCTTTTTACAAGAGCTGGAAACTCCAATGCAAATTAAACATCTTGCGAACAAAGCTTTACGAGCAATGTATGAGGTATTAGAAATTGGTAGAATGAATAGACTTTCTATAAAAGTTTTTAGCTCGACTTGTTTGATAAAATGGTAATTTTAACCTATCCTCATATATGGCTGTGAAGTTTGTGAATTTAGCAATAATGAAATATTAGAGCATAGTTATCTAAAATTCTGCAGGATTCTACTGAATCTTAAATTATCCACGTCAAATTTTATGATATACGGCGAACTCGGTCGACACCCAATAGATGAAAGGGGGATGGGGGGTCATAGATCTTGATATTAAATTAATATGATACTGAATTTTTTAAAATTATTATGATACTGGCCAAACCTTATTTGTGGGAAGCGAACAAAATATTTCACTATTATCTATAATTAATAGAATATTTAAGGCCGAAAGAATATTTTGATATTTTACCAGTTAAAGATACCACTCATATATCTGTCGCTTTCGAACGACTGATTACTATATCCCAATGGACAAATACGGATAGAAACAGTCGCATGTGCACTTGTAACATGCAAACAATTGGAGATGAATATCATGTCATTTTTTAATGCAATTCCTTTATTCAGTTAAGAAAATTATATGTTCCCCGTTATAACACTAATAGACACAGTAATAAGAAATTTTGAGAAGGAATGAGAAGTAAAAGAAAGTTCATTTTAACCAAATTATGTAGATTTCTACAATGTATTTGTAATAATTTAATTTTGGATGTAACGTCGTTTCTGATTGGTGAATGTTTTTGTGTTTATTGTTCAATAAACAAAATTTTCTCCTTGACTGTGATGTCACATCGTCTTAAAAGTAAATTTTTGGGTACTTCACGCGTTTTTTAAAATCTAATTATAAGGAATGACTGTCATTATGTTTTTGTACATTCAAAATAACATCAAAAATGTTATGCACACTGAAAATAACACGCTTCGTGGGATATTTAATGTGCATCAAATTTTTGATGTTATTTCTTCACGAACAAAAAAATAATGACAGTCATTCCTTCAATAGTGTTTGTCATCCTGGCTAAATCTTGGCTTTTGTGTGTATATAATGTAAATAGTTCTCATTTTTGTTTTATTGTGATTGCTTTTGTCATTTGTATTTTATACATTTTTATCTGTACCAGTTTTGTTCATTGGCTGAATGAGAATAAGGTGAGCCTCTGGTTTTATTTAAATTCTCTACAGTGTCATTAGAATGGAGATAAATATCCGTTTACTTGATTCTCTAACCCGTCGCCAGTAAAGTCAATTTTCAACGTCCTTACACTGGCAAATTTAAAACCCAACTACGATTCTGTTATCTCCCAATTACATTGATCTTTGCTATTCTTTGACGTTAAGTTTATAGCTGCTTGAAATGCTATGTATTTTTTGTTTTGAATAAAAGTTTTTTTTTTTACATAAAGTTTTCTACGAGGTTAATGGCAAAGAACAAAATAACCCACTGCATATTTTTTTTCGGCTTGGCATACATTTTAAAGGAAAGAACTTAATTGAATTAAGAAATAATTCGTGGCAGCCGTATGTTGGTTGGAGATTTTAATATGGGTAACATTATCGTTGAGTAAAATTTTATCTCGAGCGTAAGCGGACTTTTGGCTAAAGCTCCCAGGTCGATAAATATTATGGTATCAATTGTGCATATTTTGTCGGTTTACGACTCATCAGTTCTGCTTTAAAAAAAAATCTAACCTATGGGTCTCGGCTGATATGGAAATCTATAATCTATCATTAAAACAAATTAAAGAATACGTCCCACCGTTTGAAATCTAAATTTCTGTCGCATTTAAATCTATGAATTTTGTTTTAACCCAAAATAAAAATTCACGTTATGATAAGCCAGTAGCAATAATTATTCACATCAGAAGAATAGCCTGTTCTACATCATCAATATGAAGTTTGTATTTTTGTCCCCCGCCGCAAGATACATTTTTAACCTTTAACTTCAGTTGTAATGTTAATAAATACACCTTTGTAAGCTGTATTTCGACAGTAATATAAATAATCAGATTATCTCATTATAAAATGAACAGCATGACTTCGATGCGTGATCTACACACTAAAACAATTCTATTGTGGAATGGCTAGCTTTGAATAGTAATACTTACAAAGCACCTGTTGGACCAAGTTTATCTAGGAGAGTTGCCACAAGGTAGACAATAAATGGGATACCAAACGTATAGCTCAGCAGTCTCCAGTCGTATCTTCCAAAACTGATATCTCTTCTCAGATAAATCATACTAAACGCATTTATAGCCACAACATTGACTAAAAACATCTGAGCAGAAATAAATTCCCCAATCGTAAATGCATAAAACGTACAAACAGCAGGTGGTCTAGGGAATTCTTTAGTGATAAAAATGTGCAAGTGATCCATAGAATGTCCTAAATTAAAAAATCCGTCACATAATGCCATATACACAACACACCGCTCACTCTTCGTCCTGCGAAAAAATCGCTGCTTGGCACCCCTAGCAAACATTACAATAACAAAAACTGAAAAGCCAAAACTAACGGCGATACATGCAAGGGCTGTGATATGCAAAGGGACAAAGCGTCCATTGTCGAGACCATAAACAGGTACGTCATATCCATTTCGGGGTTCCCGAGTTGATGTTGAGCTTGCATTGTTCAAAGAAAACGTTGACATATTCATCGTGAAATTCGTTCTATATTAATTGGTACTTAAAGATGAAACAAGACGACAAGTGTTTCGCAAATGAATTTGATTTTTTAAAACTCATGTTCCAAATTAAAATAACACGAGATATAAAATCAATAAAAAGACTGACGAATAACAATTCATATCAAATAATTAAAGTTTTATATATTCGATAATTGTACCTGACAACAAGAGAAATAATTAATTTTGATCTAATGCCAACGTTTCCAAATAAGTATATATCGATAACTCACAACTGTCGTTTTTCGAGAAAATACAAATAATTTCAGTGAAAAACCAACAAAAATGTTAACTCTGGTTTCAGTTTCTTTTAATTAAGTTTTGCCTTTTCCAATTTCAATTAACAGATTTTCCGTTTTTTTTAATGAAAATTCATTGGTTTTTGTATAAAATCTGAAGGTCTCCACGCGGCACATACAAATGCAGTGTTGTTGAACAAGTTTTCGTTCCAGGAATTTGAACCCTGTTGACCTACAGTATTTTCCTTATCCTTGTTTGGAAAGTATAAAAATTTAGAAAAGCCAACATTTTTTCATAAAAAAATTAATTCATGCAAAGGATACGGTATCGTCTCAGAATAATACTGTTATCAATTAAATTCCATACCAAGATACCATAAAACCACTTTCTGAATATTTAGTTTAAGATTGTAATAATATCAGATTAGAAGCTATGAGAACCGAAGCTATAGTTTTACACTGCTATAAAACTTATTTTAAATCATTTAATTGGACCTTGGTTGTGTGAATGATTGAGTGTGGCCCCAATAACGGCTTCTTTTAAACGCCGAACACTTGATAGCTGCCAGTAACCCATTGTTTGTGAATATTTAGATACATAAACACTTATATTATTACGTCATGTCTGTTTGATTATGGACATATTGCAAATTGGTAAAATTTTCAGGTAAAATTTCCTGATGGTTTAATTTAACTTCAGAACGTATGATCACAGCCACTTGAAATTTTAACAATAAATGGTCGAAAATTGCATTATATTGTATTTTTGTATATGCATAGTATATTATGGCATTGTATTGTCTTTTTTGTGTATGTATAGTATAATATATAATATACTATGCATATACAAACTAGAGGCTCCCAGGAACCTGTATCGCTCACCTGGACTGTGTTCTTCTTGACTGGCAGCCTGGAACATTACTCTCAAGTTCCAACTGGCTCACTGATTTCAAACAAAAAGATCTTTCAGTGATTTTTCCCATTAGGCCCTATGTTAAACTATGTTCCATTCCGGCAGCCCTCTTCAATGGCGGACATGGTCAACGGATACAATTCTGAAAGAGGACCAACAAAGGACCATTGCTGCCAAGTTTTGTTCCTTTTGGCCCAGTGGTTTCAGACTAGTAAATTTTCCATGACGTACTATGTTTAACTATGTTCGGCTCTGGCGGCCACCTTGGATGGCGGGTGGGATCACCGGATAAAATTCTGAAAAGGACCACCTAAGAACTATTGCTGCCAAGGTTTGTTCCAATTGGCCGAGTGCTTTCAGACAAGAAGATCTTTAAATAATTTCCCTTGGGGTCCTATGTTAAACTATGTTCGGCCCTGGCGGCAATCTTGTATGACGGTCAGAGTCATCGGATAAACAAACAGAAGTCGAATTTTCGCATGAGCCAATTTTTTCTTGTGGTCCCAAATGTTTTACGGTGCAAAACTATGTATTATGACTCCTGTCTAGTCGAATTTGCATGAGTCAAATTTTCTTCTATCTCGAACTAAATTTTAAGTCCCAAATTATAAACAACGAAAATTTTATTCGTTATGTCGAATATTTATCATCTTTCAAAACATCACCTTGCCGATTAATTGTCTTCATAGGTAAGTTTTACTTCCGTTAATTGACAATCGCCGTCGTTTGATTTTTTGTACTATTGATTTATTGAGATTGATTAATTCACATTAATTTGTAAAAAAAAAAGCACTTTGAGTGTCAATTTATCTACAAAGATGTTTAATCAACAACTTAAAAAATTAAATGATTTACTAGTATTTGTTGTCTTGCTCTTGGTGTGTACACCGTACGGACTGTCAAATCTTTTTGATCTATTTTAATAAATTTTTCTTCAACTATTTATTATTTTTATAAATATAAAATGTTACACATTAATTATATAAGTATCTAAACATGAATTTATATAGTCGAATTTCGTATATCTCGATTTTCGATTTTTTTTTGTGGTCCTACGGACTTCAAGATAACAAGAGTCGACTGTTATGGCAAGCTGTTTTACTATTTATTCTAACTTCATGATATATATCTCATATAATATATAAGATATCTTATATAATCTAGTTTTTATACGATATCTTATAAACTTTATAAGATATCTTCTAAAGTATATAAGATATCTCATAAACTATATAAGATATCTTATATAATTTTCTTTATAAGATCTATGCACTTTATAACTTTATGCACTTTGAGGCCTTAAGATGCGCACTAAACGGGTGGCTGTTCAAAATCAAAGGCAATTTTTTTCTTCTACAGGTCGATTTGAAGTAAAACATCTGAAATATCCATGTATTTTTTAAATGCTATGTCTGAATTTAAAGCAGGTGTTTTAAGATATGTCGTGGGTGTTCACAAAATATAAAACAAAGTATGCACATAAATCATGCAACACACTCAAAAGTTTGTGTAGGCCTACGCGGAATAAAACAACTCCGAAACACAAACATAATAAAAGGAAAGTTATAGAATGGAATTGGCGCCAACAAAACAATTTTCTAATATTCCATTGTCGGTTATTGACTAAAATCAAAAAAAATTAATGATTTCTAATTTTGAACAACAATTTTGACAGTATTAGCTTATACTTACTTTACTTTATTGTCATATAAGCATGATAACAAGCTTGCGATAAAAAACAAATAACAGTTGTTACACAAAACATGCAAAATGAAATATACTGAGGCAAAGCAAAACAACTTAGGTCGAGTCACCAGTCCTCAGTTTCCGTAAAAGGCTCTTTAAAAGTAAAGGAACCTGTTCAGATTACTCAGGACCACTACCTTTTCGGTATCGGTGATATTTGGAAATTTTTGATTTTCTTTAATTATATCATTAAAAAGATTATTACATAAAATTTTGTTATTTTAACAATATAATAGAAAAGTTAAACGTTTTTCGGCGTCTTGTACGTCTTTGCAAGTTGGGCGTGTTCTTTGATTTCGAGGTAAATTTAAATATCGTGTGATATCAGAATGTTTGCAATTGAGGTTTAGGAACTGTATCGTTTCATTATGTAATTTCTGTTGTTTTTCCATCGCAGTCGGTATATTTTTTATTTTTGCCCTTTGACCTTGAAGGAAATGAAGTTATTTTTGACGTTTGGAAAAACGTCTTTGTTAACTGCTATTTTCAGTAGGTGGAAATTAAGATGAATATATTAGTAAAACTAGACATTGAACCCGCGCGAGCGCGGGAAAATAAGCATTTTTTTTTTGGGTGGCCATATTGACTTTAAAAAGTTATTACGGCCATGTCATTCATGGAACAGGAACTCAGTATGGATGTTGTGGCAGGCTTCCTATAAACTTTCCTGTCAAGTAGGTGGTATCAACTGATAGTTTCATGTCTATATATACTGTAGTATTCCAGCAATGGATGTTAATGCAAACTTTAACCAAAGTCAATGAAGCGTGAAATTTAGGTCAACGTGACCCAATTGTCATATGGCTGTTCGTTACTACCGAAGATGTATCCACTGATGAAGTAGACTGTGTGCCACTTAGAATTACCAAAATGAACCTTAAGGTTCCCTCAAAGTCAAAATCTATGACGAAAACACAACCACATAAATTGTCAATATGTTTATTGTTACAATTAATTCTGAACTGGAACTTGATGAAAAGCTTTCATTAAATACACATTTCATAATGCATTACCTTTTTCCTTCAGAATAAATATGAAAATGAAATTGTAGATGTAAACATTTCCTTAGAGACGGATGAATTTTTCAAAAGATGCCGTGAGTAAGGTAGAGCATATTTTTGGAAAATAATTGTTCCAATTGTTTCATTGTCGTCATGGACAGGGCAAGCGAGGATTAATTTCACAAATATATCCAATAATCAGACGATAAAAGCATTTTTAGTGTGTGGCTGCGTGTGCTGTCCACGTTTATAAAGATGTCGGAGATAAATTTCGTCATTATTGCTAAAGATGACCATTTGTTAAAAATATTTTTATCTAGGGAATTGTATGGTAGAGATATATATATTTAGACAGGTCACATGACAAATAATGTAAAAATAGATAATGGTTGGTATTATCACTTTGTGCAAGGTAAACATCCGAGCAATCCAAAAAACAACTAAGTTAGGAATTTCTCTGAACTTTACCTTACTTCTTCATAATCTTCAAAGTTCATAACCTTTACAGTTAGGAGAAATTGCGTTATTGTAGAAAAACAATCCTGAATACATGAAGCGGAAACATCCCACTCGAAGGAGAATTTTTTTAATTTGTTTTACTCTTCTTCCGTAATTTCAAACAAAAATAATATTACATTTAAAATATGTGCATACTTGTTTATTTAAATCAACGTGTTAAAAGTATGCATTCGAGAACCTTCTTAGGGATATGTTGGGAGAATTCATATCGGATAAGTGGATACAAATTCCATTTGCACATAAAAAAAACTGCAGTTTAAATTTATAAATGCAGATTGTCAAATCCGATAATAACCTTTATAATCTGAACCATACATCGTTTATTTTGAACCACGCGTTTTGCCGCCTATTCGGCTAATTCGTAAATTTAGTATTATAGAAGATATTATCTTATAACAATACAACTATTAAACACAGAATCTTTGATAACTAGATAAATGACCATTTGCTACAATTAAAATGGTTATTGCATGTGTACAATGATATTGTTACATCATATAAGATGTATACACGAATGCACTGTGGTTTTAAAGAAAACAAATGAACGAGAAGATGTAAATTGAAAAGCGTATGCCATCTTTTTTAAAGTTACAGTACTTATCATCAAACTGATTTATAATTTGCACTTCAAACGAAATAAAGGATATCCAATTATATACTTACTTGCTTTTAATTAATACAGTTGATCGATGAGAGGGAGGATAAATATTGTAAAGGAAGTTCAAATACGTCAATGTGTTGTTATTTTCAACGATTTTTTAAAAACCTAACTGTTTTAACACCATATAAAATATTCCTTCATTTCTTACGTACATATTAATAAAGGGCTTTAACAAAATTATCGTAGATCAATCTCGGAAAAGAAATATTCTTCATAAAAACAAGTCCTGTATTATGCATGTATTGAAAAGGTGTATTGACATGAAAATCAAACGATAAGTTAGCATAAGTAAAAAAAAATAGTGCTGCTCAGGTGCACAGGTCGGGTCGTTTAACTTGAAGCAGCTATATTTGTTTGTGGGTTTTGTCAAATATACCCCGTATATAAAAACCTTTATATAAAATATAAAATGGGAACATCCAGATTTATTTTTCCTGTTCCCCCGTCTAAAACAATCAAATTATTGCTTTCTAATACTTCAGCCAATACTTGTATATCTTCTCTCTCCGATTTTCAGTGGGACAAATTGAAAAAAAAAATTATTTGGATTTTACAAAGATCTTTATAGATATGTGTTGTGTATGATCCACCAGAAGCGTCATCATTTTACTCAAAAGGACCTGACCATGATATTCTTACATGATTAGAAAAGGATATTGCATCCTACCAAAAACAAAAAGGGTAACATATTATTGTGTGGGGACTTTAAAGCCAGTGTGGCTTCAGATACAGATTTCATCATTAATGACAATAATAACATTGCTCCCTTATATCAGTCCTATTCCAGTGATAAACATTCTTGAAGGAAGGAACAAAGATGATGAAGTTGATTCAAGGGGCAGGGACCTGCTTGACTTATTTATTAGTAATCAAATAAGGATTTTAAATGGTCGAGTTCTTGGTGACGCTTTTGGTGGCCTTAAAATGCTATACGCCTAACGGTGCTAGTGCAGTAGATTGTTTTAGTGTTGGAAATTATCCTGAATCAAATTTTGTATATGAGGATATGTAAGTTTATTCCAACACTGTCAGACTGCCATTGTTTGTTAGAATGGTCATTATAAGCAAAATATTGTACAAAAACTGATCATGATAGTGTTGAAACTCATGAAATGTTACCAGGTTTCGTGTGGTCAGATGACTCACCAGCCCTTTTTCAAGATACCCTTTTTACAGAAGAAATTCAGCAGCGACTTGATAAATTTCTTAAACTAGAGTCGGTAGATTCCCAAAAATCAATAGATAGCGCATCGCTAGAATTGTCAGATATTATTATTTCTACTGCTGATAAATCTCTCAAAAATACGTAAAATTCACGTGGGTAAGAGGATAAAACATCAACAGTGGTTTGACGGTAACCTTTCACATTTGCGAAATAACCTTTTGAGTTATGGAAAAATATATTCTCGGTATCCCAGAGATCCTGCTGTTAAAGGTCACAACTATAAACTACAGCGGATTTATACTAAGGCACGGAAACAAAAATACAGGGAGTATAAGCAGTCATTGCTGCATCAAATAGAAACACTCCATGAGGAAAATTTAACCGAGTCAAAAGATGATTCCAAAGAGCAACTTCAATTTTTAGAGGCAAAACTGGGCATTCTTGAAAAAAAGAAAATGCTTTAATGAACTTGAAAGTAGGATCTCTGAGACTGAAATATATAATGCTTTGTCATCTATAAAGGTTAATAAAGCAGCAAGGTTGGATAATATCTCTAACAGTATGTTAAAATATGGTCAAACCTCTTTATTACCATGTCTACTCAAAATTTTTAATAATTGCCTATCTTTTGGGAAATACCCAGAACCCTGGACTACAGGTTATACATTCTCAATTCATAAAGGGAACGATGCATCTGATCCTAATAATTACAGGGGAATTACTATTACGGATTCATTGGGGAAGATTTTAAATAAAATCCTTGACACCCGTATTTGCAAAATTTTAGATAAATATCATATCATCAATGATAGCCAAATCGGTTTCACAAAAAAGCACGACCATCTGACCATATGTTCATTCTCAAAACCATTATAGATAAGTTCTGTCACACAAAAGAAGGAAGAATGTTTGCCTGCTTTGTTGATTTCCAGAAGGTTTTTGACGCTGTCATTCATACAGGTATAACACTCAAGTTCTTAAACATAGGGGTTGGTTCAAATAAATGTATGTATGCCCAGAGTAAATCATAATCGATTAAAGAATAGAGTTACAGACCTTTTCCGAGCTACAAGCCGTCAAAATTCAGTATGGACAAAGATCTGAACCTGCGCAGACAAAACTCATTCGAAACAGACATAAACATTGTACGTCACAATTTTAAAACCAATCACTGACCTGCGCAAACACTCTCTCCACGACGTCAAATACGACGAACCAATTGCTTAGGAAAAGTAATACGTAATGCCCCAACTGATGTGCGCAAATGAAGGAAATTCCCATTCAAAGTATAAATAAATGAAATCAAGTTTTACTATTTCTTTTAATCAAGTAAGAAGTTCAGCATACAAATTCAATCAATCAAATGACCATTACTTACAAATCGCGATATAAAAATCAAAACGAATTATTATTGTGCCAAAAAATGCTGCAAAGCTCCGCCGTAGTAGCCTATTCAAATTTGGGTGGTGGCCATCACCATAATAGGCTTGTTTTTGCACGAGATTTTCTGTTTGTTGTCCCCTGATCCAGTCTTGGTTAACTCAAAGCCAGTTCATTGCTTATTATATGCTGATGATATTGTCATTTTTTTCAACCTCCGCAATGGGGCTTCAGGGTAAACTTGATCAATTAGATAATTATTGTAAAGATTGGTGTATGAAAATTAATCCCAATAAAACTAAGGTCCTGATATTCAACAAGGCAGGCAGGCATATCAAACATAAATATTATTTTCATGACATGCTGATTGATTGTTCTCAACATTATAAATATTTAGGTATAACATTTAGTGCATCTGGAGCTTTTTCCTTTGCTCAGCAGTAATTGTACATTAAGGCTCTAAAAGCATACTACAAGCTACGCAAGGACTTCCTGTCACTGAATCCAAATATAAAAAACAGCCTTCACGTATTTGACCATACAATTAAACCCATACTTTTGTATAGTTGAGAAATTTGTTTTTTTTTAATCCTTTCAAAAAATAAATTAAAATCTCAGACTACTAAGGTTGATCAAGCCTATCCTAGGCTTCTTTCAGAAAAACTACATATATAATTTTGTAAACTTTTACTAGGTGTGGGGAAAAGGGCAACAAATTTTGCCGTTGTTTCAGAACTTGAGAGATTCCCTCTACATTTTGATATCACTAAATCTATGGTCAGATATTGACATAGGCTTAAAAATTTGGGCTCATCTTTCCCATTACTAAAGGAAGCATATTTAGAGTCAAAATTATTATTTGAATAAAAAAATTCTCTCATGGTATGGATATTTAAACTACTTGATAAAAAAATAAAAGGGGTTGACAGTTTAGCTTCTTTAAAAAATTTAAGCTTTAAAATTCTTTACAAAAAATGTTTGTATTAGTATTATGAAGTTCAGTGGATAATCCAAATGCACAGCTGTGCTGATGGGAAACTCTGTAGTTATAGCACTTTCAAGACATATTTTGGTCTTGAAAGCTATCTTATTTTATTGCGATCCCCTGAGCAGAGGCGAAATTTCACTCGATTGCGTATTTCTTCTCACAGACTAAGAATTGAACAAGGTCATTATCAGGATGCTCCCCGACAAGACAGAGTATGTCTCAGGTGCACCTCAAATGAGATTGATGATGAAAAACATTTTTTATTTTCGTGTAAATCATCTCAAGATAAAAGAAACTGTATGAATTCCATTACTGACTCACTTTGTTCCAACTTTAAATACTTGATTCCTAGTCAGAAACTGATATGGTTTCTCAATGTAGAGAGTGTTGATATATTAAAATATGTTTGTGAGTTAATTGATGAAGGCAAAATATAAACCAATAAATTAGTTGATTATATCTGGCTTTCCTGCACTAGGCACAAGGATGGCATGGTGGATACTAGGACTCATCAATAACAATTGTAACCCGTTGTATGTACGTTTTTATTTCTAGACAAACAAATTATTTCCAGAACATGGATTTATTTTATCTACTTTGTACTGTGAGTACACTTGGGCATGTCAATTAGCATCGTCCCTTGGTGCCTCTTGCAGTGGGGTCACTTAACAAGATGTTCTGACCCCTCTGCATCAGGCACGAGGATGGCAAGCCTGTTATGTGCAACTCCATGTAATAAGTTAACAAATTACTACTGTTTAACACATAAATCTAGTTATGCTCCTATCACCCACCTTAATTGCCACGCAGCACCGCCCCTTGGTGTCTCCGTCTTTCTTATATCTTCTGCCCCTCCACTATCTGGAGAATCACCATGCATCCAACATTAAGCTAAATCTACTTAGACTAATTTCTGAATAATCTATTCTCTCTCTCTCTCTCTCTCTCTCTCTCTCTCTCTCTCTCTCTCCTAACTATAAACACTTTATTAAAAATCTTTCCCCTTACAAGTATATAATATTATATACTTATTGACTGAGTAAGAGGGGAATAGTAAGTTTATTGTCCCGAGGAACAACTATTGCCCCGAGGCAACGCCGAGGGGCAATAGTTGTTCAGAGGGACAATAAACTTACTATTCCCCGACTACTCAGTCAGTAAGTGTTTTATTATACCGAAAGAAACACAAGAGATAATTAAGGCAAAATTTAAGTCATGTGTACGTACCCGAGATGCATGATCGAGTGACAGAGTCCATTATTTTTTTTTAAATTCATGTTCTCACCATGACATATCCCTTTTTCTAAATACTTTGAAGACGTACCGGAACATCTCGGGATTCAGCATTGACGATAACCTATAACGCGGGAGCTTCCGAACGGGTCGGCTAAAACCTCCCAGCCAATCCCGTGCCCGGGATTAAAAATCCGCGAAACAACGTAACTTGAAGAGGGAAAATAGTTTGGAAACTATTGACCGGTGACCGGGGAAAATAGTTAAATCACTGAAAATGTTAAAAATAGTGAAATTATTGTGCATGTATTTATTATAGAAAAATATATCTAAGGTATAATCATATATATATTTGAAAACCGTATATATATGAATACGAACTAATAAGAGTCCCAGCTTTGACAAAACGTGCTGGTATTAGTTTTTTTCCAACAAAAAGATCTTTGAAAATACTAATTAGTAAGTCTTTTAAGAATTTATATTGTCTTAATCCAAAAGACTCCCGGGTCTGAATTTATTTGACCAATATTTTATCATTTAGAACAAAAAAGTTTCCGTTGAACAGAAATCCAATCCTTCTTTAGAAAACGACAAAATGTCGATCAGCAATGATGAAAAACTATCATAACGATTAAGTATTAACATATATATATATAATTATTCATCAGTGATTTATGTTAGTAACAGCGTAACGGTGTTGCATGTCAGTCGATTACTTCTTTCCTCTTCTGTAAAGATTGTTGTTACATTACCCCAATATGAGATTTTTAATTAATTGGATTAAAGTAATAAAGATTGTATTATTGCATCTCCCGTCGCAAAAATTTAATCCGAAAAGTTTATAAATCCGGATTTGATTTTGGCTTTTACCCACTGTATTCCCGCCAAATACTTGATTATGTCATTAGCATCTAACAGTTCGCAGGCACGCGGGGCACGTACACACAGAGACCAAGTACACAGCGAGGCCAAACGTCATCATACTATAAATAAATATATGAATATGCTCAGAGATAAAAATAAAACACCGTACGCAACATTTATATTTTGGTTTTCACGAAAGGAAAAAATAATATAAAAGTATTATAACATGATTTATAACAATGAAATTAATTAATATCTACATCTGTTAAACAATTATTTTTAATCATGATTTAGCCGTTATTGTTATAGTTTTGTTTTTGTTTTTACGCTTCGCTGGGTTTCAGAGGCCTTCTTTATTTACCAACCGGGAGGGAAGGGGGGTCTGGATAATATTAGGGGGTCTCGTCCTGTAACATAGGATCTCTGTGCGATATTTGTCATACATATTTCTTTTCTTTTTACTTATTTTGATATTATTATAAGGGGAGTCAAATTTACGGGATGAAACATTTTCGGGGAGGGCTAAAATTTTGAATTTTGTGATGTTCATTTTGTCATTTCTTGAGATGACACATAAAATATGTCTTGATTAATGCTTATGTTGAATAATTATCTGTGGGTAATATATTATCTACAACAAGTGGTAAAAATGGGAATTTGTCAAGATGTATCTGTTCGTTCATTTGCTTGTGGTCAAAATATAATTTTAATTCATGCATATATTATGAAAAGCTGAATCCATCACTTGAAAAATTAAACTATTCTGCAAGATCTCAATCCATTCTATTTTTCTTGGTAAAAAAAAACCGTAATTTGAAAATTCAGTGAATGGTTGAAGAAGAGATATACTACAATTATTAAATGATTCAAAAAGGTGGAGGTGAAATAAATTTTGAAGGAATAAAGCATTCTCTTGTTTCCAATAAATCTTTCACAATGCAACAATCTACATGATTCTGTAATGTTGACAACAAACGTACAGCTATTAGGGAGCACCCATTTGATTTTTAGGGGGGGGGGGGCATGGAAGGAATTTGAAAAAAGGCAGGATGCACAATTTGGTGAAAAAAAGGCAGGACCAAAAATCCTCAGAAAAAAGGCAGGATTAAAAATGTAGTTAAAAAAAAGAAAAAAGGCGGGACTTAAAATTACTTCCATGCGCAGCCCCCCCCCCCCCCCCCCCCCCCTGCAATATAAATCAAATGGTTGCTCCCTTACTGATGTACTCTCTTTATCTCAAAACTCCTTATACCTCAAAGTCATTCTTCGTCACAAGGGATATATTTAAAACACCACAAAACTATAACACAGTGAAGATTTCAATAATCATATCACATCTTTTATCACCTGGAACGAACCACTTAAAACGGAAATACTATAATGAATACGCATTTTAATTTGTGTGTTGGGGTGGGGGGGGGGGGGGGGTAAATTATATTAATGTAAGATTGAAAAGGGTCATTTTTTCATTTATCAGATAGGGATATCACTATTGTTTTTGATAGATGCTGTAAGAAAAAATCCAGACCCCTCATATAATTAATGACCGGCCCTCAGTGCATATCTTTTGACATACCACGCGGAAGAAAACTAAAATGATATTTAAATTGAATGCCAAAAGTTAATTGTCAAAATTGAAAGCAGATGTAATATAATTTTATGATTATATAAAAAATGATCCTGGTACAATAAAAATGTAAGATTATATCCTAACATTACTGTTACATTTGAACCATTTTTAGTACAACTAGATAGTCAGAATTCAGAATCACAAAGGGACAGAGCTTTTATTGTCTTCCAGACTGAGAAAAAAAATCTAACTCCAAACTGGGCTGAAAATTCAAGACTGTTCACAAATATTACAGTAAGCTCCTGAATGTTAGATTTCCTCCTTTTATAATAATAGGAAATATCTGTTAATATTTAGTACGATAGGAAATTAAGGTACATGCAGGAGGTACCTAATTGGGCTGTATTTCAGATTATTTTTATAAAATTTTGCATGCAACAAAAGCATTTTAATCTGTAACTGAATATAAAAAAAGGTTTTTCATTTTAACACTTCCCGGAAAATGGTGTATCAAGTTTTGGGAAATATAGAATGTGTAAATACATAGAATACACGTCGATATCGCTGCAAAAAATTGTATTCTTTAGACTTTAAATTATATATTATTGCCATATATTATGTATTATTGATATAAAGTTTACTAGGGGTCACCAGATTTTTTTTTCGTATATTAAATTTATTACTATATGTAGAGGAAAAAACCGTCAAAAGGCCCAAATAAGGTTAACGTCCTAACGACGTCGCAATGGTAAATGTAGATTTTTAGTGTTTTTACAGACATGGCATGAGTTTGAATGATTACCACAGCAAAAACGAAGGGATATGACCCTATATTATTTATCATCTATAAAATGGAAAAGCTGACAGCAATTCCATATCATTTTATAGAAATTTCTAGGGATACGTTTTTAAGAAATGACGATTTAAAGTGAAATTATTTTCTTCGGGAGTTTTTATATGAATTCTACAGTGAAAGACATTTGTTTATTTTAAGGATATTAATTTAAATTTTATTGAAGAAATATAAAAGCTAAAATAAATTTTATCGATATTTAGATGCAATGTCGAAAATTCTACCTGTTTATCAAATTTCATTAAAATCCATTATTTAGCGGATTCAGACAACTTAAATGGACCTGTTCCATTGATGATGTCCATTCCTAATATCGAATTTGACATGGGCAGCATGGCGAGTGTCCTGCAGGAAGCAGATACTGTTTACTCTCCCGGAGCACCTGAGTATACGCCAACGTTTTTATACCCCCGCAAACATAGTTGGTGGGTATATATGAATCAGCCTGTCCGTCTGTCTGTCTGTCCAGAATTTTTTTGTATCCGCAGTTTCTCAAGCATGCCTTATCAAAGGTTAATGAAACTTTGCATACTGTTAGATCCTAATACGTAGATGTGCGCATGAGAAGTATGTCCTGGTCCAATACTTTTTTCCATATTTATACTCTTTTGGACTTAGAAATTCTGTCTATCCCCCATTTTTTTCTACCCGCAGTTTCTCAAATATGCCTTATCAGAGGTTTATTAAACTTTGCATACTATTAGATCCTAGTACGTAGATGTGCGCATGCGAAGTATGTTCTGGTCCAATACTTTTTTTTCAAAACTTTATACCCTTTTGGACTTAGAAATTCTGTCTATCCTCCAATTTTTTTGTACCCGCAGTTTCTCAAGCATACCTTATCAGAGGTTAATGAAATTTTGCATACTGTTAGATCCCAGTACGTAGATTTGCGCATGAGAAGTATGTCCTGGTCAAAACTTTTTTCCATATTTATACTCTTTTGGACTTAGAAATTCTGTTCTGGTCCAATACTTTAGTCTTTTATTAGATATGCACATAATAAGGATTTCATTGATCAATTAGCTCCTCATAGCTTTGTAAAATTGGGCTTCAAAATTTTATAACACAGATTTGATATCAGTTTTTCGTAAATTAACAGCAGCGAGGGTATAGTTAGTGAGGTCCCCTCGCAGTTTTAGTTTTGGTGGGGTCCATGTTGTTTATATGTTTTTAGTTTTTAAGTGTAATGCTTGTATTGTTTCGGTCTTTTCTTCGTTGTTCTCCGGTGTTTGTCAGTTATTTTCGATTTTCCCCTCCTTCGAATATCCTTTTGATATTTCTTGACTTTTCTTAATTGACCAGAAAGACCAAAACGGCTTTAAATCCATTTTTGTAACGTTATTTCATTCATTACACCACATTGTGTAAAAGGAAGAAATAAAAACTAATGGAAAAAAGGGTTCTAGATTGCATTATTACACTCAAGAGTTATTTATTTATCGTTGGACAAGAACTTGAACTTATTTATCTCTGTGTTTACAAATATTTTTGTACTTGATTGGATGTCACATGATTCGCCTTGACCAGAAAGAAAGGAAGGTTTTGGATCCAACAAATTAAACTAGTTTCACCCCACCGCATGTTATGTTAGTCTGTCCCAAGTCAGGAATATTTTGGCTACTGTCCAACTTTATTTGATAATTAAATAACGATAAATAAAGATTGACGATTTATTCGGGACAATTTGTTACAATTTGTGAGGATTCCCACTGTGTTTGAGACCATCCCTGTGGTGAATAAACTATCTCTTATATCCAGTTTTGAGATTTGCTATAATCGCGGTTTTTACATATTCTTATGCCCTAGATGAAAATATTTTGTAAATGTTGCTACACGTAGGAATATTGCATATGCCAATTTTATTCCCTGGAGAAGTAGGCAAAGGGAAAATAGTATTGTACCTCGTTATCAGGCATTATTCCCCGTATTTCGTTAAATCCGCGAATAACAAAGGCATTTATATTTCGACCAATATTAGCACATCAAATGGTTATCAAAACGAATTCAATCTTGATATCTTAGTATTCAATCCCATTGACATTTTATTACACATTAAAATCATGCAGTTTTTGATGAATGATGTTTTATATCGACATCCCGACTCGGCATGTACGTTATCAGCACATTAATTTAAAAAAATGAATTAATTTAACTAGGTGAAACAAATATTCGATTTAAGAACCAGAATGGGAATACCGACGCTATAAGACAGTGGGCAAAAACAAGGCCAATACAACGTACGTGAGAATACTAAAATTGCCAACAAATATCATACACACCCAAAGGATAGAATCAAAATATGTATATAGACAATGGCTTGTGGTGGATGTACGTGTATCTCATTAAAATAAATGTATATAGACATTGGTCTGGTGGTGGATGTAACTATTTCACACTACAGTACATGTATATAAACATTGGTCTGGTGTGGGAAGTACCTACAAAACAGTATAGTACATGTATTTAAACATTGGCCTTGTTGTGGATATAGTGTATCTCATTAAAATACATGTATAGAGACATTGGTCTGGTGGTGGATGTAACTATTTCACACTACAGTCATCTATATAGACATTGGTCTGGTGTGGGAAGTACCTACAAAACATTATGGTACATGTATTTAAACATTGGCCTGGTTGTGGATATACGTGTATCTCATTAAAATACATGTATAGAGACATTGGTCTTGTGGTGGATGTAACTATTTCACACTACATTACATGTATATAGACAATAGCCTGGTGGTGGATGTACGTGTATCTCATTACAATACATGTATATAGACATTGGTCTGGTGGTGGATGTAACTATTTTACTCTACAGTACATATATAAAGACATTGGCCTGACGGTGGATATACGTAAACCACACTATAGTATATATATATATAGACAATGCCACGGTGGTGTATGTACGTGTATCTCATTAAAATACATGTATAGAGACATTGGTCTGGTGGTGGATGTAACTATTTCACACTACAGTACATGTATATAGACATTGGTCTGGTGTGGGAAATACCTATTAAACATTATAGTACATGTATTTAAACATTGGCCCGGTTGTGGATATACGTGTATCTCATTAAAATACATGTATATAGACATTGGTCTGGTGGTGGATGTAACCATTTCACACTACAGTACATGTATATAGACAATGGCCTGGTGGTGGATGTACGTGTAGCTCATTACAATACATGTATATAGACATTGGTCTGGTGGTGGATGTAACCATTTCACACTACAGTACATGTATATAGACAATGGCCTGGTGGTGGATGTACGTGTTAATTGGTCTGGTGGTGGATGTAACTATTTCACACTACAGTACATGTATATAGACATTGGTCTGGTGTGGGAAGTACCTATAGAGACATTGGTCTGGTGGTGGATGTAACCATGTCACACTACAGTACATGTATATAGACAATAGCCTGGTGGTGGATGTACGTGTATCTCATTACAATACATGTATATAGACATTGGTCTGGTGGTGGATGTAACTATTTTACTCTACAGTACATATATAAAGACATTGGCCTGACGGTGGATATACGTATACAACACTATAGTACATATATATAGACAATGCCCTGGTGGTGAATGTAACCAGTTCACACTACAGTACATGTATATAGACATTCGCCTGATGGTGGATGTAACTATTTGACGCTACAGTACATGTATATAGACACTGGCCTGCTGGTGGATGTACGTATATCACACTACAGTACATGCATATAGACACTAGTCTGGTGATGGATCTAACTGTTTTACACTACAGTACATCTATATAGACATTGGTCGGGTGGTGGATGTAACTATATCATACTACAGTACATGTATATAGACAATGGCCTGGTAGTAGAGGTACGTATATCACACTACCATACATATATATAGACAATGGCCTGATGGTGGATGTACGTATATCACACTACAGTACATGTATATAGACACTGGCCTGATGGTGGATGTGCGTATATCACACTACAGTACATGTATACAGTCATTGGTCTGGTGGTGGATGTAATATTTTACACTACAGTACATGTATATGGACAATGGCCTGATGGTGGAGTTACGTATATCACACTACAGTACATGTATATAGACATTGGTCTGGTGGTGGATGTAACTATATCACACTACAGTACATTAGTATAGACATTAGCCTGATGGTGGATGTACGTATATCACACTACCGTACATGTATATAGACACTGGCCTGATGGTGGATGTAACTATATCACATTACAATACATGTATAAAGACATTAGTCTGGTGGTGGATGTAACTATCTCACACTACAGTACATGTATATAGACAATGACCTGGTGGTGGATGTACGTATATCTCATTAAAATACATGTATAGAGTCATAGTTACACACTACAGTACATGTATATAGACAATGGCCTGGTGGTGGATGTAACTATTCTTAACTACAGTACATGTATATTGACAATGGCCTGGTGGTGGACGTACGTTCGTCTCATTACAATACATGTATAGAGACATTAGTCTAGTGGTGGGTGTAACTACTTCACACTACAATACATGTATATAGACATTGGTCAGATGGTGGATGTAAGTATATCACATTACAATACAAGCATACAGACATTGGTCTGGTGGTGGATGTAATATTTCACACTACAGTACATGTATATGGACAATGGCACGTATGGATGGTGGAGTTACGTATATCACACTACAGTACATGCATATAGACATTGGTCTGGTGGTGGATGTAACTATATCACACTACAGTACATGTATATAGACATTGGCCTGATGGTGGATGTAACGCTTGTTTAGCTCGTACTCCTACTCTATTAAGTCAGTACCCCACATCGGTGGTTCACCTAAACAAGCGTGACTGTTTGCCTCCTGTTTGTCACGCTTCCTTAGGTGAACCATCGGTGTGGGGTACTGACCGATTAGAGTAGGAGTTCGAGACAGACCTACGATAAGGGTTAGAGACAGGACGTATATCGTTAGTGTGAAATAATTACATCCACCACCAGACTAATGTCTATATATATGAACTGTAGTGTAAAATAGTTACATCCACCATCAGACCAATGTCTATATACATATACGGTAGTGTGATATACGTACATCCACTATCAAGCCAATGTCTATATACTTGTATTATAATGTGATATAGTTACATCCACCATCTAACCAATGTCTATATACATGTACTGTAGTGTGAAGTAGTTACATCCACCACTAGACTAATGTCTGTATACATGTATTGTAATGTGATATATTTACATCCACCATCAGGTCAATGTCTATATACATGTACTGTAGTGTGAAATAGTTACATCCACCACCAGACCAATGTCTCTATACATGTATGTTAATGAGATATACGTACATCCACTACCAGGTCATTGTATATACATGTACTGTACTGTACTGTGATATAGTTACATCCACCACCAGACCAATGTCTATATACATGTACTGTAGTGTGAAATAGTTACATCCACCACCAAACCAATGTCTCTATCCATGTATTTTAATGAGATAAACGTACATCCACTACCAAGTCATTGTATATATACATGTACTGTAGTGTGATATAGTTACATCCACCACCAGACCCATGTCTATATACATGTACTGTAGTGTGAAATAGTTACATACACCACCATACCAATGTCTGAATACATTTATTTTAATGAGATACACATATATCCACAACCAGGCCAATGTTTCAATACATGTACTATAATGTTTTGTAGGTACTTCCCACACCAGACCAATGTCTATATATATGTACTGTAGTGTGAAATAGTTACATCCACTACCAGACCAATGTCTCTATACATGTATTTTAATGAGATAAACGTACATCCACTACCAGGTCATTGTATATATACATGTACTGTAGTGTGATATAGTTACATCCACCACCAGACCAATGTCTATATACATGTACTGTAGTGTGATATAGTTACATCCACCACCAGACCAAAGTCTATATACATGTACTGTAGTGTGATATACGTACCTCCACCATCAGGCCATTGTCCATATACATGTACTGTATTGTGAAATAGTTACAACCAACACCAGACCGATGTCTGTAAACATGTACTGTAGTATGATATACGCACATCCACATCAGGCCAGTGTCTATATACATGTACGGTAGTGTGATATACGTACATCCACCATCAGGCCAATGTCTATATACATGTACTGTAGTGTGATATAGTTACATCCACCACCAGACCAATGTCTATATACATGTACTGTAGTGTGATAGACGTAATTCCACCATCAGGCCATTGTCCATATACATGTACTGTAGTGTGAAATATTACATCCACCACCAGACCTATGTCTGTGTCTATATACATGTACTGTAGTGTGATATACGTACCTCCACCATCAAGCCATTGTCTATATATATGTACGGTCGTGGGATATACGTACCTCTACCATCAGGCCATTGTCTATACACATGTACTGTAGTGTGAAATAGTTACATCCACCACCAGACCAATGTCTGAATACATGTATTTTAATGAGATACACATATATCCACAACCAGGCCAATGTTTCAATACATGTACTATAATGTTTTGTAGGTACTTCCCACACCAGACCAATGTCTATATACATGTACTGTAGTGTGAAATAGTTACATCCACCACCAGACCAACGTCTCTATACATGTATTTTAATGAGATACACGTACATCCACCACCAGGGCATTGTCTATATATATGTACTATAGTGTTGTATACGTATATCCACCGTCAGGCCAATGTCTTTATATATGTACTGTAGTGTAAAATAGTTACATCCACCACCAGACCAATGTCTATATACATGTATTGTAATGAGATACACGTACATCCACCACCAGGCCATTGTCTATATACATGTACTGTAGTGTGAAATAGTTACATCCACCACCAGACCAATGTCTCTATCCATGTATTTTAATGAGATATACGTACATCCACTACCAGGTCATTGTATATATACATGTACTGTAGTGTGATATAGTTACATCCACCACCAGACCAATGTCTATATACATGTACTGTAGTGTGATATAGTTACATCCACCACCAGACCAAGGTCTATATACATGTACTGTAGTGTGATGTACGTACCTCCACCATCAGGCCATTGTCCATATACATGTACTGTATTGTGAAATAGTTACATCCAACACCAGACCGATGTCTGTAAACATGTACTGTAGTATGATATGCGCACATCCACCATCAGGCCAGTGTCTATATACATGTACGGTAGTGTGATATACGTACATCCATCATCAGGCCAATGTCTATATACATGTACTGTAGTGTGATATACGTAACTCCACCATCAGGCCATTGTCCATATACATGTTCTGTAGTGTGAAATATTACATCCACCACCAGACCTTTATCTGTATACATGTACTGTAGTGTGATATACGTAACTCCACCATCAGGCCATTGTTCATATACATGTACTGTAGTGTGAAATATTACATCCACCACCAGACCTATGTCTGTATACATGTACTGTAGTGTGATATACGCACATCCACCATCAGGCCAGTGTGTATATACATGTATTGTAGTGTGATATACGTACATCCACCATCAGGCCATTGTCCATATACATGTACTGTATTGTGAAATAGTTACAACCAACACCAGACCGATGTCTGTATACATGTATTTTAATGAGATACACGGACATCCACCACCAGGGCATTGTCTATATATATGTACTATAGTGTTGTATACGTATATCCACCGTGAGGTCAATGTCTTTATATATGTACTGTAGTGTAAAATAGTTACATCCACCACGAGACCAATGTCTATATACATGTATTGTAATGAGATACACGAACATCCACCACCAGGCTATTGTCTATATACATGTACTGTAGTGTGAAATGGTTACATCCACCACCAGACCAATGTCTCTATCCATGTATTTTAATGAGATATACGTACATCCACTACCAGGTCATTGTATATATACATGTACTGTAGTGTGATATAGTTACATCCACCACCAGACCAATGTCTATATACATGTACTGTAGTGTGATATAGTTACATCCACCACCAGACCAAGGTCTATATACATGTACTGTAGTGTGATGTACGTACCTCCACCATCAGGCCATTGTCCATATACATGTACTGTATTGTGAAATAGTTACATCCAACACCAGACCGATGTCTGTAAACATGTACTGTAGTATGATATGCGCACATCCACCATCAGGCCAGTGTCTATATACATGTACGGTAGTGTGATATACGTACATCCATCATCAGGCCAATGTCTATATACATGTACTGTAGTGTGATATACGTAACTCCACCATCAGGCCATTGTCCATATACATGTTCTGTAGTGTGAAATATTACATCCACCACCAGACCTTTATCTGTATACATGTACTGTAGTGTGATATACGTAACTCCACCATCAGGCCATTGTTCATATACATGTACTGTAGTGTGAAATATTACATCCACCACCAGACCTATGTCTGTATACATGTACTGTAGTGTGATATACGCACATCCACCATCAGGCCAGTGTCTATATACATGTATTGTAGTGTGATATACGTACATCCACCATCAGGCCATTGTCCATATACATGTACTGTATTGTGAAATAGTTACAACCAACACCAGACCGATGTCTGTATACATGTATTTTAATGAGATACACGGACATCCACCACCAGGGCATTGTCTATATATATGTACTATAGTGTTGTATACGTATATCCACCGTGAGGTCAATGTCTTTATATATGTACTGTAGTGTAAAATAGTTACATCCACCACGAGACCAATGTCTATATACATGTATTGTAATGAGATACACGAACATCCACCACCAGGCTATTGTCTATATACATGTACTGTAGTGTGAAATGGTTACATCCACCACCAGACCAATGTCTCTATACATGTATTTTAATGAGATACACGTATATCCACAACCAGGCCAATGTTTAAATACATGTACTATAATGTTTTGTAGGTACTTCCCACACCAGACCAATGTCTATATACACGTACTGTAGTGTGAAATAGTTACATCCACCACCAGACCAATGTCTCTATACATCTCTTTTAATGAGATACACGTACATCCACCACCAGGCCATTGTCTTTATACATATTTCGATTCCATCCTTTGGGTGTGTATAGTATTTGTTTGCAATTTTAGTATTCTCACGTACGTTGTATTCGCCTTGTTTTTGCCCACTGTCTTATAGCGTCAGTATTCCCATTCTGGTTCTTAAATCGAATATTTGTTTCACCTAGTTAAATTAATTCATTTTTTTAAATTAATGTGCTGATAACGTACATGCCGAGTCGGGATGTCGATATAAAACATCATTCATCAAAAACTGCATGATTTTAATGTGTAATAAAATGTCAATGGGATTGAATACTAAGATATCAAGATTGAATTCGTTTTGATAACCATTTGCTGTGCTAATATTGGTCAAAGTATAAATGCCTTTGTTATTCGCGGATTTAACGAAATACGGGGAATAATGCCTGATAACGAGGTACAATACTATTTTCCCTTTGCCTACTTCTCCAGGGAATAAAATTGGCATATGCTATATTCCTACATGTAGCAACATTTACAAAATATTTTCATCTAGGGCATAAGAATATGTAAAAACCGCGATTATAGCAAATCTCAAAACTGGATATAAGAGATAGTTTATTCACCACAGGGATGGTCTCAAACACAGTGGGAATCCTCACAAATTGTAATAAATTGCCCCGAATAAATCGTCAATCTTTATTTATCGTTATTTAATTATCAAATAAAGTTGGACAGTAGCCAAAATATTCCTGACTTGAGACAGACTAACATAACATGCGGTGGGGTGAAACTGTTTAATTTGTTGGATCCAAAACCATCCTTTATTTCTGGTCAAGGCGAATGATGTGACATCCAATCAAGTACAAAAGTTCTTGTCCAACGATAAATAAATAACTCTTGAGTGTAATAATGCAATCTAGAACCCGGCGCCCTTTATCCATTAGTTTTTATTTCTTGCTTTTACACAAAGTGGTGTAATGAATGAAATAACGTTACAAAAATGGATTTAAAGCCGTTTTGGTCTTTCTGGTCAATTAAGTAAAGTCAAGAAATATCAAAAGGATATTCGAAGGAGGGGAAAATCGAAAATAACTGACAAACACCGGAGAACAACGAAGAAAAGACCGAAACAATACAAGCATTACACTTAAAAACTAAAAACATATAAACAACATGGACCCCACTAAAACTAAAACTGCGAGGGGACCTCACTAACTATACCCCCGCTGCTGTTAATTTACAAAAAACTGATATCAAATCTGTGTTATAAAATTTTGAAGCCCAATTTAACAAAGCTATGAGGAGCTAAGTGATCAATGAAATCCTTATTATGTGCATATCTAATAAAAGACTAAAGTATTGGACCAGAACAGAATTTCTAAGTCCAAAAGAGTATAAATATGGAAAAAAGTATTTGACCAGGACATACTTCTCATGCGCAAATCTACGTACTGGGATCTAACAGTATGCAAAATTTCATTAACCTCTGATAAGGCATGCTTGAGAAACTGCGGGTACAAAAAAATTGGAGGATAGACAGAATTTCTAAGTCCAAAAGGGTATAAAGTTTTGAAAAAAAGTATTGGACCAGAACATACTTCGCATGCGCACATCTACGTACTAGGATCTAATAGTATGCAAAGTTTAATAAACATCTGATAAGGCATATTTGAGAAACTGCGGGTACAAAAAAATGGGGGATAGACAGAATTTCTAAGTCCAAAAGGATATAAAACTATGGGAAAAAGTATTGGACCAGGACATACTTCGCATGCGCACATCTACGTATTAGGATCTAACAGTATGCAAAGTTTCATTAACCTCTGATAAGGAATGTTTGAGAAACTGCGGGTACAAAAAAAATCTGGACAGACAGACAGACAGACGGACAGGCTGATTCATATATACCCACCAACTATGTTTGCGGGGGTATAAAACCGTTGGCGTAGACTCAGGTGCTCCGGAAGAGTAAACAGTACCTGCTTCCTGCAGGACACTCGCCATGCTGCCCATGTCAAATTCGATATTAGGAATGGACAACATCAATGGAACAGGTCCATTTAAGTTGTCTGAATCCGCTAAATAATGGATTTTAATGAAATTTTACACACAGGTAGAATTTTCGACATTGCATCTAAATATCGAAAAAATTTAGTTTAGCTTTTATATTTCTTCAACAAATTTGAATTAATATCCTTAAAATAAACAAATGTCTTTCACTGTAGAATTTATATAAAAACTGCCGAAGAAAATAATTTCACTTTAAATCGTCATTTCTTAAAAACTTATCCCTAGAAATTTCTATAAAATGATATGGAATTGCTGTCAGCTTTTCCATTTTATTGATGATAAATAATATAGGGTCATATCCCTTCGTTTTTGCTGTGGTAATCATTCAAACTTATGCCCTGTCTGTAAAAACACTAAAAATCTACATTTACCATTGCGACGTCGTTACGACGTTAACCTTATTTGGACCTTTTGACGTTTTTTTCCTCTCTACATATAGTAATAAATTTAATATACGAAAAAAAATCTGGTGACCCCTAGTAAACTTTATATCAATAATACATATTATATGGCAATAATATATAATTTAAAGTCTAAAGAATGGAATTTTTGCAGCGATATCGACGTGTATTCTATGTATTTACACATTCTATATTTGCCAAAACTTGATACAGCATTTTCCGGGAAGTGTTAAAATGATAAACATTTTTTTATATTCAGTTACAGATTAAAATGCTTTTGTTGCATGCAAAATTTTATAAAAATAATCTGAAATACAGCCCAATTAGGTACCTCCTGAATGTACCTTAATTTCCTATCGTACTAAATATTAACAGATATTTCAGAGTGACCCATTACTGCGGTACTTTTGATATTTTTTTAAGTAATCCTTCTAAGCCTTCAACCATAAAATAATGTGATTTCATTATTTGACTTCTTTATGTACTAAGGCATATAAACTGAAATTCGTAATTGTTTTAATATTTTCCTATTATTATAAAAGGAGGAAAACTAACATTCAGGAGCTTGCTGTAATATTTGTGAGCAGTCTTGAATTTTCAGCCCAGTTTGGAGTTAGATTTTTCTCAGTCTGGAAGACAATAAAAGCTCTGTCCCTTTGTGATTCTGAATTCTGACTATCTAGTTGTACTAAAAATGGTTCAAATGTAACAGTAATGTTAGGATATAATCTTACATGTTTATTGTACCAAGATCATTTTTTATATAATCATAAAATTATATTACATCTGCTTTCAATTTTGACAATTAACTTTTGGCATTCAATTTAAATATCATTTTAGTTTCTTCCGCGTGGTATGTCAAAAGATATGCACCGAGGGCCGGTCATTAATTATATGAGGGGTCTGGAATTTTTCTTACAGCATCTATCAAAAACAATAGTGATATCCATATCTGATAAATGAAAAAATGACACCCTTCAATCTTAGATTAATGTAATTTATCCCCCCTCCCCCACCCCAACACACAAATTAAAATGGAACGATGCTGGTCTATTTATAGTTTACACCAGGTCAAACCTAATTTAGTGCATCCCGGCACGATTAATAATCACAAAATGCTTTGATGCGTATCATTTTATTATCTTTTAAACACATTTCATATTCGATATGTCAAACGCCACCTCATTAATTTTTCTCCCTACTGAAGTTAGTAGGTAATCTATAAATAAATTCCCATGATGCTATGACGTACTTCTTGTCCTGTAGTGTCTGACTGTCTCTCTGTGGACTGTCTCACGGTGTACGTGCACTGTTGACTGCCACTCGATTATGTAAAGAAACTGACTACCCGATGATTTAATCTGGTGATTCAACTGTCCTTGGTGACAACAGCAGTGAATGTTTAATTTGTGTGAAAGTAATAAATCCCTTCATAATCTTCCTCAGCTTGTTATAGTTTAAGGTAGATTATAGCCTATATTATGGGTTACTGGTTAGTCATAAATGATATTATTGCCAGTGTAAGAATGAGATACAATTGACACACAGTATGTCATCTGTGACTGATCCGGGCCCGATCTATGAAGCTTATTACAATTGACACAGTATGTCATCTGTGACTGATCTGGCCCCGATCTATAATAACTTTAATCCCTTTTTGGGATTCTGTGTCCGGTAATCCCTTTTGGGATTCTATGTCCGGAGCTATTTTTCTGACTTGGCCGCCCACTGAATCCCTTATCAACCACTAATAACTCTATTCGGGAAAATCAAAAGTGGATCCCCACTCTCATTCCGGCACTCGGAACGGTTTGAATTTCATCTGACAGTCCTAAAACAGGTAAGTCTCCATTAGTAGCCATATTTTACTTTTCAAAAAGCTTAAAATGATTTAAATCCCCCTCCTATTTCAGCAGTTATAGCTCACGATTCCAAGACTCCGCTTCAGATTGACCGGCGGCAGCCATTGTTGTTTTCATTTGAATATCCTCCCATGAAGCACGTTTTTCATTATAGTCTGTTTCGTTTTTCCATTTTAACCTCATCAATAGAAACAAGTGAAAGGAACCACAAGTCCACCACTTCCATGTGCTTTGTTTACTTGTTGGTATTCCAATTACAATTATACCATGGGGAGGGGGTCAATGTCCATTTGTTTTATTTATTGTAAGACTAATGTTAAATGTAAATAGTGGTTATATAAAAAAATAAATCACCACAATTATCTGTACACTTTAATTTAAACTGTAATTGTACTGCTCCTCGGGGCGTCTTGATTGACAAATAAAAATTGTTGTTGTTGTTGTATATGAGATTAAGATTTTCCTACGTCAAATTTTATTATTGTTTCTTTATCAGCTGTATTTGTTTTTGGATCTATTTTTCCATATTAATGGAGAAACACGGTAGGATGTTGAGCCTGATATTGAGAAGATTAAATAAATTGAAAAAACTGAATTCAGAATTTATTTAGGCTAAATTTGTAACATATAGATTATGTACAGCAATGCCATTTTTTATCTGGTTGAGTGTTTCCCTTACTGCATTCTAGATGACACCCTGAAGTGAATAACAAATATGGAAATGACCTCAAGTTGTTTACACTGCAGCCTGGTTTCCTTTTATTAAAAAAATGTTCTTTCATCCCACCTCTCCAAGAAATTTTACATTTTAATACCTGATGAAACAATTACAACATATTCCTTCATGAAATCAGCTTCTTTTATTAGTCAGTTGATGAAAATTGTATCAGTATTGTCAAAAAAATTTAAATGAAGAAAATGTATTTTACAAGAGATATTACAGATTTTTGCTCTAAAAATGAAAAACATGGCATTTTGAAAGAAACTATGAGTAGTGTAACATTGACAGTCAGCAACAATTTCTTTGTCATAAATGTTCCAACTGTTGTGGTAATGAAAAATGAACTGGTGCCAGGCAGACTTGGTACATGTAATTACACCTTTTCTTTCATATTTCATAAATAGAACTGAATATAAATAACATAGAAACACATTAGAATAAAAAAAAAGTAATAATAAGTTTTTGTGAGTAAAATTTAAAAAAAAACCTAAAAAATTTAGGAAGTCAATAATATTACGGTATTGAATGCATCATGTATTTAATTTCTTCAGGTTCTCTACCTAATTTGGCAGCTGTATGTTGTGTCATATTCTCTGCTTTAAACATTTTGGTTAATTTTTCAGGACCATTTAGGGCCTGTAACATGATCTGGAGTGACCCACTCATTGAAGATTAATTTCTTAATTTTTTCACTCCAAACCAATCTTTCTCGAATGTATAAAATAAATATTAAATTTTTATTAAAACAGATCTATAAGTTTGTATAATTATCTAAAAAATTATAAAAAGAAAAAAATAATTAAATTCAGATCTGATATGATGTTTCAAAGCTATTAACATATAATGACTCAAAATTTGAAAAAAAATATATTAAAACAAAGCATATAATTTTTTTTTACACGCACAAATGTACATTGAACCCCCTTCTCTTTTTATACTTCCCATACATTGTAGTATAATTGTAATTAGACTAAATTAAATTTCAATTGGAAAATCTTAATCCCTTATAGAACCACATTTAACATTAGCCTTAAAATAAAAATAAAAACAAATGTACATTGCCCCCTTTCCCCAGCACACATTTATTTTCCCTCCAATGGTATAATTGTAATTAGAATGACAACAAGTAAACAAATCCCAAAGAAGTGGAAAATTGCACTTTTATATTTATTTTCCATCATCTTGTGGTTCCTTTCACTTGTTTCTATTGATGAGGTTAAAATGGAAAAATGAAACAGACTATAATGAAAAACGTGCATCATGGGAGGATATTCAAATGAAAACAACAATGGCTGCCACCGGTCAATCTGAAGCGGAGTCTTGGAATCGTGAGCCATAACTGCTGAAATAGGAGGAGGATTTAAATCATTTTAAGCTTTTTGAAAAGTAAAATATGTCTACTAATGGAGACTTACCTGTTTTTGGACTGCCATATGAAATTCAAACCGTTCCGAGTGCCGGAATGAGAGTGGGGGTCCACTTTTGATTTTCCCGAATAGAGTTATTAGTGGTTGATAAGGGATTCAGTGGGCGGCCAAGTCAGAAAAATAGCTCCGGACACAGAATCCCAAAAGGGATTATGTGTCCGGGGCTATTTTTCTGACTTTGTCACCTACTGAATCCGTTATCAACTATCAAAAATAGGCAGGATCAAACATTTGATCCTAGCCCCCTCCCCCAAATCAAATGGTCGTTCCCTAAGATATTAAAATGTAAAATTTCTGGGAGATGTGGGGACTGAAAGAACTATTCTTTAAAAGCAAACCAGACTGCAGTATATACAACTTGAAGGTGTTTCCATAATTTTTATTCACTTCAGGGTGTCATCTAGAACACAGTAAGGAAAAAAACACACAAAAACACATAAATGGCATTGATGTACATAATCTATATGTTAAAAACTTTAGCCTATTAAATTCTGAAATCACTTTTTAGCTCACCAGACCCGAAGGGTCATGTGAGCTATTGCCATCAATTGGCGTCCGTCCGTCCATAAACTTTTTCAAAGGTTAACTCCTCTGACACCATAAGACCAATTGCAACCAAACTTCGTACAGTTGTTTATTGGTATATGTGCTACAAAACTATCGTTTGGATTTTTGATTCGTAAAAAAACATGGCCACCATGGCTAAAAATAGAACATAGGGGTAAATTGCAGTTTTTTGCAAATAACTCAAAAACCATAACAGATATCAAAATTCTGGCAAAGGGTAAAAGTGTTCAGCACCTCAAGATCTACCTGCCCTGAAATTTTGAAGAAGATCCAACGACCCATGTAGGAGTTATTGCCCTTTTTCTGCATTTTTTCCAAATTTTGCACTTATTAAGCTCAATATCTTGGATACTATAAAGGAAATTTGAAAAATTTAAATTTCATATTGTTAGGCAGACAAAGATCTACAAAATTTGTAACAGGATCGAAGTTGTAGGTTCGTTCCTTTTAGGAGTTATTCCCCTTAGATCGTCAAAATTGACCATTTTTGCAGTCTTTATTCATTGTAATAAAATCGTTAACTCCTCTTACAACATAAGTTTAATTGCAACCAAACTTAGTGTAGTTGTTCCTTGGCATGAGTGCTACTAAACTATTGTTTGGATTTTTGATTTGTAAAAAAACATGGCTGCCATGGCTAAAAATAGAACATAGGGGTAAATTGCAGTTTTTTGCAAATAACTCAAAAATGGTGACAGATATCAAAATTCTGATGGAAGCTAAAGTGTTCAACACCTCAAGATCTACCTGCTTTGAAATTTTGAAGAAGATGTAACCACCCATGTAGGAGTTATTGCCCTTTTTCTTGATTTTTTTTTTAAATTTGTACTTAAGTTGTATGATCATTCCTTTTAGGAGTTATTCCCCTTAGAACATCAAAATTGACCATTTTCACAGCATTTCCCTTAGTTTGCAAAATGTTTAAATGAGCCCTTTAGGAGTTAAAGTTTTGTCCCTTAAATGTCAAAATAACTGTTGATGCCTTATAGATGGCAAACTGTAGAAAATGAAAAAAAGCTTTTGATTTCGTGTAAATTTGTTTTTATGTTATTATTTCAAAAATCTTCTCCTCTGAAACTACTGAATGGATTTGGACAAAACTTAGCATGATTGTTCCTTAGGGTATCCTGCACAAAGTTTATGCTTCGATTTTTGATCCGTCGAAAAACATGGCCACTGTTACTAAAAATAGAACATAGGGGTCAAACAACAGTTTTTCGCAAATATCTCAAAAATCATCAGGTTACGGCAAATTCTGGCAGGTTGAAAGTGTTCAGCATGATGAGAGCTGAAAATCTGTCAACTGATGTTAGAGTTATTGCCCTTTTTGACATTTTTGGCTTTTTTTTATGTTATTTCAAAAATCTTCTTCTCTGAAACTACTATTCAAAATCAAATGAAACTTGGTAAGATTGTTCCTTAGGGTATCCTGCAAAAAGTTAATGCTTGGATTTTGGATTGGTCGAAAAACATGTCCGCCCTTACTAAAAATAGAACATAGGAGTCAAAATGCTGTTTTTTGCTATTTTTCCCTGAATTATGGAAATAAAATGAAGATGAAAGCTACTTTGATGGCAAACATGGTATCCCAAGTTGAATGGTGATGATGAAAGTTTGTTTTGGACGGCCATTTTTAAAATGGCTGCCATTTTCCCGCCATTTTTAGCTCACCAGACCCGAAGGGTCATGTGAGCTATTGCCATCACTTGGCGTCCGTCGTCCGTCCGTCGTACGTCCGTCGTCCGTCGTCCGTCCGTAAACTTTTTCAAACGTTAACTCCTCTGACACCATAAGACCAATTGCAACCAAACTTCGTACAGTTGTTTATTGGTATATGTGCTACAAAACTATCGTTTGGATTTTTGATTCATAAAAAAACATGGCCGCCATGGCTAAAAATAGAACATAGGGGTAAATTGCAGTTTTTTGCAAATAACTCAAAAACTATAACAGATATCAAAATTCTGGCATAGGGTAAAAGTGTTCAGCACCTCAAGATCTACCTGCCCTGAAATTTTGAAGAAGATCCAACAACCCATGTAGGAGTTATTGCCCTTTTTCTGCATTTTTTCCAAATTTTGCACTTATTAAGCTCAATATCTTGGATACTATAAAGGAAATTTGAAAAATTTAAATTTCGTATTGTTAGGCACACAAAGATCTACAAAATTTGTAACAGGATCGAAGTTGTAGGTTCGTTCCTTTTAGGAGTTATTCCCCTTAGAACGTCAAAATTGACAATTTTTGCAGTCTTTATTCATTGTAATAAAATCGTTAACTCCTCTTACACCATAAGTTTAATTGCAACCAAACTTAGTGTAGTTGTTCCTTGGCATGAGTGCTACTAAACTATTGTTTGGATTTTTGATTTGTAAAAAAACATGGCTGCCATGGCTAAAAATAGAACATAGGGGTAAATTGCAGTTTTTTGCAAATAACTCAAAAACCATAACAGATATCAAAATTCTGGCATAGGGTAAAAGTGTTCAGCACCTCAAGATCTACCTGCCCTGAAATTTTGAAGACGATCCAATGACCCATGTAGGAGTTATTGCCCTTTTTCTGCATTTTTTCCAAATTTTGCACTTATTAAGCTCAATATCTTGATACTATAAAGGAAATTTGAAAAATTTAAATTTCATATTGTTAGGCACACGAAGATCTACAAAATTTGTAACAGGATCGAAGTTGTAGGTTCGTTCCTTTTAGGAGTTATTCCCCTTAGATCGTCAAAATTGACCATTTTTGCAGTCTTTATTCATTGTAATAAAATCGTTAACTCCTCTTACACCATAAGTTTAATTGCAACCAAACTTAGTGTAGTTGTTCCTTGGCATGAGTGCTACTAAACTATCGTTTGGATTTTTGATTTGTAAAAAAACATGGCTGCCATGGCTAAAAATAGAACATAGGGGTAAATTGCAGTTTTTTGCAAATAACTCAAAAATGGTGACAGATATCAAAATTCTGATGGGAAGCTAAAGTGTTCAACACCTAAAGATCTACCTGCTTTGAAATTTTGAAGAAGATGTAACCACCCATGTAGGAGTTATTGCCCTTTTTCTTGATTTTTTTTTTGAAATTTGTACTTATTAAGTTGTATGATCATTCCTTTTAGGAGTTATTCCCCTTAGAACATCAAAATTGACCATTTTCACAGCATTTCCCTTAGTTTGCAAAATGTTTAAATGAGCCTTTTAGGAGTTAAAGTTTTGTCCCTTAAATGTCAAAATAACTGTTGATGCCTTATAGATGGCAAACTGTAGAAAATGAAAAAAAGCTTTTGATTGCGTGTAAATTTGTTTTTAAATGGCTATTTATTAAAATATAAATTCAATGTTACCTCAAGATACAATAGTACTTAAAAATAACTTTCATTAGATGTATATATTTATATATTTTTTGTGAAATTAGTTTTGAAACTGGCTGTGGTCAGCACTCATTGTTTGACATTTTTGGCTTTTTTTTTATGTTATTATTTCAAAAATCTTCTTCTCTGAAACTACTATTGAAAATCAAATGAAAATTGGTAAGATTGTTCCTTAGGGTATCCTGCAAAAAGTTAATGCTTGGATTTTTGATTGGTCGAAAAACATGTCCACTCTTACTAAAAATAGAACATAGGGGTCAAAATGCTGTTTTTTGCTATTTTTTTCTGAATTATAGAAAGAAAATGAAGATGAAAGCTACTTTCAAGGTAAACATGGTATCCCGAGTTGAATGGTGATGATGAAAGTTTGTTTTGGACGGCCATTTTTAAAATGGCTGCCATTTTCCCGCCATTTTTTTTACACTTGCTCGGATTTCAACAATATTTGGTTTTTAAAGTAAACATGGTATCCTTAGTGAATGGTGATGATGAGATTTAGTTTATAGTGCATTGTTTACCTGGTGAGCGATTCAGGCTCTTGAGAGCCTCTTGTTTACACTTGCTCGGATTTCAACAATATTTGGTTTTTAAAGTAAACATGGTATCCTTAGTGAATGGTGATGATGAGAATGTTGTATAACAATGATTAAACTTCATAATATGTGAGCTTTTAATTGCCATCACTTGGTGTCTGTCATCATCGTTGTTAACAAATTTTTAAACATCTTCTCCTCTGAAACTACTAGGGGGATTTGGATGAAACTTAGCATGATTGTTCCTGCAATATTTCCTTTTCAAGTACAATAAAAAGCCTTAACCCACAATTTTTACATAACTTCTTTCAAACATTTTAAAAACGAAGACAACATATAGACCAAAAGATTTATACTTGTATTTGAAGATGAATTAAAGCTTGTATTTTGTATTGTGAATCATCAGATTGACCATGACTGTATCTTAATCAAGCATAGGGAGAACTCATGCCCATTTCTTTCCAGAGGTTCTTGAAAGGCTTTTAAAGGTATTTTCAGCATTTTATGTGACCTTAAATACTCAGTTTAATTTACAAAAAAACATTAATATATTAATTTAGTTTATAGTCATTGTTTGCCAGGTGAGCGATTCAGGCTCTTGAGAGCCTCTTGTTTCTTTGGTTTTGATGTGATGAAAATCAGTTGTATTGAAATACCGGAAAACAGATTATTGGTTAAGCAGTTAAATCATGTGTGATTAATACATATAATTGTTATGATAAGTCAGCTAATTATTGTTTAAAACCTATTTGTTATTACAATTTTACTGAATTTTTATCATTTGTATATTTTGCTGGATTGTAATATTAAATATTGTAATATTTAGCTTTCATTCATTTGATCTCTCACATATAAAAACAAAGATTCCTTCAATTATTGAAATTTAACCGTAACTATCTGAGTGGTTGATGTGTTGAAATATCTGCTTGTTTGTCTACATATTTATTGTACTCAATCTATGATATGGTATTATGGTTAGGTCGTATACGAAAATGTTTATGATAATTTCTAGTAAGTTCTGCCCTTTGATAGAGATTACCACTGGATTGCAATCATTTTGTGCAGTAGTGAGAAGTAAATCAGAAATTATTTAATACATTATTAAACCCACAGTTTGTTTCTAATTTTATAGTCAAATGCTTTGAAAGCAAAAATATCACATATGCCACAAATTTATATATAAAACCCAATACATGTGCAAACAAGCAGAGATCAGAAGATAATTAATTGTCCATTGCTGCAGGCCAGTAGTAAATAACTTTATAATGTGAAATAATTAGTTTAAGAATTTTGAAACGTGAAAATAAGTTTTTGAAAAAAAGGGCTTTAAAGATGCATAGATTTTAGCAGAGTTTTGACCATGTTTGGATTGAATCCTGCATATGTAACATATCATTTGGTGATGAATTTTGTTCATCTTCCATATCCTGATTAAGCAGGATGCGTGTGTGCATATACAATACATACTTCAAGTTGAATTTAACAAGACAAATTCATTTCCAATATCTTGTAATCAACTTTTGTACAGAACGAGATTAAGAATCTGAGCATGAAATCACAATTACTTTCTTAGCTGCCACAAAGTTATTCATGACAGGTCGTCGTTGACTTTCTATCCTCGGTAATGTATTTCAGAACTTTGATATGTAAGTTCCAGAAATTCACTTGTTTCTCCACAGCAACATCTGACACTTATCTCAAACTCAACATTCTAGATACTTCACAATAATTCGTTGGTCCAAAGATAATTATTTGTACTATGTTTAATCCTTGCACTTCACAATTCCTGTCGTATCAAATAGTCATAAATGACAGGAAGTGTAAAAATGGTTCTACTGGAGAGGATGAAGACCAAGATATTCGTGAGCAGAAATAATTATTCAAATTTATATAAAAAGTTCTTAACTTCACAAATCTATAAGATAGACTAGAATTTATACTATATAAAAATTGTGATATACTGAACTTGGCAAATTCCTGCCATGAATCATTATTTTAAGTAACCATACTGTCCATAGTCCTATTACCCATTGTCAAAACTCTCAAAATACAATCAAGTTTATAAAAGGTTGGTTTTAGTGTTGAACGCGGTATTGATATCATTTATACATTGTAAATTGAGGGTGTTCTGGTATTTGTAATTTACATAAGGTCGTGGGACTTATGGTATCATGTTTAGGTTACGGTTTACTATACTTTGACAGGAAGCATTTTGACCCTATCCGAAAGTAAACTTGTAGTGTGAAATGAAAGGCCATTTCCACCTGATTTTTGTGTCGCTTGCGGAACGCATGGTCGACACATAGGGATCACTATCTGTCGTCTTGCGTTGTCACACTCTTCTTCTCTCCTCAACTACTAGTAAACCACTCAAAGGAATTTGATGAAACTTTCCTTGTGCATTAACCTTACTACACAGGTGTTCATATATATTTCATTTTTAGAAAATTTAATATTTTTTTTGCAAAAATCGACATTTTTGAAAAGGGGGGGTCAAAACTTCTATCCTCATTTACTCCATAACCGCTCAAAGGAATTTGATGAAACTTTCTCTGTGCATCAACCTTAATGGACAGGTGTACATATATATTTCATTTTTAGAAAATTTTTAATTTTTTTTTTTGTAAAAATTTACAAATGTGCATGGTTTTAGGATTCATTCTTTTTTAGCTCACCAGACCCGAAGGGTCATGTGAGCTATTGCCATCACTTGGCGTCCGTCCGTCGTCCGTCCGTCCGTAAACTTTTTCAAACGTTAACTCCTCTGACACCATAAGACCAATTGCAACCAAACTTCGTACAGTTGTTTATTGGTATATGTGCTACAAAATGATCGTTTGGATTTTTGATTCGTAAAAAAACATGGCCACCATGACTAAAAATAGAACATAGGGGTAAACTGCAGTTTTTTGCAAATAACTCAAAAACCATAACAGATATCAAAATTCTGGCATAGGGTCAAAGTGTTCAGCACCTCAAGATCTACCTGCCCTAAAATTTTGAAGAAGATCCAACGACCCATCTAGGAGTTATTGCCCTTTTTCTACATTTTTTCCAAATTTTGCACTTATTAAGCTCAATATCTTGGATACTATAAAGGAAATTTGAAAAATTTAAATTTCATATTGTTAGGCACACAAAGATCTACAAAATTTGTAACAGGATCGAAGTTGTAGGTTCGTTCCTTTTAGGAGTTATTCCCCTTAGATCGTCAAAATTGACCATTTTTGCAGTCTTTATTCATTGTAATAAAATCGTTAACTCCTCTTACACCATAAGTTTAATTGCAACCAAACTTAGTGTAGTTGTTCCTTGGCATGAGTGCTACTAAACTATCGTTTGGATTTTTGATTTGTAAAAAACATGGCTGCCATGGCTAAAAATAGAACATAGGGGTAAATTGCAGTTTTTTGCAAATAACTCAAAAATGGTGACAGATATCAAAATTCTGATGGGAAGCTAAAGTGTTCAACACCTCAAGATCTACCTGCTTTGAAATTTTGAAGAAGATGTAACCACCCATGTAGGAGTTATTGCCCTTTTTCTTGATTTTTTTTTGAAATTTGTACTTACTAAGTTGTATGATCATTCCTTTTAGGAGTTATTCCCCTTAGAACATCAAAATTGACCATTTTCACAGCATTTCCCTTAGTTTGCAAAATGTTTAAATGAGCCCTTTAGGAGTTAAAGTTTTGTCCCTTAAATGTCAAAATAACTGTTGATGCCTTATAGATGGCAAACTGTAGAAAATGAAAAAAAGCTTTTGATTGTGTGTAAATTTGTTTTTATGTTATTATTTCAAAAATCTTCTCCTCTGAAACTACTGAATGGATTTGGACAAAACTTAGCATGATTGTTCCTTAGGGTATCCTGCACAAAGTTTATGCTTCGATTTTTGATCCGTCGAAAAACATGGCCACTGTTACTAAAAATAGAACATAGGGGTCAAACAACAGTTTTTCGCAAATATCTCAAAAATCATCAGGTTACGGCAAATTCTGGCAGGTTGAAAGTGTTCAGCATGATGAGAGCTGAAAATCTGTCAACTGATGTTAGAGTTATTGCCCTTTTTGACATTTTTGGCTTTTTTTTATGTTATTATTTCAAAAATCTTCTTCTCTGAAACTACTATTCAAAATCAAATGAAATTTGCTAAGATTGTTCCTTAGGGTATCCTGCAAAAAGTTAATGCTTGGATTTTGGATTGGTCGAAAAACATGTCCGCCCTTACTAAAAATAGAACATAGGAGTCAAAATGCTGTTTTTTGCTATTTTTTCCTGAATTATAGAAATAAAATGAAGATGAAAGCTACTTTCAAGGCAAACATGGTATCCCAAGTTGAATGGTGATGATGAAAGTTTGTTTTGGACGGCCATTTTTAAAATGGCTGCCATTTTCCCGCCATTTTTTACACTTGCTCGGATTTCAACAATATTTGGTTTTTAAAGTAAACATGGTATCCTTAGTGAATGGTGATGATGTGAATGTTGTATAACAATGATTAAACTTCATAATATGTGAGCTTTTAATTGCCATCACTTGGTGTCTGTCATCATCGTTGTTAACAAATTTTCAAACATCTTCTCCTCTGAAACTACTAGGGGGATTTGGATGAAACTTAGCATGATTGTTCCTGCAATATTTCCTTTTCAAGTACAATAAAAAGCCTTAACCCACAATTTTTACATAACTTCTTTCAAACATTTTAAAAACGAAGACAACATATAGACCAAAAGATTTATACTTGTATTTGAAGATGAATTAAAGCTTGTATTTTGTATTGTGAATCAGATTGACCATGACTGTATCTTAATCAAGCATAGGGAGAACTCATGCCCATTTCTTTCCAGAGGTTCTTGAAAGGCTTTTAAAGGTGTTTTCAGCATTTTATGTGACCTTAAATACTCAGTTTAATTTACAAAAAAACATTAATATATTAATTTAGTTTATAGTCATTGTTTGCCAGGTGAGCGATTTAGGCTCTTGAGAGCCTCTTGTTTAGTTATTATTTCAAAAATCTTCTCTGAAACTACTGAATGGATTTGGACAAAACTTAGCATGATTGTTCCTTAGGGTATCCTGCACAAAGTTTATGCTTCGATTTTTGATCCGTCGAAAAACATGGCCACTGTTACTAAAAATAGAACATAGGGGTCAAACAACAGTTTTTCACAAATATCTCCAAAATCATCAGGTTACGGCAAATTCTGGCAGGTTGAAAGTGTTCAGCATGATGAGAGCTACGTGTGTGCTGATTTTCGTGAAAATCTGTCAACTGATGTTAGAGTTATTGCCCTTTTTAGCTCACCAGACCCGAAGGGTCATGTGAGCTATTGCCATCACTTGGCGTCCGTCGTCCGTCCGTCGTCCATCGTCCGTCGTCCGTCCGTAAACTTTTTCAAACGTTAACTCCTCTGACACCATAAGACCAATTGCAACCAAACTTCGTACAGTTGTTTATTGGTATATGTGCTACAAAACTATCGTTTGGATTTTTGATTCGTAAAAAAACATGGCCACCATGGCTAAAAATAGAACATAGGGGTAAATTGCAGTTTTTTGCAAATAACTCAAAAACCATAACAGATATCAAAATTCTGGCAAAGGGTAAAAGTGTTCAGCACCTCAAGATCTACCTGCCCTGAAATTTTGAAGAAGATCCAACGACCCATGTAGGAGTTATTGCCCTTTTTCTGCATTTTTTCCAAATTTTGCACTTATTAAGCTCAATATCTTGGATACTATAAAGGAAATTTGAAAAATTTAAATTTCATATTGTTAGGCAGACAAAGATCTACAAAATTTGTAACAGGATCGAAGTTGTAGGTTCGTTCCTTTTAGGAGTTATTCCCCTTAGATCGTCAAAATTGACCATTTTTGCAGTCTTTATTCATTGTAATAAAATCGTTAACTCCTCTTACAACATAAGTTTAATTGCAACCAAACTTAGTGTAGTTGTTCCTTGGCATGAGTGCTACTAAACTATTGTTTGGATTTTTGATTTGTAAAAAAACATGGCTGCCATGGCTAAAAATAGAACATAGGGGTAAATTGCAGTTTTTTGCAAATAACTCAAAAATGGTGACAGATATCAAAATTCTGATGGAAGCTAAAGTGTTCAACACCTCAAGATCTACCTGCTTTGAAATTTTGAAGAAGATGTAACCACCCATGTAGGAGTTATTGCCCTTTTTCTTGATTTTTTTTTTAAATTTGTACTTAAGTTGTATGATCATTCCTTTTAGGAGTTATTCCCCTTAGAACATCAAAATTGACCATTTTCACAGCATTTCCCTTAGTTTGCAAAATGTTTAAATGAGCCCTTTAGGAGTTAAAGTTTTGTCTCTTAAATGTCAAAATAACTGTTGATGCCTTATAGATGGCAAACTGTAGAAAATGAAAAAAAGCTTTTGATTTCGTGTAAATTTGTTTTTATGTTATTATTTCAAAAATCTTCTCCTCTGAAACTACTGAATGGATTTGGACAAAACTTAGCATGATTGTTCCTTAGGGTATCCTGCACAAAGTTTATGCTTCGATTTTTGATCCGTCGAAAAACATGGCCACTGTTACTAAAAATAGAACATAGGGGTCAAACAACAGTTTTTCGCAAATATCTCAAAAATCATCAGGTTACGGCAAATTCTGGCAGGTTGAAAGTGTTCAGCATGATGAGAGCTGAAAATCTGTCAACTGATGTTAGAGTTATTGCCCTTTTTGACATTTTTGGCTTTTTTTTATGTTATTTCAAAAATCTTCTTCTCTGAAACTACTATTCAAAATCAAATGAAACTTGGTAAGATTGTTCCTTAGGGTATCCTGCAAAAAGTTAATGCTTGGATTTTGGATTGGTCGAAAAACATGTCCGCCCTTACTAAAAATAGAACATAGGAGTCAAAATGCTGTTTTTTGCTATTTTTCCCTGAATTATGGAAATAAAATGAAGATGAAAGCTACTTTGATGGCAAACATGGTATCCCAAGTTGAATGGTGATGATGAAAGTTTGTTTTGGACGGCCATTTTTAAAATGGCTGCCATTTTCCCGCCATTTTTAGCTCACCAGACCCGAAGGGTCATGTGAGCTATTGCCATCACTTGGCGTCCGTCGTCCGTCCGTCGTACGTCCGTCGTCCGTCGTCCGTCCGTAAACTTTTTCAAACGTTAACTCCTCTGACACCATAAGACCAATTGCAACCAAACTTCGTACAGTTGTTTATTGGTATATGTGCTACAAAACTATCGTTTGGATTTTTGATTCATAAAAAAACATGGCCGCCATGGCTAAAAATAGAACATAGGGGTAAATTGCAGTTTTTTGCAAATAACTCAAAAACTATAACAGATATCAAAATTCTGGCATAGGGTAAAAGTGTTCAGCACCTCAAGATCTACCTGCCCTGAAATTTTGAAGAAGATCCAACAACCCATGTAGGAGTTATTGCCCTTTTTCTGCATTTTTTCCAAATTTTGCACTTATTAAGCTCAATATCTTGGATACTATAAAGGAAATTTGAAAAATTTAAATTTCGTATTGTTAGGCACACAAAGATCTACAAAATTTGTAACAGGATCGAAGTTGTAGGTTCGTTCCTTTTAGGAGTTATTCCCCTTAGAACGTCAAAATTGACCATTTTTGCAGTCTTTATTCATTGTAATAAAATCGTTAACTCCTCTTACACCATAAGTTTAATTGCAACCAAACTTAGTGTAGTTGTTCCTTGGCATGAGTGCTACTAAACTATTGTTTGGATTTTTGATTTGTAAAAAAACATGGCTGCCATGGCTAAAAATAGAACATAGGGGTAAATTGCAGTTTTTTGCAAATAACTCAAAAACCATAACAGATATCAAAATTCTGGCATAGGGTAAAAGTGTTCAGCACCTCAAGATCTACCTGCCCTGAAATTTTGAAGACGATCCAATGACCCATGTAGGAGTTATTGCCCTTTTTCTGCATTTTTTCCAAATTTTGCACTTATTAAGCTCAATATCTTGATACTATAAAGGAAATTTGAAAAATTTAAATTTCATATTGTTAGGCACACGAAGATCTACAAAATTTGTAACAGGATCGAAGTTGTAGGTTCGTTCCTTTTAGGAGTTATTCCCCTTAGATCGTCAAAATTGACCATTTTTGCAGTCTTTATTCATTGTAATAAAATCGTTAACTCCTCTTACACCATAAGTTTAATTGCAACCAAACTTAGTGTAGTTGTTCCTTGGCATGAGTGCTACTAAACTATCGTTTGGATTTTTGATTTGTAAAAAAACATGGCTGCCATGGCTAAAAATAGAACATAGGGGTAAATTGCAGTTTTTTGCAAATAACTCAAAAATGGTGACAGATATCAAAATTCTGATGGGAAGCTAAAGTGTTCAACACCTAAAGATCTACCTGCTTTGAAATTTTGAAGAAGATGTAACCACCCATGTAGGAGTTATTGCCCTTTTTCTTGATTTTTTTTTTGAAATTTGTACTTATTAAGTTGTATGATCATTCCTTTTAGGAGTTATTCCCCTTAGAACATCAAAATTGACCATTTTCACAGCATTTCCCTTAGTTTGCAAAATGTTTAAATGAGCCTTTTAGGAGTTAAAGTTTTGTCCCTTAAATGTCAAAATAACTGTTGATGCCTTATAGATGGCAAACTGTAGAAAATGAAAAAAAGCTTTTGATTGCGTGTAAATTTGTTTTTAAATGGCTATTTATTAAAATATAAATTCAATGTTACCTCAAGATACAATAGTACTTAAAAATAACTTTCATTAGATGTATATATTTATATATTTTTTGTGAAATTAGTTTTGAAACTGGCTGTGGTCAGCACTCATTGTTTGACATTTTTGGCTTTTTTTTTATGTTATTATTTCAAAAATCTTCTTCTCTGAAACTACTATTGAAAATCAAATGAAAATTGGTAAGATTGTTCCTTAGGGTATCCTGCAAAAAGTTAATGCTTGGATTTTTGATTGGTCGAAAAACATGTCCACTCTTACTAAAAATAGAACATAGGGGTCAAAATGCTGTTTTTTGCTATTTTTTTCTGAATTATAGAAAGAAAATGAAGATGAAAGCTACTTTCAAGGTAAACATGGTATCCCGAGTTGAATGGTGATGATGAAAGTTTGTTTTGGACGGCCATTTTTAAAATGGCTGCCATTTTCCCGCCATTTTTTTACACTTGCTCGGATTTCAACAATATTTGGTTTTTAAAGTAAACATGGTATCCTTAGTGAATGGTGATGATGAGATTTAGTTTATAGTGCATTGTTTACCTGGTGAGCGATTCAGGCTCTTGAGAGCCTCTTGTTTACACTTGCTCGGATTTCAACAATATTTGGTTTTTAAAGTAAACATGGTATCCTTAGTGAATGGTGATGATGAGAATGTTGTATAACAATGATTAAACTTCATAATATGTGAGCTTTTAATTGCCATCACTTGGTGTCTGTCATCATCGTTGTTAACAAATTTTTAAACATCTTCTCCTCTGAAACTACTAGGGGGATTTGGATGAAACTTAGCATGATTGTTCCTGCAATATTTCCTTTTCAAGTACAATAAAAAGCCTTAACCCACAATTTTTACATAACTTCTTTCAAACATTTTAAAAACGAAGACAACATATAGACCAAAAGATTTATACTTGTATTTGAAGATGAATTAAAGCTTGTATTTTGTATTGTGAATCATCAGATTGACCATGACTGTATCTTAATCAAGCATAGGGAGAACTCATGCCCATTTCTTTCCAGAGGTTCTTGAAAGGCTTTTAAAGGTATTTTCAGCATTTTATGTGACCTTAAATACTCAGTTTAATTTACAAAAAAACATTAATATATTAATTTAGTTTATAGTCATTGTTTGCCAGGTGAGCGATTCAGGCTCTTGAGAGCCTCTTGTTTCTTTGGTTTTGATGTGATGAAAATCAGTTGTATTGAAATACCGGAAAACAGATTATTGGTTAAGCAGTTAAATCATGTGTGATTAATACATATAATTGTTATGATAAGTCAGCTAATTATTGTTTAAAACCTATTTGTTATTACAATTTTACTGAATTTTTATCATTTGTATATTTTGCTGGATTGTAATATTAAATATTGTAATATTTAGCTTTCATTCTTTTGATCTCTCACATATAAAAACAAAGATTCCTTCAATTATTGAAATTTAACCGTAACTATCTGAGTGGTTGATGTGTTGAAATATCTGCTTGTTTGTCTACATATTTATTGTACTCAATCTATGATATGGTATTATGGTTAGGTCGTATACGAAAATGTTTATGATAATTTCTAGTAAGTTCTGCCCTTTGATAGAGATTACCACTGGATTGCAATCATTTTGTGCAGTAGTGAGAAGTAAATCAGAAATTATTTAATACATTATTAAACCCACAGTTTGTTTCTAATTTTATAGTCAAATGCTTTGAAAGCAAAAATATCACATATGCCACAAATTTATATATAAAACCCAATACATGTGCAAACAAGCAGAGATCAGAAGATAATTAATTGTCCATTGCTGCAGGCCAGTAGTAAATAACTTTATAATGTGAAATAATTAGTTTAAGAATTTTGAAACGTGAAAATAAGTTTTTGAAAAAAAGGGCTTTAAAGATGCATAGATTTTAGCAGAGTTTTGACCATGTTTGGATTGAATCCTGCATATGTAACATATCATTTGGTGATGAATTTTGTTCATCTTCCATATCCTGATTAAGCAGGATGCGTGTGTGCATATACAATACATACTTCAAGTTGAATTTAACAAGACAAATTCATTTCCAATATCTTGTAATCAACTTTTGTACAGAACGAGATTAAGAATCTGAGCATGAAATCACAATTACTTTCTTAGCTGCCACAAAGTTATTCATGACAGGTCGTCGTTGACTTTCTATCCTCGGTAATGTATTTCAGAACTTTGATATGTAAGTTCCAGAAATTCACTTGTTTCTCCACAGCAACATCTGACACTTATCTCAAACTCAACATTCTAGATACTTCACAATAATTCGTTGGTCCAAAGATAATTATTTGTACTATGTTTAATCCTTGCACTTCACAATTCCTGTCGTATCAAATAGTCATAAATGACAGGAAGTGTAAAAATGGTTCTACTGGAGAGGATGAAGACCAAGATATTCGTGAGCAGAAATAATTATTCAAATTTATATAAAAAGTTCTTAACTTCACAAATCTATAAGATAGACTAGAATTTATACTATATAAAAATTGTGATATACTGAACTTGGCAAATTCCTGCCATGAATCATTATTTTAAGTAACCATACTGTCCATAGTCCTATTACCCATTGTCAAAACTCTCAAAATACAATCAAGTTTATAAAAGGTTGGTTTTAGTGTTGAACGCGGTATTGATATCATTTATACATTGTAAATTGAGGGTGTTCTGGTATTTGTAATTTACATAAGGTCGTGGGACTTATGGTATCATGTTTAGGTTACGGTTTACTATACTTTGACAGGAAGCATTTTGACCCTATCCGAAAGTAAACTTGTAGTGTGAAATGAAAGGCCATTTCCACCTGATTTTTGTGTCGCTTGCGGAACGCATGGTCGACACATAGGGATCACTATCTGTCGTCTTGCGTTGTCACACTCTTCTTCTCTCCTCAACTACTAGTAAACCACTCAAAGGAATTTGATGAAACTTTCCTTGTGCATTAACCTTACTACACAGGTGTTCATATATATTTCATTTTTAGAAAATTTAATATTTTTTTTGCAAAAATCGACATTTTTGAAAAGGGGGGGTCAAAACTTCTATCCTCATTTACTCCATAACCGCTCAAAGGAATTTGATGAAACTTTCTCTGTGCATCAACCTTAATGGACAGGTGTACATATATATTTCATTTTTAGAAAATTTTTAATTTTTTTTTTTGTAAAAATTTACAAATGTGCATGGTTTTAGGATTCATTCTTTTTTAGCTCACCAGACCCGAAGGGTCATGTGAGCTATTGCCATCACTTGGCGTCCGTCCGTCATCCGTCCGTCCGTAAACTTTTTCAAACGTTAACTCCTCTGACACCATAAGACCAATTGCAACCAAACTTCGTACAGTTGTTTATTGGTATATGTGCTACAAAATGATCGTTTGGATTTTTGATTCGTAAAAAAACATGGCCACCATGACTAAAAATAGAACATAGGGGTAAACTGCAGTTTTTTGCAAATAACTCAAAAACCATAACAGATATCAAAATTCTGGCATAGGGTCAAAGTGTTCAGCACCTCAAGATCTACCTGCCCTAAAATTTTGAAGAAGATCCAACGACCCATCTAGGAGTTATTGCCCTTTTTCTACATTTTTTCCAAATTTTGCACTTATTAAGCTCAATATCTTGGATACTATAAAGGAAATTTGAAAAATTTAAATTTCATATTGTTAGGCACACAAAGATCTACAAAATTTGTAACAGGATCGAAGTTGTAGGTTCGTTCCTTTTAGGAGTTATTCCCCTTAGATCGTCAAAATTGACCATTTTTGCAGTCTTTATTCATTGTAATAAAATCGTTAACTCCTCTTACACCATAAGTTTAATTGCAACCAAACTTAGTGTAGTTGTTCCTTGGCATGAGTGCTACTAAACTATCGTTTGGATTTTTGATTTGTAAAAAACATGGCTGCCATGGCTAAAAATAGAACATAGGGGTAAATTGCAGTTTTTTGCAAATAACTCAAAAATGGTGACAGATATCAAAATTCTGATGGGAAGCTAAAGTGTTCAACACCTCAAGATCTACCTGCTTTGAAATTTTGAAGAAGATGTAACCACCCATGTAGGAGTTATTGCCCTTTTTCTTGATTTTTTTTTGAAATTTGTACTTACTAAGTTGTATGATCATTCCTTTTAGGAGTTATTCCCCTTAGAACATCAAAATTGACCATTTTCACAGCATTTCCCTTAGTTTGCAAAATGTTTAAATGAGCCCTTTAGGAGTTAAAGTTTTGTCCCTTAAATGTCAAAATAACTGTTGATGCCTTATAGATGGCAAACTGTAGAAAATGAAAAAAAGCTTTTGATTGTGTGTAAATTTGTTTTTATGTTATTATTTCAAAAATCTTCTCCTCTGAAACTACTGAATGGATTTGGACAAAACTTAGCATGATTGTTCCTTAGGGTATCCTGCACAAAGTTTATGCTTCGATTTTTGATCCGTCGAAAAACATGGCCACTGTTACTAAAAATAGAACATAGGGGTCAAACAACAGTTTTTCGCAAATATCTCAAAAATCATCAGGTTACGGCAAATTCTGGCAGGTTGAAAGTGTTCAGCATGATGAGAGCTGAAAATCTGTCAACTGATGTTAGAGTTATTGCCCTTTTTGACATTTTTGGCTTTTTTTTATGTTATTATTTCAAAAATCTTCTTCTCTGAAACTACTATTCAAAATCAAATGAAATTTGCTAAGATTGTTCCTTAGGGTATCCTGCAAAAAGTTAATGCTTGGATTTTGGATTGGTCGAAAAACATGTCCGCCCTTACTAAAAATAGAACATAGGAGTCAAAATGCTGTTTTTTGCTATTTTTTCCTGAATTATAGAAATAAAATGAAGATGAAAGCTACTTTGATGGCAAACATGGTATCCCAAGTTGAATGGTGATGATGAAAGTTTGTTTTGGACGGCCATTTTTAAAATGGCTGCCATTTTCCCGCCATTTTTTACACTTGCTCGGATTTCAACAATATTTGGTTTTTAAAGTAAACATGGTATCCTTAGTGAATGGTGATGATGAGAATGTTGTATAACAATGATTAAACTTCAGAATATGTGAGCTTTTAATTGCCATCACTTGGTGTCTGTCATCATCGTTGTTAACAAATTTTCAAACATCTTCTCCTCTGAAACTACTAGGGGGATTTGGATGAAACTTAGCATGATTGTTCCTGCAATATTTCCTTTTCAAGTACAATAAAAAGCCTTAACCCACAATTTTTACATAACTTCTTTCAAACATTTTAAAAACGAAGACAACATATAGACCAAAAGATTTATACTTGTATTTGAAGATGAATTAAAGCTTGTATTTTGTATTGTGAATCATTAGATTGACCATGACTGTATCTTAATCAAGCATAGGGAGAACTCATGCTCATTTCTTTCGAGAGGTTCTTGAAAGGCTTTTAAAGGTATTTTCAGCATTTTATGTGACCTTAAATACTCAGTTTAATTTACAAAAAAACATTAATATATTAATTTAGTTTATAGTCATTGTTTGCCAGGTGAGCGATTCAGGCTCTTGAGAGCCTCTTGTTTGCTATTTTTTCCTGAATTATAGAAATAAAATGAAGATGAAAGCTACTTTCAAGGCAAACATGGTATCCCAAGTTGAATGGTGATGATGAAAGTTTGTTTTGGACGGCCATTTTTAAAATGGCTGCCATTTTCCCGCCATTTTTTACACTTGCTCGGATTTCAACAATATTTGGTTTTTAAAGTAAACATGGTATCCTTAGTGAATGGTGATGATGTGAATGTTGTATAACAATGATTAAACTTCATAATATGTGAGCTTTTAATTGCCATCACTTGGTGTCTGTCATCATCGTTGTTAACAAATTTTCAAACATCTTCTCCTCTGAAACTACTAGGGGGATTTGGATTAAACTTGGCATGATTGTTCCTGCAATATTTCCTTTTCAAGTACAATAAAAAGCCTTAACCCACAATTTTTACATAACTTCTTTCAAACATTTTAAAAAACGAAGACAACATATAGACCAAAAGATTTATACTTGTATTTGAAGATGAATTAAAGCTTGTATTTTGTATTGTGAATAATGAGATTGACCATGACTGTATCTTAATCAAGCGTAGGGAGAACTCATGGCCATTTCTTTCGAGAGGTTCTTGAAAGGCTTTTAAAGGTATTTTCAGCATTTTGCGTGACCTTTAATACTCAGTTTAATTTACAACAAACATTAATATATTAATTTAATTTATAGTGCATTGTTTGCCAGGTGAGCGATTCAGGCTCTTGAGAGCCTCTTGTTTTTGGTATGTGAGCTTATAATGATGAATTACATGCTGATTGGATTATTATTGTGAGAGTTGTTGCCGTTTGAAGTTGGAATTATTGCAAAATGAATAGTTTTTGCAAACCTTTTTACCAACTGATCTTATTTTTGGTATTTGAGCTTATAATAATGAGTTATTGTCTTTGGGAATAGGAATTATATGTATTGCCAAAATAATAGGTTTCTGGAATTTTTTCAGACACCGTTTAACCAACTGATCTTATTTTTGAATAATAATGAATATATAATGCAATGTCCATACTTTTATTGGATCAAGCATGACTTCATTTGTCAAAATACTTCTGCCGAAATAAATGATAAAGTCCTATATTATGTGTGATTTATGAATGTTCAGAGGTCCCACAAACCCAGTTTGCACATTTACATGTAGCACAGTCCTTACAAAACACCTATACTAAAGTGTCTGTAGGAAATACTAACAAAATTGACGATATGTTATACATTTTAGAACATTTTTCAGATTGTGATTGGTAATATCAAAAATTTTAAAATATGGATATCTTGAAGACTATTTATTCAAAGACATGGACATTGCAAGATTGGTTGATAGAAATTGATAAAAGTACTAGTATTGTGCACCAAGTTCTTTATGATAGAGATTCTAAACAGTAAGTACATTTTTCTTTCAAATTTAATAATGTCGAAAAAAAAATTATGTGTTTCTGGTTTTCTGACCGACCCTACTTCTCTGGCGCCAACCCTTAAAGTGTTTATCTCATTAGCAAACTTGTTTTATTAGCTCACCTGACCCGAAGGGTCATGTGAGCTATTGCCATCACTTGGCGTCCGTCGTCCGTCCGTCCGTCGTCCGTCGTCCGTCCGTAAACTTTTTCAAACGTTAACTCCTCTGACACCATAAGATCAATTGCAACCAAACTTTGTACAGTTGTTTATTGGTATATGTGCTACAAAACTATCGTTTGGATTTTTGATTCGTAAAAAAACATGGCCGCCATGGCTAAAAATAGAACATAGGGGTAAATTGCAGTTTTTTGCAAATAACTCAAAAACCATAACAGATATCAAAATTCTGGCATAGGGTCAAAGTGTTCAGCACCTCAAGATCTACCTGCCCTGAAATTTTGAAGAAGATCCAACGACCCATGTAGGAGTTATTGCCCTTTTTCTGTATTTTTTCCAAATTTTGCACTTATTAAGCTCAATATCTTGGATACTATAAAGGAAATTTGAAAAATTTAAATTTCATATTGTTAGGCACACAAAGATCTACAAAATTTGTAACAGGATCGAAGTTGTAGGTTCGTTCCTTTTAGGAGTTATTCCCCTTAGATCGTCAAAATTGACCATTTTTGCAGTCTTTATTCATTGTAATAAAATCGTTAACTCCTCTTACACCATAAGTTTAATTGCAACCAAACTTAGTGTAGTTGTTCCTTGGCATGAGTGCTACTAAACTATCGTTTGGATTTTTGATTTGTAAAAAAACATGGCTGCCATGGCTAAAAATAGAACATAGGGGTAAATTGCAGTTTTTTGCAAATAACTCAAAAATGGTGACAGATATCAAAATTCTGATGGGAAGCTAAAGTGTTCAACACCTCAAGATCTACCTGCTTTGAAAATTTGAAGAAGATGTAACCACCCATGTAGGAGTTATTGCCCTTTTTCTTGATTTTTTTTTTGAAATTTGTACTTATTAAGTTGTATGATCATTCCTTTTAGGAGTTATTCCCCTTAGAACATCAAAATTGACCATTTTCACAGCATTTCCCTTAGTTTGCAAAATGTTTAAATGAGCCCTTTAGGAGTTAAAGTTTTGTCCCTTAAATGTCAAAATAACTGTTGATGCCTTATAGATGGCAAACTGTAGAAAATGAAAAAAAGCTTTTGATTGCGTGTAAATTTGTTTTTATGTTATTATTTCAAAAATCTTCTCCTCTGAAACTACTGAATGGATTTGGACAAAACTTAGCATGATTGTTCCTTAGGGTATCCTGCACAAAGTTTATGCTTCGATTTTTGATCCGTCGAAAAACATGGCCACTGTTACTAAAAATAGAACATAGGGGTCAAACAACAGTTTTTCGCAAATATTTCAAAAATCATCAGGTTACGGCAAATTCTGGCAGGTTGAAAGTGTTCAGCATGATGAGAGCTACCTGTGTGCTGATTTTCGTGAAAATCTGTCAACTGATGTTAGAGTTATTGCCCTTTTTGACATTTTTGGCTTTTTTTTATGTTATTATTTCAAAAATCTTCTTCTCTGAAACTACTATTCAAAATCAAATGAAACTTGGTAAGATTGTTCCTTAGGGTATCCTGCAAAAAGTTAATGCTTGGATTTTGGATTGGTCGAAAAACATGTCCGCCCTTACTAAAAATAGAACATAGGAGTCAAAATGCTGTTTTTTGCTATTTTTTCCTGAATTATAGAAATAAAATGAAGATGAAAGCTACTTTGATGGCAAACATGGTATCCCGAGTTGAATGGTGATGATGAAAGTTTGTTTTGGACGGCCGTTTTTTTTAAAATGGCTGCCATTTTCCCGCCATTTTTTACACTTGCTCGGATTTCAACAATATTTGGTTTTTAAAGTAAACATGGTATCCTTAGTGAATGGTGATGATGAGAATGTTGTATAACAATGATTAAACTTCATAATATGTGAGCTTTTAATTGCCATCACTTGGTGTCTGTCATCATCGTTGTTAACAAATTTTCAAACATCTTCTCCTCTGAAACTACTAGGGGGATTTGGATGAAACTTAGCATGATTGTTTCTGCAATATTTCCTTTTAAAGTACAATAAAAAGCCTTAACCCACAATTTTTACATAACTTCTTTCAAACATTTTAAAAACGAAGACAACATATACCGGTAGACCAAAAGATTTATACTTGTATTTGAAGATGAATTAAAGCTTGTATTTTGTATTGTGAATCATCAGATTGACCATGACTGTATCTTAATCAAGCATAGGGAGAACTCATGCCCATTTCTTTCCAGAGGTTCTTGAAAGGCTTTTAAAGGTATTTTATGTGACCTTAAATACTCAGTTTAATTTACAAAAAAACATTAATATATTAATTTAGTTTATAGTCATTGTTTGCCAGGTGAGCGATTCAGGCTCTTGAGAGCCTCTTGTTAACCTTAGTTATGTGTAACTACTAACTTCTTTTTGTCAAAAATCATGCTAAAATTGATAAGAACCGGTTTGTTGTAAGGTAGTACATTCTCCGTGTGCAAATGGCAGATTTGGGTAAACTGTATAAAAACCAGATACAGACTGGAAAAAATGTACTTTTTTCCGCATTTGGAAATAGAAAAATAAAAAAGTTATTTGCTGGCCTGCTGATCCTATTTTTTAGCCCACCTGGCCTAAAAGGCCATGTGAATGGCCCTTAGATGGTCCCCTTTAAAAATTTGTTCGATTTTCCGGGGCACCATCCGATATGGCTGCCATGGTCGGACATAGTTTAACGTTGGACCCTATGGGAATTTTAACATTTTTTTTTATCTTCTCTAAGACCATTAGGACAATTTGAACCAAACTTTAGTGGAATGGTCCTTGGGTGGCCCCTTTTAAAATTGTGTTCGGTTTCCCCGGACGCCATCCAACATTGCCGCCATGACTGGTCTTAGTTTAACATTGAGCCTATGGAAATTTTACTTTTTCATCAACTCCTCTGAAACCACTCAACTAATTTAAACCAAACTTAAGTGGAATGGTCCTTGGATGGTCCCCTTTAAAATTTATGTTTGGTTTTCCGGGGCACCATCCAATATGACTGCCATGGTTGGACATAGTTAACCTTGGACCCTATGGGAATTTTAAAATTTTCGATATCTTCTCTGAGACCATTAGGCCAATTTGGTGGCATGGTCCTTGGGTGGCCCCTTTAAAAATTTGTGTTCAGTTTCCCCAAATGCCATCCAACATGGCCGCCATGGCTGGACTTAGTTTAACATTGAGCCTATGGGAATTTTACTTTTTCGTCAACTCCCCTGAAACCACTGAGCCAATTTGAACCAAACTTTGGTGGAATCGTCCTTGGGGGGCCTCTTTCCAAACTTATTTTCGACATCCTCGACTTCTAACCGACATGGCTACTGTTACTAAATATAGAAAAATAGGGGGGGGGGGGTGAATTTAAAAAATCTTCTTCTATGAAACTACAAGGCCAGTTGCAACCAAATTTGGCAGTAATGGTCCATAGGAGGTTCTCTTTCAGAAGGATGTCCGATGACCGGACTGTTAACCAAGATGGCAGCCACAGCCGAACTTAGTTAAACATAGGGCCCTAAGTTTAAGGGAAAATTCATTGAAAAATCTTTTTGTCTGAAATCACTTTACCAATTGGAACCAGGCTTTGGTCCTCTTTCGGAATTGTGTCCCATGACCTGGACTGTCACCCAAGTTGGCTGCCACAACCGAACTTAGTTTAACATAAGGCCCTATGGGAAAATTCATTGAAAAATCTTCTTGTCTGAAACCACTTGACCAAATTTGGAACTAGACTTTGCAGCAATGGTCCTTAGGAGATCCTCTTTCAGAATTGTCTGATTTCGTGGACTGTGAACCAAGATGGCCGACACAGCCGAACTTAGTTTAACATAGGACCCTATAGGAAATTCACTCAAAAATCTTCTTGTCTGAAACCACTAAGCCAACTAGAACTAGACTTTGAAGCAATGGTGCTTAGATGGTTCTTTTTTAGAAATGTGTCCATTGACCTAGACTGTCAACCATCTTGGCTGCCACAGCCGAACTTAGTTTAACATAGAACATAGAAAAACCAGCCAAATCTTTAGTCCTGCTCAAGATGAAAAGTTCAATGCAGGTGAGCCATACAGGCTCTTTAGAACATCTAGTTTCAGAGATGTAACCGGAAGCTCACATATATGTTTTCTTGGCCTTAAAGAAAACATTCATCAAAAGTCTTGATAGAGTCTTGAATAGCTGAATTTAGTGCTTTTCATAAAGCATGGCTAAGTTATTAAAAATTCATGGAGAGGGTTTTTGGTTTATTTTGATTTATCACATTTGGAATGATGTGTATACCACTTTGTAAAAGATGGGGGTATACTGGTTTACCTCTGTTCATTCATCCTTCTGACAGTTTTGTCAATTAATCAGCAACCTTTAACTCAAGAGCTTTATATTTGGTACCAGGTTTCTTCTTTGTAAGCTCTGCTTTGTGAAACATTTATTATTCAATAGTCATATCACAGTGCAAATGTATAAAAAAAATTTAACAGTTTACAACAGCTGTAAATAATAGCATCTAAATATTTGGTACTAATTAACTGACATTATTTTGGCTTTGTTGCACATTTTATTCATGAATTAGCATTTTGCCAATGGAGGTACAAACGTATATTCTTTACATTTATGGCTAAAATAAATTAAAATTTGTAACATTAAACCTTTTATAGAACTGCCTGCACGAATAAAAAAATTTTAAATACATAAAATTACTTGTGTAATTATCTAAAATTCAGGTACAGAGATTTATTAAAAACTACAGTGGTAGCTTGCCAGGAAGAAAAGATGCCATCTTGTATTTCTTTCAGTCAAATTTCTGAACAGAAGGAGCTTTTATCACATGTAATACAGGTAAGAAATAAAGAGAAAGATTTATTTCTAAAAATATGTATTTCAGCAATATCTCTTCAAAGAGAGAAAATATTTCTCATATAAAATATGAATATCATTTGTAAAGATACCTGGGCAATTTCTGCAGTTATATACCAAATATCAAAGTTTTATTACTGTGCCATCAACTTCATGTGTGGATAATCACCAAGTTCTGTTTTATAGGTAAAACTTATAAATAATTAAGTCATTTCATTGATACAGGAAGTGTATTTTATGTAGTGGCAGATGAATTTGGAAAGTAAGATATTTTTTTTTTCAAATGGAGAAGGGATTAAATATATTTGAAAAAATATCCTAACTCTCCCCCTCCAACAAGGTGGCTAACTTATATAACTTACTTCCATTAAGATTTAGTTAATATAGAGACTATATATAGTACCTTATAGTAAGTTTTAATTCATCTATTCCTTGGATACAGATAGACATACAATGTACTTTCTTTAATATACATTTGTATAGTGGAAACTAAAGTATGTAAGTAAATACAGTAGAACTTCGATGGCTCAAACTCCAAAGGACTGTCGAAATCTGTTCGAATTATCGGTAGTTTGAGTTATTGAAGTTTGTTCCAGTAAGGAAAATTTAAGTTGGTAAAGGTGATCATTATCATGAATTTTTTTTAAATTGAAAATTAAGCAGGTAAAAATCACTAGTTAACAGTTATTATAACATACATGTATTTATTATATCCAACTTTAAACATTTACCTGTCAGACTATTCACACCTGTGATTGTTTGACGAATAGCTGTAAATATCAGATAAAACACTTGTCCTTTTTCTATTGAGTTCAAATTTTTCTTGGTAAAATACACAATTTTATCATTGTGGGGACAAAAACTTTTGTTCGACTTTTCAAGAAATCCGTGTTCGAGAAACCAGGTTTTTTTAATACAAAAAGAGTGATCCGAGTTCGAGCTACCGAAGTTCGACTGTAGATTGTTAATATAGTGATAATATGTATTAATAGAAGCTGAAGAAAAGAAATGAAAAGAATGTTTTAACTCAAGGATTTACAGCAGTAAGTATTTCAGGATTTGTCAAATTATTTTTTTAGTATATGAAGAAATGAATTGTATTCTGTTTTGCTTATCATGTAACAGGTACTGTAGTAGGCTATCTATATAGTGTGTAACTACAGTTACTGACTTTGATGAGAGTAATACAAGATATAGTCACACAAGGGCAAACATTTCCTTTATAGCCTAGTTATTTTGTTTAAACCAAAATAAAATATCAGCTTTTATATAAATAAATTGTGTAAATTTATTTGTACAATCTTTGGAAACAGGAAGAAAAGTGAGTCTGACAAACTTTTCCCTCTTATTTTACCATAATACAAAAAAATTTTGCCTTTTATGTATATTTTGTGTATACTACAATGTGATATATGTCTTAAAATTTGAAATTACACGTTAAATTCCAAACTAAAGCAATGCTAGGTGTCATTTTTGGAAGAGATAAAACTTGTGATTTTATTTAAGATTGCAACTTGCAATTAGTAGACTTGTTAGCTGTTAAGATAAACTAATCATCCAGTCATTGTCAGGTCTCAGTGAAACAAATATGGGCATGAAAAGAATTCCTGAGTCACATACTAAATTGGTGCACAGTTAAGATTACCATAAAAGGTTTGTTGATTATAGCACATGCTGTTTACTATGCATACTTTCATCAAGATTTGGGTACTCCTCATAGTAATATTTTACTGTGAGAAGGCACCATGTTGTACAGATGAATGGAAAATAGTAAACAGCATGTGCTAATACAAAACCTTTTATGGAAAAACACCAAACTCCACCAATAAAATTTTAACTTCAACACACGGGTTAAAATTTTGCAACTTATTTTTTTCTTGATAATAATTACAATTTCAAATATATTCAGTAATAAATAGCTCAAGCTAACAATGAAATGAACAAATACAGTAAATCTGATTGGTTAATGTTATATGGAAATTATTTTATGTATTTTACAGGCATCAGATAATAAAGGAGCTCAGGTGGCTCATGTTTTTAATTTAGAAATATTCAGTCCAAACAGCTCAGTTAGTAGATTACAGAGACCAGTGTGGTGTAAACTGCTCTCAAGGTAAAAAAGTGTAGTTTGTAATGACGGCATGAAAATTTAGTTATACATGTACATTTATTATTTTTAACTGGATTTTTCAGGTTTGGTGAAATACATCGTATGGATGGGCAGCTTTGAACTGTTTGAGGAAATATCTGGTTTACTGTCTCTTAGACACCATCTTGTCAAAATAAATACCTTTACTTAAAAAAACAGTTAAAGCTGCTTTTTGAGAAAATCTTGATAAATAGATGGATGTCATTCCCAGATGTCTGTAGTTGTGTTTCCTTTGACCTGACTTGTTAGCTGAGTTTTTTAATTTTACTTTGGTTAACCATTGGTAAAGGTGGACATTTTTCAAAACTGAATTAGAAAGGCCTTTTACTGATATCTGGAATTTATTTATTGTCAAAGGATGTTCAATATCAATCTTTTTAGGATTGTTCTCATACTGACATCTACCCAGATTTCTATCAGTTAGAACCAAACAGAAATCTGTGTGTTACCTTGGGCTTTTAAAGCCAGTATTGACATATTTATGTATATTTATACCTGTTTATTTGCAGGGTTGGTGATTTTGTAATGGAATTTCTACTAGAAAATATGTCAGTTTTTATGGAACTCCCACCCTCTAATTATATCCAGTTAGCAGGTAAATAGTTGATATCTTCAATCATACAAATTTTGTGTTTATCACTTACAGTAGATTGAGTAGAGTTCATTTATTATATACAGGCTTCTATCAAAATCAGGTTTATAATGAAGTAAGTGTAATTCTTTGAACAGTCTATTTAAGTATTTTTTCTATATCGAAATCATGTTTTATAAAGAAAACATTTTGAATCCTAAACAACATTTTCGTCAGTGACCTGATATAATGAATGATGGAAATTACAAAACAAATTGTTTACCTGTTTCTGTTACACATTGGCAATTGCATAATTACAAAGGTAAATAATGCTTCACCCTTTTGTTATTGGCAATTCACAATTCAAATTCCATCATTGTAAAGTTTGTAAAAAATTTTTTCTTTTGACATAAAATACTATTACCGTAATAACCCTAATTATTGGACTGCCTAATTATTCGAAACTTAAAAATTCAAGGAAAATTGAATTTTTTTATAACTCTATTTTTTTGACAATTTCAAAATTGTCAAAGTTACGATCGTTGTTCTCAGGTGGTGACAGTCAGTAATTTTTAACTTCTTTGGTAAGTTCATTACTTTCAGTCCTCATCGAGTGTTTATTTCGTCTTTCTAAACCATTTAAACTATCTATCTTAATAAATTTGATTGAAACAAGATCAATTTTAAAGTAAAATTTATTGAATTTTTCCTACCTGGAAGTTTACTTTTGAAAAGAAATCTGAAACGAGTTCGGAACTGAATTGCGTATTTGCGTTTCTTAGAGAAATAAACTTAAAAAAATTTCAAATGAAATCAGTAATGTTTTTACAAAACAAATCCTCTTATCATTATTTATATTACATTTAAATGTAATAGTTATAATATGTTCTAAAAAGACGATGAGACTACAAACGAAACGTGTTGTAAAAATCATTTGTGTGATGCTCCAAATCCAGATCGTAAAAATAATTTTTGAGATGTTCACATATTTGTCAACAACATGGCTGGTTTGAAGTTTGCTACTGTTTTCGCCTTCAACATTAAATAAACTATTAATTTGAAGGTACAAAAAGATGAAAGCAAAATCAAATAAAAATACCGCAAGTATGAACCATTATTTTGCCTATTCTTAAAGTACATTGACCAGGTCGATCATATGGAGTCACAAAATGACAATGATATGGACGGAAATACGAAAACTAAATTTTTTTGACGATTTTCCAATTTTCGTACAAAAATAGGTGTATTTTAGTGTTTAATAAATAGAGTAAGTAGAGTAGTTGTTATTGAAATTATTGTTTAAAACTGACACTAATAGAGATACTTTGAATAGGCAAGTCACTCTGCAGTTTTCTTTTATAACAAACAATGCCTATAATGAAATCAGATCAAGAGTTCCTGGACGTCATTATAAATGAACTCAACTCAGAGCCCCAGATATTTTTGGTTTATTTAACCTCCAAACAGCAGGATCAAAAGGGTGAAAAAAAAGTGTAAAATGTGTTTTAATTATCATTACAGTGACTGCTGTTTTCACCCATGTTAATATTGTTTATCAACATTCTATTACAATGTCCTGCCAATGCCAACTTCTGAATTGATGGTGTATTTTGGATACCTTTTAAGGGCAGAGGCAAGCACATTTTTTGTGAAGAGAAAAACTCTCAAGCCTTATATAACCCATTTTTAGTTTGCCTCAATGAAGTTGAAGGGACTAATGGAGTACTCCCAACGTCCACATCCACATGCGCGACAACAGCCATTTCTCAGTTACTAGTGGATGTAGGGTCATATATTTTTGTGTACAGGTGCACGTTGAAGAAACTGACCATGTGGCATAAGATGAAGGTCACATGACCCATATTACACGGTTGACAGGCTTTTGCAGAGATGCCAACCATTAAGTTCCGTAATTGTTACGAATTTCAGGTCAAAATTACAGTGTTACGGTTTATAGTCTATCATTACAGATTTCCGTTCATTACCAGTCCAAAACTGTTCCTGGTTTAGATTTTAATCTTTCATTACAGGTTATTATCATGGAAAGATAAAGCGCAATAGAGAGTCAGATTTTTAAATACTTTGTCTCAGGATTATTTGCTTTATAAAACGATCTATTTGGTTTTTGTACAATTCCGAATATATTGATGAACGCAATAATATTCTATAAAAAATTATGATTACTGAAAAAAGTTGCAGAATACTGACAACTCAGATTGTTTTTACTGATAGGACCAAAAAGGGGTTGGCATCTATGCTTTAAAGTTTTATGTCAAAAATCAGTTTTAACATACAAAGTGACCTACAATCATATTACTTGGTATGAGGATGCATCTCTGGGAATGTCACCCTCCCACCAAAATTAGGTCCCTCTGATCTACTTATCGCGCTTCATTGACAAAGGTTAAGTTTATGTTTGAGTTCAGTTCTCCAATACCAAGCGACCTACTTGGTGTCAGGGTGCATCTCGGGGAGTAACACAGCTTTCCACCAGAATTAGGTCAGTCTGACCTACTTATCGCACTTCATTGATTTAGGTTAAGTTTTTATGTCTGAGTTCAGTTCACCGATACCAAGCGACCAACAATCATATAACTTGGTGTCAGGGTGCATCTCCGGGAGTCACACAGCCTCCCACCAAATTTATTTCACTCTGACCTTAATCTGCCAGTGGGGCTTTATTGACTTAGGTTAAGTTTTACGTCGGAGTTCAGTTCTCCAATACCAAAGGACCTACTTAGTGTCAGGGTGCATCTAGGGGAGTAACACAGCTTTCCACCAAAATTAGGTCAGTCTAACCTACTTATCGCACTTCATTGACTTAGGTTAAGTTTTTATGTCCGAGTTCAGTTCTCCAATACCAAGGGACCAACAATCATATAACTTGGTGTCATAGTGCATCTAGGGGAGTCACACAGCCTCCGACCAAAATTAGTCCACTCTGACCTATTATTGGGCTTCATTGACTTATGTGGACTTATGTGAAGTTTTACGTCCTAGTTCAGTTCTCCGATACCAAGAGACCTTTAAATCATATTATTTTGTATCAGGGTGCATCTCGTGGAGTAACATAGCCTCCCACTAAAATTAGGTAACTCTGACCTGTTTACCACGCTACATTGACTTAGGTTAAGTTTTACGACCGAGTTCAGTTCTCCAATACCAGTGAACCTACAATCATATATCCTGGTGTCAGGGTACATCCAGGGGAATAACAGAGCCTCCCACCAAAATTAGTTCACTCTGACCTGCTTATCATGCTTCATTGACTTAGGTTAAGTTTTACGTCTGAGTTCAGTTCTCCGACACCAAGGGACCTACAGTCATATTACATGGTGTCAGGGAGTAACACAACTTCTTACCAAAATAAGCTTATTGCACTTCATTGACTTAGGTCAAGTTTTGGGGAAAAAAGGCTAAAACCGGGATAAACCCTTGGAATATTTTGACCTGGAAGTCTATGGATTGATTACTTCTCTTTGATCATCATTTTTTCATTCCTACACAGCTTCATACTGGCAAGTTGGGCAGTGATTTTATACAAAGAAGTATTAAATGGGATGCATACTGTGAATTCATTGTTATTCGTTGTATACCAATTTTCGTGGTTTTCGTGGGTCCCAGTAAACCAAAACTTTAAATATCCAAAGATAAATAATATTTTTACTTTAGCTTAAATGCACTGAGGTTTGAAACCATGGAGTTTTGATGTACCTAGCTAAGAAAACATTGAACAATTGCATTTTTACACATGTACTTGGATACTGACATATGATGATTCAGCTATATCCCCAAAGTATACAGTGTTTCATGAAATTTTGTCTTTGGTAACATATAAACGCTCAAACAATTTTCATTAAAAAATTATTTTACCTGTGTAAACTGTCGCGGTATTCACGTCCGGTTTTATTTTTGTGTTGTACTGAAGCATTAATAAAACATTAAAAAAAATATTAATCATAATTAGGCCTACAGAAGTCTCATAAATTGCAGTAAAAACATTTTGTAAAAAGATAATATAGCAGACATTATTGATCATAATTGGATTAATAATAATGTGTATGCCCCAAGGTATTGGGTGACAAGTGATTGCAATTTTGTCAAAATATAATTCACACCTGATTAATCAGTAAATAATTACAAATTATGTTAATCTTATTAAATATTAATCATACAATCAAATGATAATTAAACATTTTGGAGTTGCAAACAGTGAATTTGTTTGTTAAACTTTTGTTTTATAAGCGCTTAAAATCAGTACTTTACTGTATTAATGTACAATATCAAAGTCAGATTGGCAAATTTTGTCACAACTTTTTTTATTATTTTTTTCTAAGCCAGCAATCCATGAATTTACACATCCTGTGAAATGCCTTTTTTTAACTGTCCACGAAAAGAAATGAATCCACAGTATTGCTTTGTAGCGAATGTTCATGGGGTGAAACTATTCATGACTTCTGCATCATAAAAACATTTGTTAGTATGTAGAATCACTGCTTTGCAGAGAATCTGAGATGTGTAGTCCCTTTCACAAGTAAAAAATGAGTAAAATTATTTGAAATATCACCCTGGAAAAATCTGTGAAAAAACCATGGAATTTTTTGTTCAGAAAAGTGTTGAAACCCTGCTTTAAGTCAGCAGTATGTTTTGTCCTGAGCTGTTATCCTTAGTAGTTTTGGTAAGTGTCATTAAAAAATGTCTGACGCTGCTTGATTAAATGAACTAAATCTAGATGCAATGCATATAGAGATCTGCATAAATTTTGACTATTTTGCCCTAGTTTGCTACAAATGTAATTTTAAAACATGATGGTTTAAAAACACATAGAGTAAGTTTTTGTTGTATTGCAAAAATTATGAGACAGTTTGGCCAAATGAACTACAACTTAATAGAAGTCAAAATGGATACATTGTTGAAACAACCAAGTAATCAGATGCTTGAGCTTCTGAATCTGAAAGTAAAGTACAAAATTTAGAGAGAAAAATAACCTCCTTACTCCAGATTTAAGAGTTTTTAACCCACCTGCACAAAGGTCCGTTGTTACCACTGTGAGTTGATTGTTGTCAGGAATACTAACCAAAAGAATATACATCCTTAATGTATAATATTCACTGTTTCAAAGGTATTACTGTCCCTCGCCGCAATGCGACGGAGGGACCTAGTAATTGTGCCCGTTCGTCACAGTTATTTTCAGCGTAAATCCCTCTGATCCTTTCCCACCACAATTTTGAATCAACAGGAGTATTGGACTAAGTTTTTATGGCCCCTGAATTATTAATTTTAAGGAAATTTTGCAGGTTTAGGTAATTATCTTTAATATTATTATAGAAAAAGACAAACTGTAAACAGCAAAAATGTTCAACAAAGTAAGATCTACAAATAATTCAGCATGACCAAATTCATTGATTGACCCCTTATAGGAGTTTTTGCCCTTTAAAGACAGCATTTGGCGTAAACTTTCTTTAAAGATCTTCTCCTCTGAAACCACTTGACCAATTGGGACGAAACTTTGGTTGTGCCCTTCCAAAATTATGTCTGGCATCCCCGACTTCCAACCGACATGGCTGCTGTTTCTAAAAATAGAAAAAAGGGGGAATTAATTTCAAAAATCTTCTTCTATGAAAGTACTGAGCCAATTGGAACCAAACTCCTTAGGATGTTCTCTTTCAGAAATATGTCCTTTAACCAAGATGGCCGCCATAGCTGAACTTAGTTTAACATAGGACCGTATAGGAAAATTCACTCAGAAATCTTCTTGTCTGAAACCACTAAGCCAGTTAGAACTATACTTGGTAGCAATGTTTCTTAGATAGTCCCCTTATAGAACTGTTTCTGATGACCCAGATGTCAACCAAGATGGCCGCCACAGCTGAACTTAGTTTAACGTACACAAATGTAGGGCCCTATGGGAAAATTCATTGAAAAATCTTCTTGTCTGAAATTACTTAACCAGTTGGAACCAGACTTGGCAGCAATGGTCCTTAGGAGGTCCTCTTTCAGAAATATGTCCTATCACCCCGATTGTCAACCAAGAAATGATAATTTTTTCCAAAATATTGTGCAAAATGCATTGTAGTGACCCAATTCTAGGACAAGTTGTCACCTTAATGTAGAATTTCAATGGATATGACACATGGCATAATTATACCCCCCGCAAACAAAGTTTGGGGGGTATATTGGAATCACCTTGTCCGTCCGTCTGTCCATATATCTTGTAAGCGCAACTCCTCCTAGACCGCTCAATGGATTTCAACGAAACTTTACAGAAAGGAAGTACATCATCCAAAGATGTGCATGAAGAAAAATCTTCGCTTTCCGATATCACACAAGGGAGATAATTTGACTTGTATTTTTTTTGGCTTATACATTATATGAACCTCGTAAGCGCAACTCCTCCTAGACCGCTCAATGGATTTCAACGAAACTCTACACAAAGGAAGTACATCATCCAAAGATGTGCATGAAGAAAAATCTTTGCTTTCCGATATCACACAAGGGAGATAATTCGACTTGTATTTTTTTTGGCTTATACATTATATGAACCTCGTAAGCGCAACTCCTCCTAGACCGCTCAATGGATTTCAACGAAACTTTACACAAAGGAAGTACATCATCCAAAGATATGCATGAAGGAAAATTTTTGCTTTCCGATATTACACAAGGGAGATAATTGTACTTCTGTTTTTTCCAGTCAACCTACATGTATATAATCATTTCCATTATAACTGACTATATGCTTAAATTGATATAAATATCTTATGAAACTTTACCCTGGGCAAGGCAAAGTGGGGGGTATCCTTTGTGAGCTTTGCCCACAGTACATCTAGTTTAAACATAGCATTGGGCCATTTAAAAAAATAAATCAAATAGAGCAGGTTTTTCGGCTCATTTATTCGTAACTTACATTTCAAAACAGTGCAAAATTTACACACTTAAAAAAAACACACAAAATGCTGATCTACAAGGTCAGATCGAGATGCCGCTTAAGTCCATGCATACACATTGAACCATCAAAATTTGCTTAAATCAATTGTCAAACATCCTATCTTTCAGCATAATTCAGCTTTGTGGTCAGAATTTTAAATCATAATTGTCAGCAAATTTTACCACTCAGTTTTAAACATTTGAAAATTGACCGTAGTATTTTCCGAAATTAATCTAGAAATAAAATGCTAATTGGATAGTGGAACCTAACGCTAACATTTTTGTTTAACAAAAAAAAACAAGAATTGGAGTGGGGAGGGATATGAATATAATTCTGGAATAATTATAAGGAATGATATAAATTATATTAGCCCAAGGAAAGGGTATTTAGAGGGGACCAGACTTTTAATCTTCCTTATTGTTGACTTTTTTTTACTTCATAGGAGTTCCAATTTATGATTTGTGGCCAGTGCAGCCTGGAAAATTTCTTTGTATTCCACAAAAATCAAAGAGAATCCAAGGATGTAAGAGGAAAATAAAAGGTCATTATGAAAATAAAAGCAAGAAAAGAAGATATTGTAGAAATGATTCAGATGTAGAAATAGTGTCCTGTCAGGGAGGTCCATATTCATCTTTTACATCTGTAAAGTGCTGCAAGAGAAAAAAGAAAAAGAAGAAGAAATTTGTTCAACCAGTATTTTCCGCATATAAGTATGCCATAGAAAGTTACGAAGGTTTTTTTTATACTTATAAACAGTTTTTGACTCACCTGCCATGAAAAGTCGCAAACGGTGAGATAAAAGTATTACTTTCTGCCCGCATTGGTGGCGGCATAACCTATTTTATATTCCCAGCAAACAAAGTTTGGGGGGGGGGGGGGGGGGGGGGGGGGGGGTGGGTGATATAGAAATCACCTTCTCCGTCCATTCGTCTGTCTGTCCGTCCATGTACCTTGTAAGCGCAACTCCCCCTTAACTGTTCAATTGATTGTGATGAAACTTTATATGAAGGTTGGGTATCATTTGTAGATGTGCATGAAGCAAGATGATTATTTAATCATTTCAATTTCTCAGGAACTGTTAAACTGATAGCCACCATATTTGGTCTATTAATTGGTACATGCCAGTCGGATACCTGTCTGCAGGCCTTACCCTTGATTCCATGGTTGAGTGACTTGTGTCATATTTTATGATTAAGCCACTTCTCAGCAACTGTAATACGTAGAGCCACCATATTTGGTCTATTGATAGGTCTTGATGGGTACATGTCAGTCTGACGCATATCTGCAGACCTTGAACGCAATGTCATGGTTGAGTGACTTGTGTCATATTTCCTGATTAAGTCTATTTCTTAGCAACTGTAATTCCTAAGCCCACCATAATAGGTCTATAGATAGTTCTTGGTGGTAATATGCTAGTTTTAGACCTATCAACTGACCTTGTCCTCAATTTCGTGATGACCTGCTTCATATTTTTTCTATTAAGTCCATTTTAAGCGTTTATAATACCTAGGCCTATCATATTATAGATATTTTTTGTTGGATATATGTCATTCTGACACCTGTTACCAAACTTTGGCCTAACTTTCATGCTTCTGTGATATGCATTGCATTTTCTTGATTAAGTGCATTTCTCATAAACTGTAATATTTTGACCTGTTGTATTTGGTCTATAGATAATTCTTATTTGACAGATGACAGTCTAAAATCTGTCACCTTACTCTGACCTAAATTTCATGCTTGAGTGACTTACCATTCATTTTCATGATTAGGTATATAATTCTCAGCAATTGTACTAACTAGATCCACAGTATTTGGTCAGTGGAAGTTCTAAGTGGTTATATACAAGTCTGACACCATGAACTTTGACATCTATTTTCACGCTTGAGTGACTTGTGTAACATTTTTGCAATTTTAGGCTTGAGTGACATGCACCTGACCATAACTATTTCTTTTAATGCATTTTTAGCTCACCTGGCCCAAAGGGCCATGTGAGCTTATGCCATCACTTGGCGTCGGTCGTCTGTCTACAGCATCGGTGGTATTGTCGTCGTCGTAAACTATTTCAAGAAAATTTTTTGAAACTACTTGGCAAAATACCTTAAAACTTTAACTGAATGTTTCTTAGGGTATCTAGTTTATAAATTATATCTGAAGTTTTGATCTATCAACAAACATGGCCACTGTTGCTAAAATTAGAACATAGAGATTATATCTCAAAAATCAAAGAATTGAGAGCAAAACTGACACGTGGTAAAAATGTTCAACAGGTCAAAATCTAACAGCCATGAAATTTTCAGATGAATCGGACAACCATATGTTGGGTTATTGCCCCTGAATTGTTAATTTTAAGGAAATTTTGCAGTTTTAGGTTGTTATCTTGAATATAATAATAGATAAAGACAAACTGTAAACAACAAAAATGTTCAGCAAAGTAAGATCTACAAATGATTCAACATGACCAAAATCGTCAATTGACCCCTTATAAGAGTTTTTGCCCTTGAAAGATTATTTACATGTAAACAGAAAATGATGGTCTGACATCGTCACAGATGTTTAGGGTGTTACTTGAAATAAATTAAATGGTAGCAGTACAATTAAAATGGAGCATCAAGGGTCAAGGTCATTGAAAAAGTCCATAACAACCGATGAAAAAGTCCCTAGCAACCATATATATTTGGATTAAGGACCTTATAATTTACCTGTACAAATTAAAAAGAAAGGTCAATGGTCAAGGTCATTGAAAAGTCCATAGCAACCAATGAAAAAGTCCCTAGCAACCATTTATATTTGGGTTCAGGACCCTACAATTTACCTGTTCAAGTCAAAATTGAAGGTCAAGAGTCAATGCCATTGAAAAAGTCCATAGCAACCAATGAAAAAGTCCCTAGCAACCGTATATATTTAGGTTTAGGACTTTATAATTTACCTGTACAAGTCAAAAAGAAAGGTCAAGAGTCAATGCCATTGAAAAAGTCCATACCAACCGTTGAAAAAAGCCCTAGCAACCATATATATTTCTGTTCATGACCCTACAATTTACCTGTTCAAGTCAAAATTGAAGGTGAAGAGTCAATGCCATTGAAAAAAGTCCATGGCAACCGATGAAAGTCCCTAGCAACAATATCTATTTGGGTTCAGGATTCTATATTTTAGCTGTACAGGTCAATATTAAGAAGAAAATTGTGACGGTATATATTAAATAGCAAAAATAATCATTGATGCAAGATCTACTGGTACACAAAAGATAACAGGTGTGCTATTCAGGCTCTTGGGAGCCTCTTGTTCTTGTAGTTACAATGTTGGGTATCTGTAAATCTTAATTCTGTGGGCATATGTATAATCAGGTAAGACATATAGTGTTATAAAGGTATATGTATATACTTATATTTCTTCAGATGATTTGGTATATTGTCAGTACAATTTATGGCTTGTTGACATGGATTTTATATTTTCTGATGTATTTGAAAGTTTTTCTTACCGTTTTATTTGGATTGATAAAAGGTTGAAATATATAAGAACAAAATCATTATTTATTTTTCACTTACTTCAGAAGAATCAAACCAATATTTCTTTAACTGGAAATTAGTTTTATCACATCCTTATATATTTCGATGTGTATTTTTTTCAAACAATCTTTTTGTAACAGATATAATTTTATAATTAGAGGAACATTCATTTAGATATAAGATACAATTGAGGCAGTTAGACTTTTTGTGTATGTATTTATTTCATTTAGGAGGAATTGTAAATTTAGGTACAGCATTCTAAGGCCCAATATAGAAATTACCTCATGGGATCAGTTTTGACCAATTCTTGAAAGATTTTTATCCATTATTAAAATTTTTCCATCTTGGACTCAAATAGAAGAAATGAAACAACAGAGTTTTGCCTTATTTGTTCTACAAAATAAACACTTGTATCAGACCATTCAGAATGGTACTATGAGTATGAATGTTTTTGTGTATACATATTTTGTTATTTGTCATAGCTACCACACCTGTATCAACAGAATACCAATGTTATATGCCAAGAATTTAAGAGAAAAGTTTACAAATAAATGTAAGTTTGGATTTATTATATTCAAATGAAATCTAGTTTTCATGATTTTAATGAATGAAGCATAGACATCTAGAGGTATTTACTATTATGGAATTTCCATAATTGTCCAGGATTTTATATTCAAAATACAGATTATGGAATTACCAACAGAAATTACACTTTTTGGATTTGTGCCGAAATATATTTTTTTAGTTCCCTGTCGTTTACATGCTTTGTAATTGCACTTGATTTTCCAGTTATGAAAAGTGTTTTAACGAGATTGATGACGAAAAGTCGGATTGTTTCTATACTTAACACAATATAAGATGCTTTGATGGCAGGTCTCTTTGGTAATTTTCATACTAACAAAGGGCTCAAATTACTGACAAAAATCATTAACATTATTGAAAACACCAGAAAGGGGTAAACACCTCTGGACATGAATTTATATTTGTCAGAAAATTGATATTTCATTAAGTGTTATAACAAGAAAAATTCTTGAAAAAAATAATCGCTAAAACACAAAAAATGAAAACTAAAAAAAATATCACAGTTAAAAATATTGAGAGAAATCAGTTGGGACTACATTCCTTTTGATGTACAGTAATCCTATTTAACATTATTGCAACCTAACTGCTTTAGCCTTTTATTCAGGGACTAAACTTGATATTAAGGTTTAAGTTGCCAATATTTTGTGAAAAGTCCTACAGTCGATGACTAAGCATTTTCAGAGCAAAGATTTTTTGCAAAGAGAAACAACTCTTACTCATTTGTGGAATTTATAAACAAAAAAATCACCAATCATAGTTTTGTTGCTTCAGTTTTGATAAAGCCATATGATAAATGACACATACATACAGGATTAATTATGCCCTGCCACGAATGTGGCTGGGGCATATAGATTTACCCTTGTCCGTCCATCCGTATGTACATAAGTACGTATGTCCTGATTCGGTTAGGTTTTGAATTTAGTTTCATTTCTCAGAAACCTATAGTAATATATCAATGATATTTCACCACTACAGTCCTCTTGTATAGTACAACACAGTTCAGCAACACTTAGGTTGCTATAACATACATTTCATGCTTCAGTGACTTTGCTTTTGAAATGTATCCGTTGACCTGGACTGTCAACAAAGATGACTGCCACAGCTGAAATAAGTTTAACATAGAATCCTATAGAAAAACCAGCCAATTTGACTGCAACACTTAAATTTTTAAGTCTGCTCAAGGTGAAAAGTTAAATCCAGGTGAGCGATACAGGCTCTTGAGAGCCTCTAGTTGTTTAAGTAATATAAACAAATTTTTTATTTTCCAACAATCTAAGATCAATTATGTCTAGCATAATGATAGAAAATCATACTTTAATTATTGTAAAATATAGTTTTATTATTTGTAGATATTTTGAATGTAATTCCACAGTCATTGGATGGAGCTGTGATCTTATATAGACATATTCTAGAACATAAACAAACAGTCTTTACAAAAAAGGCTAAAATCACTTGGGAACTTCCAGATCATTCGGAGAACTCTATGTGTAATGAATCTTATTGTAGTATTCAGAACGATCACAAAGACATTGATGAATCAGCATATCACTTAAGTTTTTTCAGTTCTGGTCAATCTTTTGATAAAATAATTACAAAATATGAGGAAAATCATTCAGGAAGTAAATACTGCAGCCAGCAAAAAGATCTTGCTGTTCTGAAAGCAGAACATGAAAGTCATCATATTAAAGATATTGATGTGATTGATTCTCGTCCATTTCATAATTCTCTCTCTTCTATTGAAAACTCTTGTAGATTTGGAACCTGTAATTTATATGGAAATGAATGCTCTCAAGGGTTTGAAACTAGTGGAGATGTGAATTCATTTGCAAATTCACAAGGATTTGAAATAAGTGAAAATGATAGCTTTTTAACAATTTCTCAGATGTTACGAAAAATTGAAGTTGATTCTTCTGCTCAAAGTAAACAAAATATTTGTGATAATGAACTTGGCATTATGTCGGAAGGGGTACACAAGAACCTTAGAGAACCATTGATAATTAAAAGGCAAAGTAACCAGTTTACAAAAATCAAAATGAGGAAGATTGAAAGATTGAACTCGAAAGACTGTTTCACAAGTACACCGTTAGAGTCGGGTACTCAAGAACATGATAGCAATATAATGCCATCAAACTTTCAGAGAAGATCAGCTAAGAGAAAGGATAATAAGAACAGTGGAGAGTTGTTACAAAAGTCTCGTAAGAAATGTTTATTAAAGCGTAAGTCAACAGATGATGATGAAATAGTGCGTCAGAGTAAAAGGTTTTGTGTTGCCAAAGATAGAAAATTAGAATCTGAAGAAAATTGTCTTAATTACATAGAAATGCAAAAAGAACATACAATACCTGTGAGAGAGAAACAGTGTGAAAATATGGAGACTGATGTGGATCCACTGATAGGAAAACATAATCCAATTAGTACAGGTTGTACAAAGATAGTATTAAAAGACCACTACTGTGAAGAAATTGTTAAAGATATTGATAAAAATGTGCAAAATAGAAATTGCACCAACACTGACCATCTTAGAAGTACTAAAATTAAAAAATTGAACTTCATATTGAATAGTAAGGATCGGGCACTGAATGGCATTGAACAACAGACAAGCATGAAGGATGAAAAGAAAGAGAACATGAAATTCAATGAAATCAGTGTTAATAAACAGATGTTTAATGAAAGAGTTGATGAAAAATTAGATGAGAGGAATGAAAAATGTACAATACTTCCTGTAAAAGTAGCCTTCAATCCTTTATTATATGATTTTCTTCATCAAGTACTAATTAAACACAGGTAAATTAGATAATTGTTATTACGTCAAAAAATCAATCATTTCTTGTTAAAATGACCAGGAAACATACTTAATGTATTTGACAGAATGTGTATTTTGTAATGCTTTATTAATACACAACTTCCAAACCACAAAATTAAATATCCTTAAAAAAGACAAAATTGATGCTTACAAAAAGAATCTATCATAACCTGTTTGATCTACCCTTGAATTCTGTCATTAAAGTTGATTTTTCATCACAAGTTATCATACTTAGAAAACAAATTTATTTTTGTAAAAGTTTTACTTCTTCAGGAAGTTTCTATACATTGTAAAAGATTATGTAAAGTAAGTTGTACACAATTATTAAGATTTCATCTTTAGGAGATGTCCATACAGATTTCTGTTAGATCACTACTGTCCAGTAAAGAGGATTGCTAAGAAGAGTCTGATCTTGAGAAGAGGTAAAGGTGCACTTCATTTATAATTTTGTATTACATTTTAGCTAAATTTTAATGTCTATATACTGTGTTTGTACTTTTGTGAATGAATAATGTTAGATAACGTACTTAACTACTTTGTGGAAATTAAGTCCCCAAAACAAAGTTTGGGGGACTTATTGTTTTTGCTCCGTTTCTTTTCCTTTATTTTGAGCCATGAACTTGTCTGAAGCACATCTCAAAAACCGTGCAAGCGAACGTCTTAATGAAACTTAGTACAAAAATAGGTGGCCATGCCTAGTTGTGCATAAAGGTTTCAGAATTTTCAAAATGGCGTCCAAACACAGTATTACTTGTTATATTTATCTTTTCAGCCTTCATGGATGTTATATTAGTGTACTATTGTACTTCTGTAACTTGTTCAGAAAAGCTGTACCAATACATGGCTTTGCACCTTTTTGCAGCATTCAAGACAAAATTGAAAAACGATATATCTTATGTTTTAGTTACCTACACATTTATGTTATTCTCACAGTACTTAATACTGAACTGCATGTTGTTGAGTGATTTTGGTTGAAGATTTAAGCTTGCTGAATGGTGTAGTCCAGATAGGTTTTTTTTTAAATACATTGTGCACTTTTATATTGTAGGTCAGAGGTACTTTAGTGATGTCAGGTTGACCAGGAAGACCAGTGTCAGAGAAAATCTACAAAATTTTGTACCACATCAACAGGTTTAAATTTATCTGTAAATTATCTTTATAATTGTTAGGTTTAAAAGGTTTAAATTGCTTAAAATGCAAATATATTAATGTATAGCTTTTACAGAGATACAATTCTTGGCAGCTCATCTAAAAGAATTAAAATAAAACACAATTAAATAGTTGTATGAAAGAAGTTTAGTATGAGAAAGAACAGATATGTATGAAAGAAGTTTATTATGAGAAAGAACAGGTATGGATGAATTCAAAGAAGTTTAGTATGAGAAAAAAAAGATATGTATGAAAGAAGTTTAGTATGAGAAAGGACATACCGTATTTTCCGTATTAAAAAGCGCACCCCTAATTAAGGCGCATGGCCGTTTTTTAGGGAGAGGATTGTTTTTTTCCTTACATAAAACACACCTGCATATAAAGCGCACCCTGAAGAAAACGTACATTTATTCTACTGACCTAATTAGTGTTATGAATGTTCACGCCTTTTGTAACTCACTCCGTAATATGTTTCATTTCTATTTTCAGATTGGTGAGAAAGTTGAAAGTATTTTTGTATATATTTATTTGTGTCATTAAAATAAAAAAAATGTTAATAAAATAATTTTACTTTTCTCATTGTTTTAATGACGCCAGATTCGTTTGTTGTTTTTTGTCAACAACGATCATGTGTTGACAGCGTGGGTGTCTATTGAACATTTGTGGTCTTGCTGTTTTGATTAAAATTAATTCGGTGGTGATTGCTAGTTAATTGTTTGAATTGGAAATCATGGATTTTAATTATTCTTGCAAAGTATTCATTAAAGGTCACTCAAGCCATAAAACTGCCATCGTTTACCTTAATGATTACGTAACTACCTGTAACCACATGTTTACTGGTCACAATAAGTCGGGAAGAAAAATTTTTCGAATTCAAATTTGAAGAATTGTATTGTTGTCTATAAAATAAAAGTTGAAGTTTAATATACTCCAAACATTTTTCAATTTAAACTTGGTTAAAAACTACGAACAAAACCGATTCAATTTCTGCAAGGTCATTGTCTATTTTTAACTGTAAGTGAGATGGGGCATAGAAAGGGGAATTTAAACAAGACGGCGAGATATAAAACTTTTCTGTTGCTTATAACTGAATAAATTATAATGGTAAAAAATAGTGTGATATATTTTTAAGACATGTTATATTGAACATGATTTTCTTATGAGTATTTTATAAAAAAAAAAAAATATGCATAGATAGATAAAGATCGATATTTTTAGCACAGTTTTCACTTCTTTTTTAATAATTCACGTTGTATAGAGAAAAGATTCATTGAATAGAAGATCGAAATAATTAATTACAAATAAAATTTTCTAGATAAATAAAATTTGTTAAATAATATTTATTTGCAACACAGTTAAAAAAGATTTGGTTCATTAGATAGGCGTAGAAGGCGTGGTCATTGTTAAAAAACCATTGAAGCCAGTTTTCTCAAATGTTGTTGAAAACCAATAATTTAAGGCGCTATTCTAAAATGATGCGCAATATTAAGAATTTTTAAGAGAAAAAAATTGGACGATCTCACTTGTTCCAATGAAAATAATTTTATATCATGCGTTAGTTTTCAACCCAAGCCGAGATTTGTAATAAAATGTCCAATTTTTTTTAATAAAATATATAGTTTCCAAAATGCCACCAAGAAAGAGTTATACCGCCGCTTTCAAGCTAGAGGCCGTGAAATATGCTAAAGAGAATGGCAACCGAACTGCAGCTTGCAACTACACTATCAATGAGTCCATGGTACGCTCCTGGAGAAAACAAGAAGATCAACTAAGACTGACTAAGAAATCTAAGCGTGCCAACAGGGGTCATAAGCCAAGGTGGCCTGCCCTAGAAGACAAGGTTGAGAGCTGGATCCTCGAACAGAGAGCATCACTTCGTGGCGTTAGTACTACCCAGATATGTCTGAAGGCCATTGCCGCTGCCAAAGAGCTAGACATAGTAGATTTCCAAGGAGGCCCTTCCTGGTGCTTACGTTTTATGCGCAGGAAACAGTTATCCTTAAGATCCAGAACTACTGTTTGCCAGACTCTTCCTGCCGACTTCGAGGAGAAACTTGTCAACTTCAGAGCGTACTGCATAGACAAAGTTGCAGAATACAACATTAGTCCAGACTCAGTCATCAACATGGACGAGGTCCCACTAACATTTGACATGCCACTTAATAGGACAGTAGAAAAACGTGGTACAAAAACCATTAGCATCAAGACCACCGACCACGAAAAAGCCAGCTTCACCTGTGTACTATCGTGTACCGCCTCTGGATTCCTCTTACCACCAATGCTCATCTTCAAAAGGAAGACCATGCCAAAAGAGAACTTCCCAAAAGGCATCGTCATCAAAGTGAACGAGAAGGGGTGGATGGACAATGATATGATGAAATCCTGGATCACAGAATGTTTCGTGAAACGTTCAGGTGGTTTTTTCCACAGCAGTAGAGCCCTCCTCAGCAAAGTCCGTACCTAAGACATGTGTCGTTAACGGGTTCAAGAAAGCTGAAATATTCGCCTACAAAGAAGATGCTCCGATGGTTGAAACCGATTCTGAGAGTGAAGACGACGAGCTTCTCATCAACATGGACACCAGGATCACACCAGAATTAGCAGAGCTGTTCCACTCCGACACAGAGGATGAAGATTTTGATGGTTTCAGCGACTCAGAAGACTAGAATGCAACAATTTATGAACATTTGTGCTGAATACAAACTTTTAGTGCTTTTCCTAAAGATAATAATTTATTATGCTTGACTTGTTTTGTTTACCGTATATCTAATATATGTAATTTATCTGTTATTGTTGAACTTGTCTTGGCATATTAAATTATGAAACTGAATTTTCTTTTTTTATTTCAAATATCTGATTATGTGTGGTTACAATATTTCATCAAGATATTTCAATTTGAAACACAATTAAACAACAAGCAGTTACTCCTCAATAGTATATCCTATATGGTGCCTCTTTTCACACACGGTTATCGTTCTTTGTTTTTGTAACACCTGAGTTCATTTCAACACATGGTTATCATCAACTTCGTTTTTAAAAGAAACTTGGAATATTGGAAATAAACAATCAATGTCTTTATTATTTTCTTTAGGAGGAAATAAAGTAATATATTTTAAAACAACAAACAGTTACATCTTTAAGGTAAATACACAAATAATATCGTGTATGGTACCTCTTTACAAACACGGTTATCTTTCTTTGTTTATGTAACAATTCGATTCATTTGAACACATGGTTGTCAACTTCGTAACCCAACAATGAAATAAAGAACAAATGCTCAAGTAAATATATTTATTCATAACAAAGTATGGCACATCAACAATTTATCAAGTCACTACAAGTACTTGACAATCTTCTGACGGTCTCCATGAAAAAATCCAGATGTTTTTTTTAATGCTTGTCCCTGAAACACAGAAAAAATACATACATAAAGCGCACCTGAGTATAACACGCAGGGACAATGACAGAAAAAAAAACCTGCGGCTTAATTACCAGTTTTATGTATGAAAGAAGTTTAGTATGAGAAAGAACATATACATCTGAAAGAAGTTTAGTATGAAAAAGAACATATACATCTGAAAGAAGTTAAGTATGAGAAAGAACATATATATCTGAAAGAAGTTTAGTATGAGAAAGAACATATATATCTGAAAGAAGTTTAGTATGAGAAAGAACATATACATTTGAAAGAAGTTTAGTATGAGAAAGAAAATATACATCTGAAAGAAGTTTAGTATGAGAAAGAACATATATATCTGAAAGAAGTTTAGTATGAGAAAGAACATATACATTTGAAAGAAGTTTAGTATGAGAAAGAAAATATACATCTGAAAGAAGTTTAGTATGAGAAAGAACATATATATCTGAAAGAAGTTTAGTATGAGAAAGAACATATACATCTGAAAGAAGTTTAGTATGAGAAAGAACATATACATCTGAAAGAAGTTTAGTATGAGAAAGAACATATACATCTGAAAGAAGTTTAGTATGAGAAAGAACATATACATCTGAAAGAAGTTTAGTATGAGAAAGAACAGATATGGATTAAAATGTCAAGAAGACAACATCCCATCATCACTCATGAACATACCAGAAGTAGACATCATCACTCATGAACATACCAGAAGAAGACATCATCACTCATGAACATACCAGAAGTAGACATCATCATGAACATACCAGAAGTAGACATCGTCAATGAGTGGGATAACTCACTATGCAGCAAGCCGTTAAGAACCCTAAAAAATAACCAAGTGTATAAATCTGTGGAAACAACACCATATCCAATCATCAAATAAGGTTGAGAAACTGAAATAGATGATACATGTTATTCTTTACAAATTTATTACATACTACTTTTTATTAAGTGTTGGAAAGAAATGCATCTTACCAGGAACTATTACACCTTTGTCTTTAGAATTATTTTGTATCATTAAAACAAAAAATGTGAAAATTGTACAAGTATTTGTATTTTGTTTGTTTGGTTGGTTGGTTGGGGTTTTATGCAGTTTTCAGCACATTTGGCTATTTCGCGGCAGCCACTTTTTATTGGTGGAGGATGCTGGAGTACCCGGAGAGAACCACCGACCTTCGGTAGGAAAATTGGCAATCCTTGTCAATTTAGATCGGAGTCGAACACACCCAGGAACAGGTGAGATTCGAAGTCACAATCCCAGTGTTGACAGGCTAGTGATCATTAGTAGTCATGAGAGACTACCTAGACCACTCGGCCACTGAGGCCCCTTTTGTATTTTGTTATTACAATTATTATTATGGACATAGATATGATCTGCCTTAATTTGTTGGTGTATATTGTAGGTTTACCTGTTTGTAAGACGTATATGTCTGTATGTTATACCAGAAGAATTATGGGGATGTAGAAGTAATAGAAACAGATTTTGTAGAAGTATCCTATATCTATTCTTATATTTATCATGTCACAGAAACAGATGTAAACAGGACAAATGACAGCACACAAAAACATAAATTATCATTTGCTAGAAATGCTTATTGGAACTTGCGGTATCATTTTCTAAAAGGGCAAGTCAAAAGAAGTTGACCAAAAGTCCACATTAATCTAAGTCTACAACAATGTTTTTACACGGGGACATAATTAATGGTTGGTTGAATATAATGTATCAGGGGTTGTTTTTTTTTAAGTAGTGAAAAATTATAAAATATAATAGTTGATACTTCATTTGAATCATTATTATCCTGATTAAAAATGTGCAAGGTATAAGGAAGATCATTAGCTTGAACAAGTATGACAAATTTTGCATTGGACAGTTAATGTCTGGAATCAAGGTTAGTAAATGATATCTGAATTTTACTTTAAAAGAAGTTGAATTGCATATTAACACAAATCAAAAGGAAGTAAGATAAGTTTTACTGTTTAATGTGTTAAAACAAATTGTTTTCATATTAATTACTCATAATAGATACTCAAGGGCCTGGATCCAGGTCAATGTGTGATTTGTAAAAATTATAAATAGTAATAAACTGATTTTTAGCTCACCTGACCCGAAGGGTCAAGTGAGCTTTTCTCATCACTTGGCGTCCGTCGTCCGTCGTCGTCCGTCGTCGTCCGTCGTCCGTCGTCGTCCGTTAACTTTTACAAAAATCTTCTCCTCTGAAACTACTGGGCCAAATTGAACCAAACTTGGCCACAAGCATCATTAGGGTATCTAGTTTAAAAAATGTGTCCGATGACCCCGCCTGCCAACCAACATGGCCGACATGGCTAAAAATAGCACATAGGGGTAAACTGCAGTTTTTGTCTTATATCTCAAAAACTAAAGCAATTAGAGCAAAACTGACATGGGGTAAAAATGTTCATCAGGACAAGATCTACCTGTCATAAAATTTTCAGACGAATCGGTCAACCCTTTGTTGGGTTATTGCCCCTGAATTGTTAATTTTAAGGAAATTTTGCAGTTTTAGGTTATTATCTTGAATATTATTATAGATAAAGACAAATTGTAGACAGCAAAAATGTTCCACCAAGTAAGATCTACAAATAAGTCAACATGACCAAAATCATTGATTGACCCCTTATAGGAGTTTTTGCCCTTTAAAGACAGCATCCAGCGTAAACTTTCCTTTAAATATCTTTTCCTCTCAAACCACTGGCCCAATTGAGATCAAAGTTTGGTGGAATGGTCCTTGGGTGGTCCCCTTCCAAAACTGTATCCGGCATTCCCGACTTCCAACCGACATGGCTGCTGTTACTAAAAATAGAAAAAAAGGGGGGTGACTTTTAAAAATCTTCTTATATGAAACTACAAGTCCAGCTGGAACCAAAGTTTGCAGTAATAGTTCTTAAGAGGTTCTGTTTCAGAAATATGTCCAATGACCCGGACTGTTAACCAAGATGGCCGCCACAGCCGAACTTAGTTTAACATAGGGCCCTATGGGAAAATTCATTGAAAAATCTTCTTGTCTGAAACCACTTGACATATTGGAGCAGGACTTGGTGGCATTGGTCCTTAGGAGGTCCTTTTTCAGAAATGTGTCTGATTTCGTGGACTGTGAACCAAGATGGCCGCCACAGCCGAACTTAGTTTAACATAGGACCCTATGGGAAATTCACTTAAAAATCTTCTCGTCTGAAACCACTAAGCCAATTAGAATTAGACTTGGAAGCAATGGTCCTTAGATGGTCCTCTTTCAGAATTTTGTGCGATGACCCAGACTGTCAACCAAGATGGCCGCCACACCCGAGCTTAGTTTAACATAGGGCCCTATGGGAAAATTCATTGAAAAATCTTCTTGTCTGAAACCACTTGACATATTGGAGCAGGACTTGGCGGCATTGGTCCTTAGGAGGTCCTTTCTCAGAAATGTGTCTGATTTCGTGGACTGTGAACCAAGATGGCCACCACAGCAGAACTTAGTTTAACATAGGACCCTATGGGAAAATCACTCAAAAATCTTCTTGTCTGAAACCACTTGACCAATTGGAACCAGACTTGGCAGCAATGGTCCTTAGATGGTCCTCTTACAGAGGTGTGTCCGATGACCCGGACTGTCAACCAAGATGGCCGCCACAACCGAACTTAGTTTAACATAGGGCCCTATAGGAAAATTCATTGAAAAATCTTCTTGTCTGAAACCACTTGGCATATTGGAGCCAAACTTGGCAGCATTGGTCCTTAGGAGGTCCTTTCTCAGAAATGTGTCTGATTTCGTGGACTGTTAACCAAGATGGCCGCCACAGCCGAACTTAGTTTAACATAGGGCCCTATGGGAAAATTCATTGAAAAATCTTCTCGTCTGAAACCGCTTAGCCAGTTGGAACAAGACTTAGCAGAAATGGTCCTTAGATGGTTCTCCTTTAGAAATGTATCCGTTGACCTGGACTTAACCAAGATGACTGCCACAGCTGAAATTAGTTCAACATAGAATCCTATAGAAAATAGCCAAATTGACTGCAACACTTAAATTTTTAGGTCTGCTCAAGGTGAAAAGTTAAATCCAGGTGAGCGATACAGGCTCTTGAGAGCCTCTAGTTGCATTATACTGCAGATAGTTTTAACAACAAAGAATGAAAAGCACAGTCCTGTACAAAATAAACTGTTCCTTGGTGATATGTGTAAAATGCTGTCATTTTATATATCAGGTTAAGACCATCCCCTGGCTGAAGGCAGTGAAATCTAATTCTGTTAGACAACATATTGTAGCTAAAGTTTGGCATTGGATCATTGACGAATTTGTTATGGGTATAATTAAGGTATGTGATAATTTCACATTGAAATTATTGAAAGAAGAGGATTTTAAAAAATATGTTCTTGGTTTGTTTTCTTATTTCATGTGTTTCAATTTTCAAAACACAGTTTTCTTTTATTGTCCATGCCGCAACACAGTGGAAGGACATAGTAATGATTTTGGACTGTTATGAGGCTTTTTGATGCAAACCTGACACAGTGCTCCAATTTATTTCATACTTTGTATGATTGTTACTCATTGTATGTAATTGATTATATCACCATGTCATTTTATTTTGATGATTTTTACAGGAGATATGAAACTTAACAGTTTTTTTCCCTTAATGGAAATCAAAAACACTTTCTGTAGATCGTATCACCAAATTGTTCAATTCCTTAATTTTGCAAGTGAGGACATTTCAGTAAATGTTACAATCTTGTTAGATATCTTTTTTGACATCCATAAGTATTTTACATTTCAGTAGTCAAGGTTGATTAAATATCTACTGAAACAAGGATTAATTAAAGCTCTTTGAGAAGAAATTTTAGAAATTCAGGCATATACTAATACTATATACAATAATTAGTACTATTCATCAGTATGTTGTAATCAAATATTATTAGTGTATAATAAAATAAAATAAAATAGTTGGCAAAATATGGTGAGACGGCAGATGGTGATATAGAAGAATCTTGTTTACATTAATTTCTGAATTAATCATCTTTGTTCCTGTAAAAAGTTTCAAAAACAATTTATTTTAGACATACTTTTATGTGACAGATACTACTCAGCATGTAAACCGATTGTTTTACTACAGAAAAAAGACATGGCAGTGGTTGCATACCAAAGCTTTATCAGGTTTGTTATTATTGCTGATGATTAAAACATATCAGATTGATTAAGTATAGTATATTAGGCATTTTGAACATGCACTTGCCTTGTAAACTAAGCTGATTGGTAACTGGTAAAAAAATGCCTATTAAATGTACATTGAAAGTTTACAATCCTTTGTAGTTTCTTATTTCACAGATATATAGCATCTGTAGACTTGTGATAAAATCCATATACATGTAAAAACATTAACCCAATAAAAATCTTTTCATGGTTATCTTTCATATATAAAATACTCGCAGAACAGAATAGAAGCCAACCAATATTTTCAATATTATTCCAAAATAGAAAAATAGATCTTTATCGTAAAATTGAAACAGCATTGATACCAAATACAAATGTATTGCCAATATCATTTAATTTAAAAGAAATAACATATTTCAGCAAACACCAGACAGGCAAAGGAGAAAAATTTTCACATATGTTTTACATCTGTTACCTTATCAGTTTTTTAGCTTGCCTGACCCAAAGGGTCAAGTGAGCTATTCTCATCACTTGGTGTCCATCGTCCATCGTCGTCCGTTAACTTTTACAAAAATCTTCTCCTCTGAAACTACTGGGCCAAATGGCCACAAGCATCATTAGGGTATCTGGTTTAAAAATGTGTCCAAGGGGGAAGGGAGATGAATTTAAAAAATCTTCTAGGAAACTAAAAGGCCAATTGGAACCAAAGTTGGCAGTAATGGTCCTTAGGAGGTTCTCTTAAAGAAATTTGTCCGCTGACCTGGACTGTCAACCAAGATGGCCTCCACAGCCGAACTTAGTTTAACATAGGGTCCTGTGGGAAAATTCATTGAAAAATCTTCTTGTTTTAAACCACTTGACATATTGGAGCCAGACTTGGCAGCAATGGTCCTTAGGAGGTCCTCTTTTAGAATTGTGTCTGATTTCGTGGACTGTGAACCAAGATGGCTGCCACAGCCCAACTTAGTTTAACGTAAGACATATGGGAAATTCACTCAAAAAATTTCTCATCTGAAAATACTGAGCCAATTGGAACTTAATTTGGCAGCATTGGTCCTTAGATAGTCCTATTTTAGAAATGTGTCAGTTCACCTGGATTGTCAACCAAGATAGCCACCATGGCCAAACTTAGTTAAATATAGAACCCTATAGGTAAATTCATTTAAAAATCTTCTTGTCTGAAACCACTTAGCCAGTTTGAACAAGACTTAGCAGAAATATTCCTTAGATGGTTCTTAGAAATATGTCCATTGACCTGGACTGTCAACGAAGATGACTACCACAGCTAAACTTACTTTAACATAGAACCCTACAGAAAAACCAGCCAGATTGACTGCAACACTTTAAGTTTTAATCCTGCTCACGGTGAAAAGTTAAATCCAGGTGAGCGATACAGACTCGAGAGCCTCTAGTTTTACCAAAATAAAAGTCAGTCTGTCCATGAATCTTGCAAGTGCAGCTTCTACAGCTTTTGATTGATTTTATAAATAAAACTTTATACAAGGTTGGTAAACTATATGGAAATATGTAATTTGGAGTGGGTAGTATAATTTTATTAGCTTGATTACACAAATTTTATTTTTCAGATTTAATGAAGAGAAATATAATGAAATTAATTCCTGTGGTAGGTAGATTTGACATACATTGAAATTTATTTGTATTTTTACCTGACATATTGTAGTACTGTTAGAAGAATCATTTAGATAAAAAGAATGTTCATTGACAGTACAAAAAGGAAATCTGTTATTGATATAAAACAATGTGACCATTTCTGATGCATAGAATACCCTTTGAAGTTAACGGTTAAGTATATTTATGTTAGAGAATTTTAATGAAAAATTAAAGCTAATAAAATAATTGATATAATGAACTGTTAGTTATTGAGTAACACAGTTTAACTTAATCTTGTAATTTGTGATATTTCAAAATTACTACAAATTCATATGACACATATGAAGATTAATGAAAGGTTAATAGAAGAATTAAAGGAAGATAAAAAGGACATGACACTATTTTGTGACCCAATATTGGTATTGTACAAATATATTTACAGAATACTGCCAGACAGTTGGTATCAGACAAACAATCACTTGGTGTAGCCTCTATCAGATTCTTACCAAAGGATAAAGATTTGAGACCTATTATAAACTTAGGTAGACAACAGACACAGTTTGGAATATCAGTGAGTTGTAAATAACATCTTTGTTGAAATTCTTTAATAAGAATTCACAATGTTGCCTTTACTACAAAAATTCTGCAGATTAGCACTTGCACTTTTTAGCTCACCTGTCCTAAAAGGACGTGAACTTTTGCATCACTTCGCATCTGTCAGGGTTATTGCCCCTGAATTGTTAGTTTTAAGGAAATATTGCAGTTTTAGGTTATTAGCTTGAATATTATTATAGATAAAGACAAACTGTAAACAGTCAAAATTTTCAACAAAGTAAGAACTAAAAATAAGTCAACATGACCAAAATCGTCAATTGACCACTTATAGGAGTTTTTCCCCTTGAAAAGTTATTTACATGTAAACAGAAAATAATGGTCCAACATTGTCACAGATTTTTAGGGCATTACTTTAGGGCATTACTTGAAATATATTAAATGGTAGCTGTACAAGTAAAATGGAGCGTCAAGGTTATTGAATAATTCCATAGCAACCGATGAAAAAGTCCCTAGCAACCATATATATTTTGGTTAAGGACCTTATAACTTACCTGTACAAGCCAAAAAGAAACTTCAAGGGTCAAGATCATTGAAAAAGTCCATAGCAACCGATGAAAAAGTCTCTAGCAACCATATCTATTTGGGTTCAGGATTCTACATTTTAGCTGTACAGGTTAATAATATGGAGAAAATTGTGACAGTATACATTAAATAGCAAAAATAATGATTGATGCAAGATCTACCAGTACCCTAAATATAACAGGTGAGCGATTCAAGCTCTTGGGAGCTTCTGTTTATGCTTATTTTTTCTATAGAATTCTAGACAAATTCAGATGAAACTTGTGTAAAATGTGTGTGTGTTTTCAATTTTCAAATGGAGAGAATGTAGAAGAAAAGGGATTTTTTTAAAACTTTCAGGCTAATTTAAACAAAGTATATGGCCCTTTCTAATCTGTGACCTCGAACCTTTCTGTACTCTGATAGATTAGTGGTATTCAAAATAATACTGACTTTCTTCTGAATATATCATATTAAAACTAAAAGAAAATAAAGTAATGGGAGAAGTAAATTATTTTGAGAAGCCAAAAAATAGGATGTTATATTGTTGCAGATATGGTCATTAGATATAATACATGTATAATGATGATATGATAAACAAAAATGTGTATCATCTAACATTCTGTTCTCATTTTCTATCTTGTTACATAGACTACCAATAAACATTGTGTTCTCATTTTGTATCTTGTTACAGAGACTACCAATAAACATTGTGTTTTCATTTTGTATCTTGTTACAGAGACTACCAATAAATATTGTGTTCTCATTTTGTATCTTGTTACAGAGACTACCAATAAACATTGTGTTTTCATTTTGTATCTTGTTACAGAGACTACCAATAAACATTGTGTTTTCATTTTGTATCTTGTTACAGAGACTACCAATAAATATTGTGTTCTCATTTTGTATCTTGTTACAGAGACTACCAATAAACATTGTGTTTTCATTTTGTATCTTGTTACAGAGACTACCAATAAATATTGTGTTCTCATTTTGTATCTTGTAACAGGGACTACCAATAAACATTGTGTTCTCATTTTGCATTTTGTTACATAGACTACCAATAAAACATTGTGTTCTCATTTTGTATCTTGTTACGTAGACTACCAATAAACATTGTGTTTTCATTTTGTATCTTGTTACAGAGACTACCAATAAACATTGTGTTTTCATTTTGTATCTTGTTACAGAGACTACCAATAAACATTGTGTTTTCATTTTGTATCTTGTTACAGAGACTACCAATAAACATTGTGTTTTCATTTTGTATCTTGTTACAGAGACTACCAGTAAACATTGTGTTCTCATTTTCTATCTTGTTACAGAGACTACCAATAAACAAAAAGTTGCTGAATTTACTGCAGGCATTGTCATCCATTAAGGTAACATAATAAACAAGGAAAAATATTCACCACAAGCCTGTGCTTCATAAACCACAGATGATTAGAATTAATATTTGATTTGGCTTTTGAAATCCAGAATGTTTTTTTTTAACTCATGAGTTGATTAAATTCTAAAAAACTGAAACAGACAGAAATAATCATTTTTAACCGGATTTTCATAGGAATTTGGTGATGTACGGCGGGCGGCCGGGCGGGCGGATGGGCGGCTGCCAAACAGTGTCCATGCAATAACTTATGAACTGTTCAACCAAAGCTTTTCAAATTTTAATATGTTGTTACTGATGACAAAATGGAGGTCAAGTTCGATATTGACGATTTTCACTTTCACCGTTCAAGAGTTATGGTTCTTGAAAGATTGAAAAATGGCTTTTCCAGTGGTGTCCGTGTGATAACTTATGAACTGTTCAACCAAAGCTTTTCAAATTTTAATATGCTGTTACTGATGACAAAATGGAGGTCAAGTTCGATATTGACGATTTTCACTTTCACCGTTCAGGAGTTATGGTTCTTGAAAGATTGAAAAATGGCTTTCCCAGTGGTGTCCGTGTGATAACTTATGAACTGTTCAACCAAAGCTTTTCAAATTTTAATATGTTGTTACTGATGACAAAATGGAGGTCAAGTTCGATATTGACGATTTCCACTTTCACCGTTCCGATATTGACGATTTTCACTTTCACCGTTCAGGAGTTATGGTTCTAAAAAAATGAAAAAAGGCAGTTCAAGTCGTCGTTTCTATGCAAAGGTCATTTGTTGTTGTCAAGTTATTACTTTTCTTGTGGCATATTCGTGGCCCTTCATAAAGCAGAAAATGAGATATTCAGCACAAGATTCTTTGGATTCATATAAAATAAGGTTATAATCTCATTGGCGTATTTCTTTCATTATTGACTTCATGATTTCTGCCTACCAACCCCTGCTTAACAAAGTGTGTGTACTTATATACATGTGTACTCTCAAAAATTCCAATATTTGTCACTTACTATAAATAGGAGGTCAAGATTGATTTTTGCCTTTCCATTTCTGAACCCTACAAAACCCTACAAAAATTCATTTATATTTCTTTACTTCATCCTGTTTGGGAATCCAGATTTGCAAACATCATTTCCATGCAGGAAAATCCGGTTTGCTGTCATTCGACAGCCTCTTGTTCAGCTTTGAAGTTCTCTACTTTTTTTTTCTGGAAACGTTAAATAATCATCATATGCACAATATGGGGTAAAGGATAACTGAATTATAGTGAATTTTTTTATTAATTATTTATTACAGAAGAAGCATCCTGAGATAGTTGGTGCAGGAAAGTTTGGATTAGATGATGTTTATAAAGTCTGGAAAGATTTCTGTGATGCTAAAAGGTCTGTAAAATATTGCCTGTATTGCTGGCAACTAAAGGGACAACCCATCTGTACCTCATGAGAAAATAACTTCTTTAGCTAATCCCAAGGATTCTGGTGACTTTTTGTGTTTAGGTTTTCTTAGTATCTTTAAAACAGCTGAGATCCTCACCACTAAATTCTATAATTTCAATTTCTCAAAAGAAAATGGAATTTTTACCCCACCTCTATTGATGTACAATTGATTATCCTGTACACCAAAAGAATTAAGAGAAATATGCCAATAAAATGATTTATTCTTATGTAATTACAATTACAATTTAATTGTGATAGTGTCTTGTATTTAGATTAGCCTTGTATTAAAATTAGCGTTCATTTGTATTACTTTTGTTGACTAATTTGACCTTAAAGATTGCGGTAGTACCAACTACAGGCTTTCAACTGGCCCTTATTTTCCTAATTTTCCTCTTTTTAGCTCACCTATCCTAAAAGGACATGTGAGCTTTTAGCATCACTTGGCGTCTGTCACCCGTCCGTCTGTAAACTTACACATTTTCATCTTCTCCTCTGAAACCCCTGGACCTATTGAACTGAAACTTGGCCTGAAGCTTCTATGGAAGGTCCTTTACAAAGTTTGCATAAATCATCCCGGTCCATGAAACAAAATGGCCGCCATTAGCATATACATGTTCTGATTGGTTGAAATTTTAAACTTCTTCTCCTCTGAAACCGTAAAGCCAAATGAACTTATACTTGGTATGAAGCATCTATGGAAGGTAATTTACAAAGTTTCCAGAAATCAATCTAGTCCATCGAATCAAATCAAAAGTTTGTGACTCACAGGTGAGCAATACATGCTCAGTCCTCTGAGCCTCTTGTTTTTGGACACACTTATCTTCCTAATTTTTTAGTTCAAATCTTAAAATTTCCCTACATTTCTATCAAAATTTCTACTTTTTACAAACATGATGTATTATTCCTTTCTTATAACATGTTTTTGTAGTGAAATGTCATTAATGATCTATATTATTATAAACCAATAGTAGTTTTAGTACTTGCAGATACTTATAAAGATCTACTAGATATTGGTTGTAGTCATGAATGCATGATAAGATGATGTTAAGAATGCTGAATGGATGTGTTTATGACTATGACCCTATTATCTCAAAGGGTCAAGCGAGCTATTCTCATCAATTGGTGTCCATCGTTGTCCGTTAACTTTTACAAAAATCTTCTCTGAAACTACTGGGCCAAATGGAACCAAACTTGGCCACAAGCATCATTAGGGTATCTAGTTTAAAAAATATGTCTGGTGACCCCGCCTGCCAACCAACATGGCCGACATGGCTAAAAATAGAACATAGGGATAAACTGCAGTTTTTGTCTTATGTCTCAAAAACTAAACCATTTAGAACAAAACTAACGGGGTAAAAATGTTCAACAGGTCAAGATCTACCAGCCATGAAATTTTCAGACGAATCAGTCAACCCTTTGTTCGGTTATTGCCCCTGAATTGTTGATTTTAAGGAAATTTTGCAGTTTTATAGGTTATTATCTTGAATAATATTATAAAGACAAACTGTAAACAGCAAAAATGTTCAACAAATTTAGATCTACAAATAAGTCAACATGACCAAAATCATTGATTGACCCCTTATAGGAGCTTTTTTTCTTATCTGAAACAACTTGACCAATTGGAATCAGACTAGGCAGCAATGGACCTTAGGAGGCCCTCTTTCAGAAATGTGTCTGATTTTGTGGACTGTGAACCAAGATGGCTGCCACAGCCGAACTTAGTTTAACATATGACCCTATGGGAAATTCACTCAAAAATCTGCTTGTCTGAAACCACTAAGCCAATTAGAACTAGACTTGGTAGCAATGGTCCTTAGATGGTCCTCTTTCAGAATTTTGTCTGATGACCCGCACTGTGAACCAAGATGGGCACCACAGCCGAACTTAGTTTAACATAGGGCCCTATGGGTAAATTCATTGAAAAATCTTCATGTCTGAAACCACTTGACATATTGGGGCCATGCTTGGCAGCAATGGTCCTTAAGAGGTTCTCTTTCAGAAATATGTCCAAATTTGTGGACAGTGAACCAAGATGGCCGCCACATCCGAAAAACTTAGTTTAACATAGGACAATATGGGAAATTCACTCAAAAATCTTCTCGTCTGAAACTACTGAGCCAATTGGAACTAAACATGGCAGCATTGGTCCATAGATGGTCCTCTTTCAGAAATATGTCTGATCACCCTGATTGTCAACCAAGATAGCCGCCACAGCCGAATTAAGTTAAATATAGGACCCTATAGGAAAATTCATTTAAAAATCTTCTTGTCTGAAACCACTTAGCCAGTTGGAACAAGAATTAGCAGAAATGGTCCTTAGATGGTTCTCTTTAAGAAATATGCCCACTGACCTGGACTGTCAACCAAGATGACTGCCACAGCTAAACTTTGTTTAACATGGAACCCTATAGAAAAACCAGCCAAATTGACTGCAACACTTAAATTTTTAGTCCTGCTCAAGGTGAAAAGTAACATCCAGGTGAGCGATACAGGCTCTTGAGGGCATCCAGTTTTTTGTTATGGTCCGTTTGTCTGGCTTGGTTGAGTTTTCGTGTTTAAGTCCATTTCTCAGAATCCAATGAAGATATATCAATGATATTATACAAGTACAATCGTCTTATATCACTGAACACAGAACAACAACATTTAGATCACTTGGACCTACATTTAAATGTATAAGGGACTCTTATAAAGTGTTGCCTTTAAATTTAATATCATAGGAATCAACCACTATAAATATCTTGCATCAGAATGACCCACATTGTGTGCATGAGTGACTCTGTTAAGTTTTATCATGTACCATATTCAGTTGTACATAATACACAGAATTTATAAACGATTGACACAATTCAGTAATAAAATAAAATTAACTTTGTAATTTATGACATTTTATTTGACAGCACTAGTATAAATTTTGTTTCATTAAATTTTAAATTCGAATTTGATATGGAAATTAGAAGGTCGTAGTCGATTTCCGTTGTCAATAATTCATCAATTTGTCTTAACACTTGGGCATTAAAACAAATCAAAATTTCGACGAAAATGAAATGATATTTCATTTATGAAAAAGGTGAACAACACCAATCTCATGACCACCATAACTTGGACTTTGTTGCCAAAATGTCGGAGCGTATAATATAGTAGAACTCTTTTCCTTGATTTAAGAGATTAAAAAAGTGGTGTGTATAATCTATGGCTATGTATTTTCTGCAACCAAATATGGTAGGTCTGTTTTGCAGAAACCTATTGAGATATATCAATGATATTATACCTATTCATTCATCGTATATAGTACAACAAAAGTCAGTAACATATGAGTCATCGTGACCTATATTTTATGTTTGAGTGACTATGGTAAAATGTAAAATGTAAGTTTAAATTTAGGTTTATTGTTAAAGAACATATGGTAATATATTGATGATATTTCATTGCTACAATCATCTTGTATCATACAACACAAATCAGCAACGTTTAAGTCACCATAACCTACATTCTATGCTTGAGTGACTTTAATTTTTTCCAGTTAGGTATGTTATTAAAAGACCTAACATATTGTAATAATAATATTTCACCATTCTAGTTATTTTATAAAGTACAACACAGCTCAGTTAAATTTAAGTCACCGTGACTTACATTTTATGTTAGAGTGACTTGGATTAAATTTTGGCATTTTAGTCTATATTTGTATTTCTAAATAAAACCTGTGTTGAAATATCAGTATATTACAATTGCAGTCATCTTGGTTCAACAGAGATCACCAACATATAAGTCCACATGACCTACATTTCTCATGCTTGAGTGATTCCTTTAAATTTTAGTGTCTAGGTCCTTATGTCAGAAACATAGTTTATCACTGTGAATTCATTATTTTTAATGGGGCAAAAGTTAATGTAAGCTGGATATATTATGAAATATATATTAAAAATTATTCTAGCAATTTCCTGTCATAAATAATAGATGGGGATTCATTGTGCAGGAGGAGTTCTCAAAGATTTGCATGCAGTAATTTGTTAATTTACAGTATAAAATGAACTTAGAAGAAATTATTTTAATTCAGGCAGCCATTATACTTTGTCAAGACAGACATCACTAGTTGTTATGATGAAATTCTACAGCATAAATTATTCTCTATAATAAGAAAACTCTTCATGAATGTAAGTAATGTATAAATTATTGTAAGAAGTTTATTTATTTTTATATTAATCAGAAAGTTGATAAATCTAAAGCCATTTCCAATTAAATGTTTCAGTAATACTTCCCAATGAAAGTAAATATTGAAAATATAATATGATTAAAATGTATAGTTGTCTGAAGGGTTGTTACAGTTATCATACAATTTTTAATTCACAATCATGTTCTGTAAAGACAAGGCAATGTTTATTTTCATACATGTATCTATAATCTTTTCTCACATAATATTAAACAGTTTTGTCCAAAATTTGGAACAAAATCATGCCATGTTCCTTCTATTCTGGATATAAGGATCATATTCTCATCTGGCCTATTTTCTGGCTGTGGGGTTCTGAACAGTGGATCCCAGTTAACATACGTCATTGGTGTACCATCGTTATACGTCCAGTGTGCAAAGGAAGGACCAATCTTATTGGTCCCCTGAATACAGATGTATTTGGTAGGATTGAAGAAGACATCCTCTGGAATATTAAATATAAAGTGAAAAATTTAACAATAAGATTTTTTTGTAATTATGTATTCCAGCAGAAAAATTTCTCGTAAGTAAAGCCATCTAAATTTAAATATCTGGTTCTCAGGCACTGCCACCCCACTTAAAAGATTGCTGAAGAAAAGAATTTGATTCCATGAAAAAAATCACCTGCATTCCAGTATTTCCCCTTCATAGAAGGGAGACATATTGTTTTCGTAGTATTACTTCTTTTTCTTCTTCTCAGCGAAGCTTATCAAGGCCATATCTTTTTTGTCTTTTGACCTAGGCTTATACTTTTTGGTATGTAGGTGTGTCACGTACCATTATGACCTTCATTTGACCTTGACCTTTGACCTCAAAGTCAAATTATTATTTTCATCCTAGAGGTAGACCAGATTGATCTAGAATAAAGTGAAGGGGCGAGACATATGTTTTGGTTTACAAAAACAGTTCCACCTAGTTCTTTTTAAAAATTTGACATCAAAAGTACATGACCCAGACTCAATTTTCAAGCTTTGTGTGACATTGATCGAGTCAAAACGTAATTAAATAAACAGCTGATAAATGATCACGGCCGTGTGTTTGATTTGAATGTTCTCCAAACAAAATCATTCCATGGACAATACTGTCTGTTCATTCTACAGTTCTAGAACAGCTCTGCAGAAGAACGTTTGTAGGACAAATGGAGGAAATTTCAGGCATTGAAAGCAGATAACCCATTTTTTTGCATTCCCCTTCAAGAGTATGGTAAATACATGTACCTCTAGATATGATAAAATCCAGTACTTGAATATTTCTAAGAAACTCACTGTCTTCTTTTTATCATTTCATGTGCACATCAATCTTAGTGAGTACATGGCAGTCTTACACTGTCTCTAGACCTTCACCTCAATTTCATGTTTGAGTGACTTTTGTCAGTTAGGTTCATTTCTTTGGAACTAAGCATAGTTTATCAATGAAACTTCATCAGTGGATGTGCCTTAGGTAGTACTGAGCAGTCATAAAATAATTTGGTCATTATGACCTACATTTTATGCTTGAGTGACTCAGGTTAAGTTTTGTGTTTAGGTTCAATTCTTTGGAACTAAGCATAGTGTATCAATGAAACTTCACACTGTGGATGTGCCCTGGGTAGTACTGAGAAGTCAAGCAATAATTGGGTCATTATGATCTACATTTTATGCTTGAGCAACTCTTGTTAAGTTTTGCATTTAGGTTCATTTCTTTGGAACTAAGCATAGTTTTAACTATGTGATTAAGTTTTGTGTTTATATGGATTTTAGGGCGAGGCATTCATGTATTACAGACACATTTGCTAGTTTTAGATAAATACATTTCTCAGCAACCATAATACCTAAATCCATCATATTTGGTCTATATATAGTTCTTGTCTGTGACATTCTAGTCTGACACCTTGACCTGAATTTCATGCTTGAATGACTTGCATCACATTTTTGCAATAAAGTCTTTTTCTCAGCAACTGTACTAACTAGCCCACAGTTTTTGGTCTATAGAAGTTCTTAGTGTCAGATGACCTTGATGTCTATTTCATGCTTGAGTGACTTGTGTCACATTTTCATGATCAAGTCCCACCATATTTGGTTTGTAGATATTTCTTGGCAAATAGGTCAGTCTGGCATCTGTTGCCTGACCTTGACCTAGATTTCATACCTGAGTGATTCTCATCAATTTTTCTTTGACAAATCCATTTGTCAACAAACCTGTCAGCTGACCTTGGACATGATTTGAGGCTTGAGTGACATGCATAAGATTCTTCAGACAATTGTCACCTGGCATTAACTATTTCTTACAATGCATTTTTCTTTGTGTTACAATGTTGGGCATCTAATAATCTTTATTTTGTGTCCATATGCGTACTCAAGCAAGACATTTAGTGTGTCCACTCTTCTTGTGGTAGGTCCAATATTTGTGTGAAATGTATATTATAATATCCAACACTTTATTGGTTCAAGCATAAAGTGTGTTCACACTTACTTTAGTTGTTTACCTGTTGATATGTTGCGGTCTTGAGCTGCGCTTAGCGAAGCCCTGTATTATAATTTGAGACTCAAAATTTAGTTTGAGAAAATTCTACTCATGCAAATTCAACTAAAGAGGAGTCAAAATACATATATTTGCACTGTAAAACATTTGGGACCAAATAAGAAATTCAGCTCAAGCAAGTTTGAGACGATGGGAGTCAACTGTACATATATTAATATACAACAAGATATCCCAAAGGGCTGTTTATCTGTTGTGTATAAATACAAATCTTAACTAAATATATAATTTGTAATCTAATAATCAAACCCATGGCAAAGTAGTTTGGAGTGTCATATTCAATACTTTATTCTAAATGTCAAATGTTGATAAGTTGCCTACAATTAAACTGCAATATCAGCTGCTAAGCATCTAGGAAGCCATGTGAACCAAAACTTACATGAAGTATACCTGGAAGGATCTGTATTTAGCTTAGGAAGGCACTTATTCTTTTCTCAGCTATGTTTAAATAAATAAGCATGTATAGTTGACATAATCTGGTGTTTCAACATCATAAGATAGCCTGTGTAAGCCATAATCATATGCAATTTTTTTTTTTTTTGGGGGGGGGGGGGGGTTATGCCCTGGTGACAGGAACATCTCAGTTGGATGGAAACAAGTAATTGTTAACTAACAACAGGTGAGAAACTCTGTGTCTTCTGCCATTGTTCTGTTGCACTTTACTTGAAGATGACATCCCAGATCTTTCTTCAAGATTCGTGCCAAAAACCTTATAATCTTCACTCCAGGTCAAGTGTGGAGATTTAATTATTCCCCTGTTCCTTCGGAGCTAGGAGTATACTGGTTTACCTCTGTCCGTACTTCACAGATTGTTTGGTTGCAAAATCCTCAGCAACTACAGGAAACAACTATTCAAAATTGGTGAAGCATGACTATACTGAGTTGTTAATTGCTTACTGATTTTGTACCTGTGGCACATCTACTTCCTATTTAATGATGCCCCTATATATTTTTCACCATATGGACTATATAGAAATATCGCAGCAACTACAGGCCATAACTAATTCAGAGTTGGTGTGAAGCCTGACAATGATAAGTTGTAAGGTGAATACCAATTTTGTACCTTTGTCACATCTACTTCCTGTTTAATGAATCACCTAACATTTTTCACCATATTGAATATGGAGATTATGTGCAACTATGTGCCAGAACTACATTATAAATGGTGTGAAGCAAAACTATAATGAGTTGTAAGGTTGGTACTGATTTTTTACCTGTGACACATCTATCTACTTCCAGTTTGATAATGGCTACCTACATTTTTCCCACGTTGAATATGAAAAGTTTTGGTAAAAAAAGTCTCAGCAACTATGAGCCACTACTGTTTTATAAATGGTAAGAAGCATGATCATGATCGGTTGTAAGGTGGTATACTGATTTTTATACCTGTGCCTTCTTAAATTTTGGACCTATCGAAAATGTCTTTAAGCAGGGATATTTTTAACCTTAAAGCTTACAGCTTTTTCATTTCAATCAGATTGGTTATTTATTTAATTGTAGTTAATTTAACAGTTTACTTTTTTGATAGGATATGAAAATTGTCTTACTAAAAATTTCCAGCAGGAAATCATTCCTCAAAGCAGATTCCACACGAATCAATTCTAACCCATTAGACGTACAATCTTGTGTGACAGAACTATATTTAGCAGGTTTGGTTGGGAGTATTTTGTAACACAGTTCTAAGTATCTGTTGTATATTAGTCCAGTTGATGCGGGACATCGTGATGTTACTGAAAAAAAAAATTATATTAGTAAAGTAGAAAATACTTGCATAAAAGTCAGATTGTAACTTGTGATTTTGATTTTGATTATTTCAAAACATTTTTTGCAATAAGAAACATAATATGAGATAAAAAGAATCAAATTTGAAACATCCGTAGCTACACATACATAATGGATTGTGATTGTTGTTGTAATTGGTAATTTGACTAACTGTTAGTACCCATTTGTGTCACAGGGTGTTGTGTTTATTGTTCAGACCATCTTGGCTTAGATTTAAAACATTTTGATAGTGTTATTTTGATTCTGTTTGGGAATTCTATAAAAGCATTTTTGCTTATAGTACTTTAGTATCCTTGTAAGTGTTTTAAACACTTTGCTTTTACCTAATTTGTATAATTTGTGTTACCCCAGCAGTATAACCTCATTGATAGAAATTAAAAATTAGCTTTTTACTGATTTTTCATGCATTAGGTTATTTTTGTAATTTCATGCTGTAATGGGGACCTAATTTGTGTAACTTTAAACTTTTATAGTTTTTATCATATATTTTAATGAAAGAATGCCCATTTTGCATCTGTAATAAAAGCGTAATTTGCAGCGTGTTATTTGCCCCAGACGCAATAACATTATACGAGGGGAAGAAAATGTTATCTGCCTCTTAAATTATTTATTGTTAATTGCAAAATATGTGATAAATAGATTAATACAAGGCCTTTTTCATATTGCCCTTGTTATCAGCCCTCTACTGATATTGTCTCTTGGGCTAAAGCCCTGCGGGCCAATATCCAGATCTAGGGCTGATAACAAGGGCAATATGAAAAAGGCCATGTATTAATCTGTAATTATTGAAACTTTGCTTACATTAAACATAGAATGATATTTTAGATCTTGTCCATAATGCTAAGGAGTGTAACAGGTTCAGATTTATTTTGCTGATACATGAAGTGTGCCTGGAAAGGGATCCACATTACACAGATTTTCCAAAAGGTTAATAATGTACCAAATTGGGCTCTTAAAAATTTATAGTTTAAATAAAACAGAAAGTAATATTGTGATGATTAGATTTTGCTGCACTCAAAAGTATAAAAAAAATCTTGATCTGCATAAAGGTTTGGATAGATTTTAGACTATACATGTAATGAATAACCAAATAGCTGTCATATTGTTTATAGTAAATATTTTCTCAATAATGGGACAGCCCAGTACATATTTTTTCCCATTTGAGCGGAGCCTCGTTGGAGACCAGAAATCTTTCCCTTGGGTGTCTGAGATTTTTCCGTTTTGCACTTTCACCGGTGTTAGATCCTTATAATATTTATGTAGAAGCAGGATGTTATGGGTACATTTAGGATAATTACATTACATATCTTTTTCTGTAGGTCTAATATGCAAATTAAACTTTTAAAAGTAAATAGATTTATTTAAAGTTACTGCACCTACCTTCATCCAGAGAGTAGAATTTCCAACCTGATCCAGATTTGGTTGGAGTTAGATCTATGGAGGAGTGCAGTATACAGTTCTGTTTATTTATGTTAAAGAAAAATGTCATACACTGGATATTATCTACACATTTCTGTAAACATCCCGATAGATTGCTGACTTTGTAGATTCCAATTGTGTTTTCTGTGTGAAACATATTGTTTAGATCTGTACGACAATATGCTCTCAACATGACTTTTGTGCATTTGATCATATTTACAGCACATATCAATACAAAAATATAGGAAAATTTCATTATTGTGTTATAAGTAAGTTAAATTCCTTTTGATTTTACAATGGTTTATAGGAAATGATATTTTTATAATGGTTGTACTTTTAATGGAAAGGGATTGATTAAATTTTTATGGTTAGAAGTAATTATAATAGGAAAACAAAAATAAATAATTAATATAATAATAATTATTTGTCTTGAGAAGTTAAATATTTGAGTACTCCTATAATTAGATGAATATAAATATGTTTTGATTGGTAAATAATGAGATATTAATTATTGCAGTATATATTGACCTTTTCAGAAATGGTAATTTTTAGGGGAAATTCAAATGTAATTTTGGTAGCCTACTTGCCTTGAATATGGATGCTTATGGGTTCGATCCACAGCCAGGTCAAACCAATGACTACAAAATTGGTATTTGCTGCTTCTGTGTCCACCATGTGAAATTTAGGAGTAAAATCAAAGACTGGTATACTAGGAGTCAGAATAATGTGACTTTAATAGATTTTTAGCTCACTGGGCCAACGTGAGCTATTGCCATCACTTGGCATTCGTCGTCCGTTGTCCGTTGTTGACGTAAACTTTCCTTTATAGATATTCTACTCTGAAACCACTGAGCCAATTGGAATGAAACTTAGGAGCAATGGAACTTAGGTGGGTCTCTTTCAAATTTGGGAAATTTACTCAAAGATCTTCTTGTCTGAAACCAGTGAGCCAATTGGAACAAAACTTGAGAGCAATGGTCCTTAGATGGTCCTCTATCAGAATTATATCCAATGACCCCACTTACTATCCGAGATGGCTGCCAGACCCGTACACAGTTTAACATAGATAGGAACCAATGGGAAATTTACTTCTTATTGTCTTAAATCACTTGACCAATTGGAAAGAAACTTGGACAGCAATGGTCCTTAAGTGGTACTCTTTCAGAATTATATCAGATGACCCCACATGCCATCCAAGATGGCCACCAGAGCCTAACACATGTGAAGGGGGATATACAAAATCTTTTTTGTTCCAAAATTCAGTTGTTTTTCATAAAATGTTTAAATGTCTATCCTGAAGTCCTTGGCATTTTGTCAGATTCTTTGTAAATTAACAAATTCAGCTTTGGTTAATTTATTGCTACTTGTTTAAAGACAGCATTATTTTTTTCATTTTTTTTTTATAGACATGTTCATTGTTTCTTTATCAAGTAGAAATTTTTATTATGTCCACTATTGTTTTTCCGTTTAATCCCAGGAACAGATTAATACAGTTAAGATTCAGTTTACCTAATGGTAAATTTAAACATATTTGGTATAACTTATCAATCTTTAGGTACAATAAATGTCATAAAATATGAAAAAAACATTTTAAAATTATAGTCATTAATCCTCTTACATTTGATGAAGTCAACAAATATAGAATATATGTGTTGTAAATATCCTTGGTGAAGTGCAGTACTGAAGGAAGATCTAGATTATGTGTTGCATGTTTGTCAACAACATGACAGGTTGTATGAAATTTCCAACTATTTTTGTCTTTAACATTAAAACAACTTCTAAAGGAACAAAATGGATGGATTAATTACTGAAACCGAAATGATATAACCATTACTGCAATTTTTTGTTTTGTCCGTATGTCCGCCCATTCGTCCGACCTTTGTATCCGCAACTGGTCCTAAACTACTGAATGGAATTTGATGAAACTTTCAGAGAATCTTCATCCCATGATGGCATTGTGCACCTCCTATTTTAGAATTTGATCAGACCAATTTTTGGGGTTTCCCATAGAAAAACATGGACTTTGACTTTCAATGTGATAGGGGGTACCATGATGCCATCCGCAACTCCTGCTAAACCACTGTACGGAATTTGATGAAAGTTTCAGAGGATCTTTATTACATGATGCCATAGTGCACCTCCTATTTTAGATTTTGATGCGATGAATATTTGGGGTTACCCTTACCAAAACATGGACTTTGACATTCATTGTGATAAGGGTACCATGATTCCATCCACAACTCCTCCTAAACCACTGAATGGGATTTGATGAAACTTTCAGAGGATCTTTATTACATGATGCCGTAGTGCACCTATTTTAGATTTTGATCTGACCAACATTTGGGGATTTCCATACCAAAACATGGACCTTGCCATTCCTTTTGATAGGGGGTACCAATATGCCATCTGCAACTCCTCCTAAACCACTAAAGGGAATTCCAAGAGACTTTCAGAGAATCTTTGTCACATGATGCCATAGTGCACCTCCTATTTCAGATTTTGATCTGCGAAACTTTTTGGGTTTTCTATATAGCAAAACATTGACTTTGCCATTCCTTGTGATAGGGGGTACCAGTATGCCATCCGAAACTCCTCCTAAACCACCGGATGGAATTTGATGAAACTTTCAGAGATTACCTTTCCAGAGGTGTTTACCACTACGGATTTTCCGTATTTTACACGGATTTTAAATGCAAAATACGGACTACGGATTTAATTCAAGGAAGTACGGTTTCCGGTTCTTTTCAAGAAATTATTTTTTTTTCTCCTCAAAGTGCTTGAATGAGCGGTGGTTATGTATTAAACTAAAGTAAACGCGTCTGAGATAGAGATTTCTGCGGTTTTGGGGACACCTCTTATTAATCGTATGTTTTACCGATCTTTCAAAGTATGTAACGAAAGATAATTTAAAATGTGCTTGAAGAAATTATGAAAACTCAAAATATGTCAGCTACAAAACGGGAAACTCCGGCTGATCACCGGTGATACTGAAAAATACTGAGAAAATTGTTATTACTACTGATAGACTGAAATAGGGGTAAACACCTCTGCCTTTCATGTATCTTATGTAAGGCGGGGGTATCAAGTAGTGAGCTTTGCTCACAGTATTTATAGTTTTACAATGATTTTCCATAGGTGTTGGGGGCCTCAGTGGCCGAGTGGTGTAGGTAGTTCGTCATGACTGCTACTGATCACTAGCCTGTCAACGTTGGGGTTGTGAGTTCGAATATGTGGCGGGGTGTGTTAGACTCCGATCTTAATTAACAAGGATTGCCAGTTTTTTCCTACCGAAGGTCGTGGTTCTCTCCAGGTACTCTGGTTTCCTCCACCAATAAAAACTGGCCGCCGCGAAATGGCCAAAATGTGCTGAAAACGGCATTAAACCCCAACTAAACAAACAAACAAAAACCATAGGTGTTGCTTTTCCGGCATTGATGGAGGCATAGGAGGGGTCAACAATTGTTTTCTGCTTAAGTTAGTTTTATAGGAACTAATTGTGATAGATCAATGATATTTTGTGTAAAGTTGCATCACCATCAGTACATCTCAGTTTGTTGACCATTTCGAGGCACTGCCCCCTAGGTCATGGTCCAGTGACTTTCAGTTAATTAGCAATTTTCAATGTTAAGTTTTTTGCTTAAGTAAGTTTGATATTAATCAATGACATTTTCTATAAAGTTGCATTACTATCACTACATCTCAGTTTGACGACCATTTCGAGGCCCTGCCTAGGTCATGGTCCAGCGACTTTTAATTTATTAGCAATGTTGCTGTCCATCAGTTTATTCTAAAAATATGTGTATTTTAGTGTTTAAGAAGAGTAATTATGGTAGTTTGTTCTACTTACATGGATCAATCAATAATGAAAAAAAAAACCAACATAAAGTCCTAAATTTTCATTTAAATTTTTATGTAAAAAGGAGATTTATATTTATTTTTTAGTCCATGTTTAATCAAAAGTTCCTAAAAAAGAATTTATGGATGTGGATGTGGAGATGCGAATGTACCAGTCAAAGATATAATGTAAACAAATGATTCTATGCAAAATACCAATTATAGACTAATTATAATGTTTATTAACTAAAGTCAATAGAATTTTGAGAAAACCAGAGCTCTGAATTAATTATAGAATCTTTTAATTTGCAAATAATTTAAATATATTGACATTGTTAAATACTATTTCAATAGCATGTTTTTCATGACACAAAATCAATATGTTTGACCGTGTCTTATACAAGGGAACTTTGATATAGGGTTGTATAAGATAAGTGGTTAATACAGGTTCATTTGATATGAATGTACTGCAAATTAAGGAAATACATGTTAAATAAGACAAATTTGGTTACTATGAAATGTTGACTATATAAATACATTGGTCTTCTTGATTAAATGGTCAAGTTATGATGTGATATATACAGTTTTCATTTCTTATCCAATTTAAATCTAAATTTGTAGAAAAGTATGTATTGATGATTTTTTTACCAGGTATATAGAGTTTTGCCCTAAGTTTCTCCATAAAAACATATATCTATAATACTAGAATTGAGGGCTTGATTTCTTTGGGTCGTCATCACGTAACAATTGGCTCATGACCTGCAATGAACTTTGACCTGAGGGATACGAAAGAAGTCCATAAAAAAAAAGATAATTGCACCATGATATATGGACCTACTGTAACAAAACCAGTCATGATAACTGAATAACTAGTGTTGTTTTAAAAGTGTATTTACCAGAGGCATTTGACATAGAAATATTGAAAGGATTACAGGGTAAATAAATAAAACCAAGAACATTTTTATTCTACATGGAGCGCATGAAAGAGGTACATTTTGCTTTGCGGAAGGAGACTTTTTTACCATGGCTCGTGATTTGTCAAATTACAGAAAAAGTAGACTGACATCAAACCCCAAAATTTTAACTGGATATGTGTCAGTGTATGGCGATCGTTTTGAGCCATCTCCCATGTTTCAGTGAAACTTACAGAATTAATGGCAGCCTATTATTTCATGACTTCTATTACAGGAAAACAATTGCACGTCTTGTCCCAACTGCAATAGACACAATTCAAATCATAATTTGACTGATTGAGGATGAATGTGTTGTCTGAGAATTTCACACGTATAGGTCGATACATTTCATTAGATGCTGGAATTGTCAATAAGTTATAACGATCCGAACCAACCGGACATGTTTCCATGTTTCCTCATTCGTCTCAACTTTCGTTCTAAGGATAATTGTTCAGCTATAAGGTGACCAGAGGTAACCGGACATATTACCAATATGCGCAGATATTATTAATAAAGTTCTTTTACTTCTAAATATCGAGAGATTGGGTGGTTTTGACAGGTTTTAAGCAATGAGATGGAAATCAATGACAAACAGAATATGCGCTGAATATATTTTATACAATACAGACTAAAAGAACAATTAATTAAGAAAACTTTCCTTCACACTTGGATAAAACATGAAATCATCTGTTTTAGCAAGGATCTAAATCCTTGATTTTATTGAGCTTTTAAAACAAACACACTAAATATGGACACAACAAGCATATAACAAGAGAATCTTTTTTTTAAAAGGAATTAAAGTATTTTAGTTTACTTTTGAATAATGTTTCAATTTATTACAATAAACTGGTACCTATAAATGATTATTGTTATATGGAATAGACAAGTCATAATAACAACAAAGTAGGGTGAATCTGCTTGGAAATGCAATATAATGGTTTTCACCCATTGCAAGAAACAAATATTCCACCCTCCTAAGATGGTGTGATGCTCTGTTCAAGGGGTAAGAAAAGCTATTCCACCTTTTTAACTCACCTGGCCCAAAGGGCCATTGAGGTTTTGTCATCACTTGGGATCCATCGTCTGTCCATCTGTAAACTTTTACATTTAAATCTTCTCCTCTGAAACCCCTAGGGCAAATGAACGGAAACTTGGTCTGAAGCATCTATGGAAGGACCTTTATAAACTTTGCATCCGGTCGGACAACTAATATGGCCGCCATGATGAATTCTTATTTCTGATTGGACAAATAAAAAAAAAAAATCTTCTCCTCTGAAACCGCTAAGCCAAATGAGCTGAAACTTGGTATAAAGCATACATGGAAGGACCTTTATACATTTTGCATATTTTGCTCTGGTCAAAGAACTTATATGGTCGCCATTATAAATTCTTATTTCTGATTGGTCAAAATTTTAAAAAAAGTATTTCTGAAACCACAAAACAAATGAGCTGTAACTAAAATTGGTTTGAAGCATCTGTGGATAGGACCTTTATATAATTTGCATATTTCGTCCTTGTTGGACAGCTAATATGGCAGCTATGATGAATTCTTATTTTTGATTGGTCAAAATTTCAAAAATCTCCTCCCCTGAAACCATATAGCCAAATTAACTGATACTTGGTATGACACATCTATGGAAGGTCCATTACAATTTTCACATGAAATAAAATGGATTGATTGTGGGACTGTCAGGTGAGCTACACAGGCTCAATTTTTTTTTACCCTCTTGTTATAATTCCCGTGCTTGCACGGGTTGTTACCTAGTCCTTATGAAAATTTAGACTTTAATTCATTAGATTCAGAAGAGTTCAGGTATTTTGTTACAAATGGAATTTTAAAATCTTAATTCTTAACATATTATATATTTGTCAATTCAGATAAATGTATTTATTATTGGCAATCTTTGATATTTACTATAATGTGAGATTAACAGATGTAACTTCTAAATATTTCTAATATAAAATGTTAGTTGCAAAATAAAATTTATGGATGTATTTTAGGTTAATGTTCAGTTGCAATTATTACATGCATATCAGGATGAGAATTTGTTGATTTGATATGAATATGAACCTTGCTTTTTGATGTGCTAGCTCATGAGGTAACAGTCCACACAGGAAGATATCTTACCCCACCTGGACACATTATTTTGACACTGAGCTGGCCAGTCTGCTCTTATCCTAAATGCCATGTGCTGAAATATCAGCTTTGGTTTGACCTTTCCGGGAATCACACCCAAGACCTTCCGCTCTCGACACGAACACGCTGAAAATGAGAATACGAGTCTTTAACCATTGCAATGTTAATCCTCTTGTATTGATGAATAGAACATTACAACATCACAAATGATGTTTAGATTTGTAAACATACTAAGAGGTGAGAATATGATGAATATGAAGGAAACATTGATTTTGAGTTTTTTATAATGGTTTTCAGCCTGAAATTGTCAGCAGTGACTTTGTAACAAGAAGATATGTGAAGATTGTAAATGAAAGTGGAGTTATTAAGAGAAAGTTTATGAGGAAAGCCCACCAACTTGGAGATGATCAGCCAGATTTTGTGCTGTTTGTTAAACAGCAGATCATAGAGGATAAAACACATAATGTTATCTTTGTTGATCAGGTAGAGTATCAGAAAATATTTAAATATTTAAGGATTGACTGTAAATTTTTTTCAGTCTATTGCACAGGTTATTTGAAAGTGTCCACCATGTGCATTGAGGTTATTTCCAATAGACTGAAAACAAAATTACTTTTCAATCCTTATATTTTAATTCCAATGCTTGTTTTGACGTCTAAAACGTCCAGATTCCCTTTCATTATGTCATAGTAGAAAAGAAAATTTAGTCTATTATGTGATAGATGAAAAAATTACCAATCAAATGATGCATTACATCCAATATTAAATTATTACATATTACATGTTTTAATTTGATGTAAATAACAAAGATATATAGTAAACAGAAAAATCATAATAAAAACAAAATTTCAGAATGGGTCTAAATATCTAAAATCAAATTAGTACCAATGTATAATAATGTAAGGATATGGGGACAACGTCAATGGCACAACAAGATTGATAAAATGATAATTGATTACATTTGGGGGGGGGGGGGGGGTTTGTATGTGTTGTCTTCAAAATTGTACACTATAACTGATATAGTTAAAACTGTATTAAAAGTGTACAATTCAGGATTATCTTGAAATTATTTCACTGTGAAAGTAAAAACTAATAAATGCATTTTCAGTGCATTTTATACTAAAATGTTTGTGACTTTTGTATGATTTGGTTCTCCACTTCGTAAATCCAGTCCTTTATAGGTAGAAATACAACAAGAAACCACAGAACAGTTATTACGTCTGCTGCATTGTCATATTTTCCATAACATCATCAAGGTAACTATGCATATTTTAATCAAACATATGACCATGATAAAGTAGGGTGTAACTCGTATAGAAACATTGAGGACTGATGTTTCAGTTGTGGCAAGTGATAGTCAAAACTTTTTTCTGTGAAACCAGTGCCAGAAACTTTTAAAAAAAAATTCATGCAAACTCTCGAAAAATGATTATATGACTATTGTTGTAGCTCAAATGATTAACTCAAAGTTAATTGCAATACTTTTTACTGTAATTCCAAATTTGTTTAAATTTCAGCAAACACTGTATACATGTAATTGAATCTCGGCTGTATTAAATGTTACAGGGCATAAATAGAAAAACCATTTATTTTTCCATTAACAAAAAGCAAGTACAGACACATAAATCTGAAAAGGGTTACAATATAAATACAGTTAAGATAAGCATGTAGTAATGGTCTGCTGGGTAATGTAGTGCAAAACACATTTTGTAACACATCATAAGAAATATATCTAGATGTAATTATAAGATGCTGGTTCTCGCTTTGATTTCTTGATCAAATCAAGAATGATGAACAATCTGAATTGAACAAGAAAGTAATGAGTAATATACCCATTGTTCTCATGTTCATTGGGAGTTTACATGTCTGTCATTTAAAAATTTGAATACTTCATCTATATTTGTCAGTAGATCAGAACTTATACTAAACTTAATATTATACAGATTGGACAGTCATATTACAAACAGACCAAAGGAATTAGCCAGGGATCAGTAATATCAACCCTTCTATGTAACATTTACTATGGAGAAATAGAGAAATTGTTCCCTGTAGAGGAAGGAGAGCTGATGATGAGAATTGTTGATGATGCTCTGTTTGTTACTCCATGTAAGGAAAGAGCTGTGGCATACTGTAAAAGAATGGTCAGTGGTGAGTCAAAATCAAAACAAAAAACCCTAAATGATGTAGATAGATTTAAATGCCAAAGAATAAAGCCAAAGACTTTTTTGGCAGTTTAGTTAAACTTGTCGGTGATATTATTGAACAATTTAAAATCGAAAGGCAGATCAATCTTTGTAATAAATATATTGTGATACTGTATCATGATTTTATCTGTGGTGTATAAAAAGATTGATTAAAGAGAACATTTTTGCAGGAATACCCGATTTTAATTTCTCCATTAATAAAAAGAAAGTACAGACAAATATACCAGAGCTAGATGAAGATGTTACAGTTATAGTAAATACAGGTAGATAATAATTATAGAGCACATTTTCTATTGTTTACTGAAGTGCAAAATATGTTTTACAGGGGAATTAATATTTGTATTCTTTTATCTCTTTATGATTTGTCTCATTTTATAAAAGAATCTTTTCAACAGTTACAATTTGACAAATTTAGATAAAAGTTGAATAGTTTTAAAGTAGTCATTCATATTGGTATTTCATCATCGTGACTAGCCTATGGTTGCAACTTGTTAAAACTCTGATACCAATGTTTCTGCATATGAATTGCTATAATAGTATGAGAATCAAAAATTGTTAAAACATTGTCAGTGCAAAATATAGTGGACCTAAACAGGAGAGCCAAAATTCAAATAGATTAAATTGCATGAGGGAGTTGAAACCTTACTTTTAATAAAATTATAAAATAAAAACCTTTCAAAGTGTCACTCAGAATATCAACTTACTTGAAACCACTGGACAGGTTCATTATAAACTTTCAACAAATGGTCCAGAGATGCTTTTAACAGAATAAATCGCATAAACTAATAATCAGACAGGACCTTCAGTGCAAGTAAGGAAATTCTTCACGTACTGGTATTCACTAATTTTTGCTGCCTTTATTTTACTACCAAATTCGGTTATACATGTACCGGTATTCCCATTGGAAAAGGTTTCTACATTCCCAACATCACATGTTCAATTCCCAATGTGTAAAAACTGTCAAATTCCTCGTGATCAGAATTTCTGTAATTTTAAAGGTATTTTTGGGGAACTGTTACAAAATTAGAAATACAGATTTTGAAATCTTGTCAACACTTTTTGTTGTGGTCTTTTGGGACAGATTCTATTGTTTGAAGTTGAATGCAAGACATGAGGAGATCCTCAGTTGTTAAGAATACTTTTTAGCTCGCCTGGCCAATGGCCATGTGAGCTTTTGTCATCACTTGGCGTCCGTCGTCCCTCCGTCCGTTTGTTAACTTTTTACATTTTAATCTTCTCCTCTGAAACCACAGGGCCAAATGGAACTAAACTTGGCAGGAAGCATCTATGTAAGGCCCTTTATAAAGTTTGCTCATTTCGTCCGGATTGGACAACAAACATGGCCACCATGGGCAATTGTTGTTTCTGATTGGCTGAGTTTTCAAAAATCTTCTCTGAAACTCTAGGCCAAATGGAACAAAATTTGACAGGAAGCATATATGGGGGGTCCTTTATAAAGTTTTGTTCCGATCGGACTACAAATATGGCCGTAATGGGCAGTTCTTGTTTCTGATTGGCTGATATAAAAACTCTTCTCTGAAATCGCTTGGCCAAATGAAATGAAACTTGACATGATGTTTACAAAGTTTCCTTATTTCGTCCTGATCGGGCAACAAACATGGCAGCTATGGAAAATTCTTGTTTCTCATTGGTTGATTAAAAAACACAACATAGGACCCTATGTAGAATTCATTAAAAATCTTCTTGTCTGAAACAACTGGGCCAATTGGAACAAGATTTGGCAGCAATGGTCCTTAGATGGTCCTCTTTCAGAGATATGTCCAATGACCTCGACTGTCAACCATGATGGCTGCCACAGCCAAACATATTTATGTGGAATTCATTAAAAAATCTTTTTTTTTAAACTACTGACTAATTGGAACCAAAGTTAGCAGCAATCAACATCATACTTTAAACTTGGCCACTTGGAAGCAGACTACTGGCAGCAATGGTCCTCTTTTAGAAATGTGTTTGATAACCTTGAATGTCAACTAAGATGGCCACCACAGCATAACTTTGTTTAACATTGTACCTGATGGGAAAACCAGCCAAGCTAACTGCTATCTCCAGATTGTTGGTACATGGATTTGAAATTCACTAAATTTTTTTCTAGATTGGCTATCTTGGTGTGGTATCTTACTGAACATGAGGACACTTGAAACCACTGTGAACTTGTCATTTTATTGTAAATCTTGTAAGTGTAATGTTTTAGATTAAAAATTCATAAAGTACTGATCACATGACTTTTCACTTATACATTAAGATATATCGATCACGAGACACAAATAATCACACACCATTCTGGAAAAAGGTCACCAAGGTCATCAAGATATTTATAGCTTGATCTGCATTCAAATGGGAAAAGGAAATAAAACTGATAATAAAAAACAATAACAACAATTTTAGGCCAAATTTTTATTTATCACACAAGCTATTATTCAATCATACAACTCTCAGCTGCATGTTGCCGGTTACTGATTGTAAACAAATTGTCGTCATCTGTTTCCAATTTCCAGTCTAGTTGTCTGGTTAGCGTTTTTCGCATAATCGCATAGTCTGCTTAATAGCAAAATTTTCTCTGACAAATAGGCTTTGCAAATAAGTGGAATCCACTGTATTGCCTTTACGTTTTACAGGATCTTGCTTTAAAGGGATAGCTTAAATTTTAAAATCATTTAATTAAATCCTTGCATGATAAAATGATGTAGTGATAAATGGAATATTTTTTCCAAAAGTCTATCAAAATGAAATTAAAAAATCACATCTTGATCTAGAAATTTATTAACATTTAAACTGTGCAGTTTGAATACTCCAAAAGGATTATATCATAAATAGGTAAAATGGTTAAATATATGTTTTTACAGCTTTAGAGGATACTATGACCTTTGACACAGCATACAGTGCAGGGAATACACTTAAAAGAAAGCTTCTCAGGTATTCGTAATTTTGGGAATTAATAAAACTGAACTGATATATGATACACAGATCATAAACAGATGTATTATACAAGTTCCTTTGTCTTTTATAACATACCATACATTATTGAAAGAGTTTTTACTTGAAAATGGTGGGAAGATGCATGTTTAAAAAAATTTTAAAATTGAAAGCCAATTATCTTTGCCAGAATAAAAATGTCAAAATAAAATTGTTGTCTTTTTCCATGTTTGAATAGTCTTATGTCAAAATTTTTTTCTTTTGTGCTGTGTTTCATTTATCTGTGATTTTGTAAAGTTTATTCCAATGCCAATTGACACAGAGGAATTAATTTTATAATTTTTCAGTATTCATATACATCCAGAAAATGGTTTTTAATCAGTAACTTGAGTGTGCTTTATTAAAATCAGTTGAAAGTTTAACCACTAAGCACAGATAAAGTTTATATCAACTTTGCATTAAATTGATGTGGTATCTTACTAAACATGATGACATTTGAAAGTGGAAAATCGCCCAGTTTTAGATTTATGCAACTGAGAAACATTATAAATTTTAACACAAAGTTGAGAAACACTAAACACATGTGATTCAAATTTGCTTTTCTTGAGTTATACCCTTAATAATTGAGAAAATTATTGCCAAATTTTCTTTAATTTTTCTTCTCCAATTTTTTAAATTTTTTTTTATTTTTTATTATTATTTCAGATCAATAAGACTGAAATGTCATCCTCTGTTTTTGGACAGTGAGGTAACAAATATTAGTAAGAACAAGATATTAGAAAAAGAGTCTGGTAGTTAAATAAATTCCTGTCTGAAAAAATATCTGTGTTTCCTTTCTGTAACCATTTGAGTAATTATTTTCTACGTCTTGAGATTGCTGTTTTTGCATCTGCCAAATTGAAAGTAAACAAGACATACATGTGTAATACTTAAATACTGTAAAATAATTAATTTCATCTGGACCAAAGTTTTTGAGAAATCACTTTTCGATAAACCAGGCTTTTTTAATATGCAAATTGATGTGACCTTTTTAACGGTCCAAGCCATCAGTGGTGTTCCAGTGAACCAGGTTGAGGCTACCGAAGTTCAACTGTAGCTTTAAATTCTGTAAATCTTCTGAAGCTGCCTTATACTTTTGATAAGTATAAACCTTTGGCAGATATATTCCTTCCTTTACTGTTTGGAGCCGCCTGCCTCATGTTGTACATCACAAACTAATAACCAGGCTTTATCCATTGAAAAATCTGTAAAAAATCCTATCTGGTATCAGAGAAATTTGTAACTTAGTAACCTACCTTATATATTTCAATTACAAATGAATCTGATGTACTCCATTGATACAGTATTAGGAATGTTTTGTTTTTAATCTGTGTCGCCGAAGGCAGAAGCAGGTATAAAAGTCTAGTCACTCCATCCGTCCATCTGTCTGTCTGCCACAGAATAGTGTACCTACTTTGTGTAATCTGAAACTCATACACCATAAACCTGGCACTTCTGAAATTTTGTATAATTCTGGACACATTGAAGATGTGGACCTCCCATTTTGGAGTGATATGAGAAAAAATTGTCAAATTTATCATTTGAACTAAGTCATTCCTATGCACATCACAATTTAAGGGTACCTAGTTTGTGAAACTCCACCACCTTTCAGCTTGCATATCTGAAATTTGCACAGTTATTCTTACCACATTGAAAAAGTGCACTTTACCCTTTGGGGGTGATTTGAGAGAAAAAAAATGCCAAATTGATCATTTGTTGAACTTTTTAGGCACATCATGTTTGAAGGATACCTAGTTTGTGTAATCTAAAACACAAAACTTTTCTTCGATGAAAAGAATATGAATATTGTTTACAAATCCGAATGGTTAGATAAGTTTTTCGCTTATTTCAAATGACTCAAAGATGTCTCAAGCAAACAAATCATGACAATGATGGGCTGGACTGGTCACTTCCTCAAATACTCCGAAGACAAAGAAATACTCTAGCAAATTTCAACAAGAGTGGTTAGAATCATATGAATGGCTGAAAACAAGTCCATTAGGAAATGAGCTTGCCTTTTACCACCCATGTAATTCCAACTTCAGTGTAGCTGCTGGGGGAATATATGATGTTAAAGGGCATGTTTGATGTGCAAAGCAGAACCAAGATCTGCATTGTTATCTCAGATCATAATATGTTGAAAACAGCGAAAGGTGCTGTACTCGTGTATATCAGAATTTTATCCAAAAGTAGAAACATGAATGTGATAATAAAAGTTGTAAAAACTATCCTTTTTAGTCCTAAATTAGGTGTCGAAAAATTTGTTTAGACAAAATCTCCAAATCTGAGAATTAATATGGGAGATCTCTCCCAAAGAGGTTTCAAATGGTTAACAGGTATGCATTTATGAAATCTGCACAGTTATTGTGATTTTACTGTAGATAAAATTGCCAAAAAATCTCTTATTTGCATGTGACGCAGGTCCAGACCTTTAATTATACTCCCACATACAAAATTCTCATGAAACTTTCTGGAGTTAGATCACTCTATGGAGATGTCCATATTGTCAGGAATTTCTGTTTGGACAAGAAATGTAAAAGATATGGCTGTTTGGACTTTTTAACAAAACCTTGTTCCATGTGATGTCTGCAACTCCTTCTACATTACCAGAGGTGTTTACCACTACAGATTTTCCGTATTTTACACGGATTTTATTTTCAGAAGTACAGTTTCTGGTTCAATTTTTTTTCACCAAAGTGCTTGAATGAGCGGTGTAAGAGCCACATATAAAATGCGATAGAGAGAGATTTCAGCAGCTATGGTTGAATGGTTATTACGACTGATAGACTGAAATAGGGGTAAACACCTCTGCAATACCTCTGCATTATTTGCATGATTGTCATGAAACTTTATGGAGTGTTAGAATTCACATTATGGAGATATACATGAAAAATATAATGATTTGAACTTAAGCAAATGTTGTTATCGATCCAAACTGATGTTGTCCGCAACTCCTCCTAAATTACTCACAGGATTCTCATGAACTTTATGGAGTTTTAGATTACATTATGGTGATGTGCATATTGTCAGGATGTTCTGTTTGGGGGAGTACTTTGAAAAATACTAGGATATGAACTTAGACATTTTTTAACAAAATGTTGTCAGTCCATATTGATGTTGTCCGCAACTTCTCCTACAGTACTCGCAGGATTCTCATGAAACTCTATTGTGTCTCTTTTTGGTAGGATTAATGAATTTGTGTAGGCTTCAAAACAGACATGTTGCTGGGGGATAGTATTAGTCTCTTTCAGGACAGTTCTAGTTGGTCTTGTTTTCACTATAAATGACCAGAAAGGTGTTTTGAGATGTCATATGCATTTAGATAAGATTATACAGATTCAGCTGTTTTTGTTTATAGTTTGTTGTAGTTTTCTCTTCAGATTTCTTTTTTATGTTTCAGCATGGTAACATTATGCAGCAACATAAACCAATTTTAATAATGACAAGTTTTTAATAACTACTGGTATACAATTATTTTTGGCAGGTTAATTCTTTGAATGTGGTCATAATCAACATCTATAAAACATTTCTACTGTCAGCATACAAGTTTGTACAGTACATCAAACGTTTACCAAGGAAAGACAACTACAAATTTTATGTTGGTAAAGTATATAGATATTCATTTTCTGTAAAGAATATTTGAAAGTCTTTTTTTTTTTTAAAGTACAAAGGCATTTGAGACCAAGCTTCAGTGGAATACTCTTTAGCTTGTCTGCTGTCAGAATTATATCCAGGGGTCCGAACCTTGATCCAATATGGCTGCTGTTACTGAAATGAAAACAATACTGACAAAAATATATTAAAATCTTCTTCTCTGAAACTACCGAGCTGATTAAGACCAAAGTAATTGAGTGGAACCCATTTTGTCCTTTTCAAAATTGTGTTTTGAGGTCTGAATCTTAGACCAATTTGGCTGCTGTTTAGGTCAAGTGAGCTTTTCTCATCACTTGGCGCCCGTCGTCGTCGTCTGTTAACTTTTACAAAAATCTTCTCTGAATATACTGGGCCAAATGTAACCAAACTTGGCCACAATCATCATTGGGGTATCTAGTTTAAAAAATATGTCCAACAACCCTGCCTACCAATCAACATGACCGCCATGGCTAAAAATAGAACATAGGGGGTAAATGCAGTTTTTGGCTTATATCTCTGAAATTAAAGTATTTAGAGTAAATTTTACGGGGTAAAAATGTTCATCAGGTTAAGGTCTATCTGCCCTGAAAATTTCAGACGAATCAGACAACCCGTTTTTGGGTTGCTGTCCCTGAATTGGTAAATTTTAGTAAATTTTGCAATTTTTCGTTATCTTGGTGTAAGGGAGGTAATCCAAACACATTTAAAGTAAAATATTGTGTATGATTCGATTACCTCCCTTAAACTGCTTGTAAATTACTTATAAAGAAATGTAGATTGTCTTGGGGTGATTTATAGCTGTCAATTTATTTTTAGAAGTTACTATTAATTAATATTAATTTTAGCCATATGCCATTATCTATTTTAAGACTTTTATGATGTATTTAAATGGGTAATTATGTTTGCAAACTCCATGAGAAATTTGAATAGGGATTATGACCATACAGGGTTTGAAGCTAAGAAATTAGAGCAGTAGCCAAGTGGGCTACCCAATAAAAATTTGAATTAGTCCACATAAAGATTAGGGGCCCACAGGTGCGCGTTAGCAATCACAAAAGTTTAATTACGCAAGGTGAAGTATCAAAATTGAAAATCATGCCGCACTTTCGTTTTGTGTCAGTTGGCAGAACAGCCGAAGGACACCAAACGGAAGAGCTCCGGATACAGGAGTACTATTTCCATAACAAGAAGCAGAAGCATTTAGTAAACAAAGAAATATATTGTTAAAATTAATTTTTTGGGAATTTTTATTTACACTGAAAAAGTGGGCAACGGAATTGGATTTTTATATTGGCCCACACTGGTATTGATATACACTCGCCAAGTGGGTGACAGAGATGTAATTTTTATGGGCCCACACAGATAATTACTCGCCAATGGTGAGTGGGCGACCGCTAATTTCAAACCCTGCCATATCTTGAGGGAAAGAATTTTTTTGTGGAAAAAGGGAAAAGGGGGAAGAGGTACAAAAAAATTTAGGGGGCATAAATAAGAAATTTTGGGGGGGGGCATAAATAAGAAATTGTTCGGGAGGGTTGGGGGGGCAATTTTTTCTCATTTCAGATTTCAGAGGGTAAAAAGAAAATTTCTCAAATATTTTTTTTTTTTGCAAAAAAAAGGCTGGGGGGTACAATATTTTTTTTTTTGGGGGGGGGGACAATATGCAACAGCATAGTGTATTGCACAAAAGCATAAAAAAGGGTAAAATTTTATTCTTTTTTTTTTTTGGGGGGGGGGGGTGGGGGGGGGGGTTCAATTCACAACAGCATATTGTATTGCACAAAAAGTTAAAAATTGAATATAAATTCAAATCATATGACCAATTCTAAGTTCTTTGACTACAGTTATTCTGTGTCAGAAACCTATTATGTGTCAAATATTTAATTACAATCCAAATTCAGACCTGTATCAAGCGCGAATATTGTGTCCATTTTGCCCCAACTGTTCAAGGTTGGACCTCTGCTGTCGTATCCAACTGCGCTCAGTGAAGCAATTTATTAATGCTTTTCATTATGATTTTAACCTTATTTTACATGATTTCAAAAACCACAGTAGATACAGGTGAGCGACACAGGCTCTTGAGAGCCTCTAGTTAAATAATCCTTTCCTCTGAAACTAATAAGGCAATCGAAACCAAACTTTCATGCAATGTTTCTTAGGTAGTTCTCTTCCAAAATTTTCTGTGGCTTCTGTCACTGGAAAAAAAATCAGAAAAGAGTACTGATGAGATTTTGGTTTTAATGATATTTAATTTTTATGGCTTTGGAGTCTCTATAGTTTAAAGTCATGTCTGCAAAAATGCATTATTTTAACCTAAATTTTATGCTTGATTGATATAATGGGGAAGTTATCATCATTGATTGAGTTGATAATTTCAGCTTATTGTTTTGCTTTCAACATTATTGGCTATGAGCACTACGGGCACATCTAAAGTAAGAAATATGCATATCTTTTACATCAAAATAGGTATATTCAGGGTATTTATTGCTCCCACTGGTTTTGTTTGACGGGAGTTCCCAATGTCACCTGTCATTTTATTATTATACCCCCACTCTATGGAGTGGGTGGTATACTGGATTCACCGTCCGTCGGTCGGTCCATTTGTTCAAACTAAAAAATTTTGTCACACTTATCTTGGCTTCTGTGCAATGGAATGTTACGATATTTGAGCTGTAGCTTTATGACCATGAGTTGTATCGTCTCTCCTATTTTCAGGTCTGTCAAGGAACCACTTCCTGTTTGACGATACTTACAAATTTTACAATACCTTATGTTTACATGAAATTTTTTGTCAAACTTGTATGTTTTCCCAATTTTCAAAATTAAAAAAGAGTGGGGGTACACTTTGCACGATAACACGTGCAACCTCATGTTATTATTTAAATATGGACATAAAATTTACAATTATATACTGATTTGGCTTTGAACAACCTACAATATGTTAATAGATTAAGCTTGGCTTTATGCAGTTTTATAAAATATACAATATGCATTGTATACATTTTGTTTGATATAGGTATAATAACAGAGTTTGGGCGATATTTCTATTCAGTTTACAGACATGTTATGAAAAACAAGGCATTACTGAAACTGAAACTGGCACACATTGAATGGTAGGTAATATTTGTAGATCTGAGCTCTTACTCTGTGTTGAAGACCACACCACGCCTGGATGTAATCTCTCATTTACTCTGTCGAGCTCAACGTTGTTTCATTGACACTTACCCCATATAATTACATTTTGTAAGTAAGCAATGGTTTTATGTTTTCGGAAATATGCAAGTGAATCAGGTTATTGGTTAGCTGTTTGTTTTTACTTAATTTGTCTAAATTTGTTTGGGTTTTGCATTTGTTAGACTTTCACATTTTAATCTTTTATCAAAATATGTTCACACCAAGTAGAAAGTTTGATAAATTTCTACTGTACATTTACAATGAAAATTTTTCATTACTTATAAAAGTCAGGAAGGCCATCTATTTTGATTTGAATTGTTTAGCTTCAAGCATTACAAATAAGAAAATGTTTATTCAAACATACCGTATTTGGTTGTAGAAAATACACAGTCCTAGATTATGTGCACCCCTTTTAAGCTTAAAAACTTAGTTACACGCTCGGACATTTTTGCAACAAAGTCCAATTTGTGGTTAAAGAGATTGGCATTTTTCATCATTTTCAGAACTGAAACATCTTTTCATTTATGTCGAGTCTTTCGATTTGTTTTATAAATATTTTTATGCTATTAAAATAATAGTTCTGGAAAATGCCTAAGTTTTAAGACAAATTAACGAATTATTGACAACAGAAATCAACTGCAACCTTCTAATTTCTAAAATCGAGTTTGGAATGACTTGTTTGTTAGCGCCATGTTAATTTAAAATTTAGTGAAACAATATGTAAACTGGTGCTGTCAAATATAATGTCATAAATTACAATGTTAATTTTATTTTATTACTGAATTGTGTCAATCATTTATAAATGTTGATTATGCAACGTCTTCACTTTGATCTGATACCGGAATAGTTTGTGAATAAAAACAAAATATGATACAGGGAACCAGACAATGATACAAACAAAAATGGTAGTTGAAAAATCAAAACTGAAGGTGTCAGTTGTTGGTTTCAATCTTTTTATCAAATGACGCTATATAATGTCGACAATGGCGGCGATCGATTGTATGTACGAAGTTGTTCTCTTGAACTGACATCGAAAGTCACCAGAAAAAGTCTCGTTGGCCTGTAGTACTACATATTACATATCCCTTTCTCAGCTTTATTTCTAGAGATAAAAAAGTGTGTATTGTGTACAACTGAATACAGTACACACACTGTATTGAATTATATTTGTTATCATGTAAATTTGTATTAAAATCACTGATTTGATAACATTGCATGTTAATTATTAGACCCAGAGGGTATTCCTTGTGTATCTTATAACAAATTTGTAGCAACAACTAGCAGCATGTTTTGAATTTGTTGATCTTGAGCTTCAGAAAACTCACAAAAAGTTTCATTTCTATTCTCATATTGGCTGGCTGCTATATATTATATTCCCTGTTATCTTATACAAAATCTTGATGTAGAAAGATATTGATAAAGGTTTCCTAATTTTTTTCTCAGTTTGATAACCAGCAATTCAGAGTTAGTTGATAATTTTTTTAGTTCTGTCACATTGTATTTCAGGCTGTGTAGCCATGCATTTATAACTAAATGTAACCAGCACAGAAGTCTGTTTAAAAATGTTGTTTCGGGACTGCAGGAACACAAAATAAGATTGGTTAAAAATCTGAAAGAAGTAAGTTTTGTTCTTTTTCATAAACTTTATTACTTATGCCTAATAAAGTAATATAAACATAAAACCAAGTATGTTGCGAAACAGCTCATACAACAATAGAAAACAAGGAAAATAAATGGAAATGGTGAGCTGTCAAAAGGGGCAAAAAACGACATAAATGTACAAAATGCACAAGCCAAACAAAACCAAATATAAAATCGTAAAACAACTACAACCAAACTAGAAAGTTAAAATTACCCAATGTTTCGATCAATATGGCCTTGATCACAAGCATGAAAAAAAAAATAAGAAAAAAGTGTTGACTCTTGGAAACCCAGTGCAAGACCGAGTCCTTAAAGATCTTCTTGTCTGCAACCACCGTGCCAATTGGAACAAAACTTAACAGCAATGGTCCTTAGGTGGTGCTCTTTCAGAATTGTATCCAATGATCTGGCCTGTCATCCAAGTTGGCCACCCGAGCCAAACATAGTTTAACATAGGACCCTGTGGGAAATTTACTTAAAGATCTTCTTGTCTGAAACCACTTGGTCAATTGGAACAAAATTTGGCAGCAATTGTCCTTTGGTGGTCCTCTTTCAGAATTGTGTCTGATGACCCCAATGGTCATCCAAGATGGCCATCAGAGCCGTACATAGTTTAACATAGGACCCTATGGGGAATATACAGAAAGATATTGTTTGAAACCCTTTGGCCAAATTAAACAAAAGTTGGCAGCAATGGTCCTTAGGTGGTCCTCTTTCAGAAATGTATCCGATGACCTAACTTGTCATTCAATATGGCTGCCAGAGCTGGGCAAAGTTTAACTAGGACTGTATGGAAAATTTCCTTAAAGATCTTCTTGTCTGAAACCACTGTCCCAATTGGAACGAAATTTAACAGCAATGGTCCTTAGGTGGTCCTGTTTCAGATTTATATCCGATTACCCCGTCCACCATCCAAGATGGCTGCCATAGCCAAACGTAGTTTAACATAGGACTGTATGGGGAATTTACTGAAAGATCTTTTCTGAAACCACTTGTCCAATTGGAACAAAATTTAACAGCGATGGTCCTTAGGTGGTCCTCTTTCAGATTTTTATCCGATTACCCTGTCCAGCCTCCAAGATGGCCACCAGAGCCAAAAATACTTTAACATGGGACCTAATTGGAAAAATCACTGAAAGATCTTCTTGTTTGAAACCAGTGAGCCAGTTGACTTGACAGCAATGTTGCAGGCTGCCAGTCGAGATGGACTTAGTCCAGGTGAGCGATACAGGCTCTAGTTGACATTGCTGAAATGTTTGAGCTGTAAATGTCTTGAAACATCAAAGAAAGTAATGATTGTTTTTTTTTTGATTACAGGAAAATATGACAACAGGTGATCTGAAAAATATTTGTGGAAACAAATTGCTGGATTTCCAAGACAGAATGTTATGATGGCATTAAATATTCAGCTTTGTGAATGTAGTAGATACTAATTGAGTATGTTTTCAGTTCACAGATATAGTTGGGTTACACTTGTGTACTTGTATCAATACAAATGACGTACATATAAGAATTGATATTTTGTTCAGTAGTATGAGTAAGAGATATAATAGTATGATTTGATATAATGTTATAAGTCCAATGTTAAAAATAATTATGCATACAGGGTTTGTATGAGTCCTTGAATCCTTCAAAAGTCATGGATTTTCATTTTTTTAAAGTCATGGAAATCTGCAGTTTTGTAGAAAGTCCTTGATATGTCATGGAAAATTGATATTTTATGTGATTTTCAATCAACTATGTGAAACATTCATTCATACATGAGATCCACATATTTTCTATCAAACTGTTCCCTTATTAGGCACAAAAACAGAATGAATATAGCAAAGAAAGGAATACAATGAACCAGTTGTTCAACCTGGTTTCCTTAATAAAAGTAGTTCGACATACCAAATTTATATTAAAAAAAGGAACCAGACTACGGGAATTTGAGACATCGTGGCTTGATATGCCAGGATACATATATATATGAAAATCATACATTTATATTAATAAACATACATGTGTAACCCACGCATTTTGGACCAATCTCATGACCTCACATTTTGGCAACGATATCTCACCCTTACCTCAACTTAGTGGAAAAATATGTTTACAAAATCCATCCAACTTAAAATAGTAAATGAATATTTTTATGCTCTGCCCGTAATTGAGGATGGGGCATATAGAGTTGCTCTTGTCCATCTGTTTTTACGTACATACGTATGAACTATGAGGTTAAGTTTTGCGTTAAGGTTCATTTTTTGGAACTAAGCATAGTGTATCAATGAAACTTCATCAGTGGATGTGCCTTGGGTAGTACTGAGCAGTCATACAACAATTTGGTCATTATTACCTACTTTTTACGCTTGAGCGACTCTGGTTAAGTTTTGTGTTTATATAGATTTTAGGGCGGGGCATCCTTGTATTACAGACACAATTTCAATTTTCTTATTGATATGGTCCTTGACAGGAAAAAGATAGAAATTTTTGTTAATTCCTTCTTATTTCATATAAATGAGATTATCATTTATAGCTCCTTCATAAAGGTTGCTGTTAACTTATTATTTTTGTGAACAATGTTGAGTTAACTCCCTTGTTTAAGTCAAATTTCATAAAATATTAATAGATATTTTCTGTGATGCATAATTTTTATAAAATTTGTTAAATTTTATATATTTCATCAGGGGCCTTTGTGGCCAAGTGATCTAGGTAGTTCGTCATGACTACTAATGATCACTAGCCTGAGGTTGCGAGTTCCAATCTCACCTGTGGCGGGGTGTGTTCGACTCTGATCTAAATTGACAAGGATTGCCAATTTTCCTACCGAAGGTCGTGGTTCTCTCTGGGAACTCCAACTTCCTCCACCAATAAAAACTGGCCGCAGCAAAATAGCCAAATGTGCTGAAAACGGCATAAAACCCCAACTAAACAAACAAACAAACAAATATATTTCATCTTTGTTTGTTTGAAGACAATTGTCCTATTTAGAAATAATAATCAAAGATTCAAAAACTTTTTTAACTAAATTAATATACTTTATTATAAAGTATAACAAAAATTAAATAGTTAAAATTATGAGTAGACAAGAGAAAACTTCACTAACAAAAACTAAAAAAGATCACTCATTTGAAACAGGCAAAACTAATAGAAAACGTGATTCAGAAATTGTGACTTTTACAGGCACACATAAGAATGGGTTAAACTAGTTTTAAAAAGTTCCTAAACACTTAAAATGATGCACATTTGTTTGATGCTTTTGGTATTGAATTTTCATAAAGATCCTGGAAAAGTAATTGAAAAAATGAAAGTTAAAAGGTGTATGAACCCTGTCAGCATATCATTATGGTGAAGTGAACAATGGAGTATTTTTTGGTGTATACTATTTCTACCATTATGGCAGTGCCCCAGATGAGGGGATAAATACCACCAGTTTTTTAAGACAGATGAGTATTAAACCTCCAAACTGCAGGATCGAAGGGGTAAAATGGAAAAAACAAGAGTAAAATGCATCTTGAAATTGAATCATTAGCATTTATTCACAGTGACTGCTGTTTCCTCCCACATAAGTATTGCTTATCAATACTCTGTTATGTTCCTTATGATCCCTACTATGATCTGCTAATGCTGACTTCTGAATACATGTTGTATTTAGCATTTTTTATGAAGAGAGAAAACTTTCAAGCCTTATGACACATTCTTATATAAAAAAAAATGTAGCTTACAGGTAAATGAATATGTAAAGCAATAACGCTTTAATTTCAGAAACCTATAGGTACCTGTAAGTAGCTGTTTCGAACTTGGCGTAACTTTGACACCCAGAAAATATTTCCCAAGCATATCTGCAATTTTTCAGACATAAATGACGCTGATACACACATTATCTGGGACTCTGAATGGTAGTCTAAGTAAGACAATTTTTTGTGCATTTGATACCAATATTACAAGGGTAGGGAAGGATCTGGGAGTTCTTGGAAATAAATATTGTGCCAATTTGTGGCCACGAAAAAAAATGGGTAGAAAATAAATGTTTTGACTAGTGCTGGCAAAAGTAAGTTTTCTGGGTGTCTGTGATGTTAAAATTCACTTGTTGTCTGACATAATTTGCATTGCCCTTCTCAGATTTAATATAATTTGGTAAAATGTATTCATCTTTATAATGGTAACATTTGTGTAACTTGTTCATTACAGATGTGCTCCTGAAAATTAATCTTGTTATTCTGTAAAATGAAAAGGAAAAGAAAAAGTTCAAGGTATAGTAGAAAGAACTCATCTGAAGATGATGTAAAGCCAAGAAAAACTTCCAATCTTTCAAATAAAGAGAATCAGAAAAACACTGTAGATACAGAGGATACACTTTATCCTTTGGCAGAAGAAAATGAAAACTGAAAAGGATGTTAATGGGAAACAAAATGTTGAATTATCTGAAGTATAAGATCAAGAAGATTCTACTCTAAGAAGCAGGGAAAACGTGCAAACAGGGATCCAGCTCCTCTTTGTTAACACTGTGCCGCATATTTTAAACGCAAATGGGATTTAAACATCCACATACAAAGGATGCATTCATCTGCAAAATGTGTGAAAAACATTTAAAAACCTGAGATTTTGAACAGAACGTTTGAAATTTGTTCATGGTGTTCAACCTGATAAATACTTTATCAAACAGTGCCAAAAGTGTGATAGTTTATTCCAAAATGATAAAAGTCTGGAAAATCATATGGCATTACATTCTGATGAGAATTTTTACAGTTTTACCATTTGTGATGTGAAAATGAAGTACATGTAAGATGGATCACTTAAATTTCATATGAAAGCTTGTCATGGTGCAGATAGAGGGAAATAGAGAAAGCATGTATATGATGTGTGTAAAAAGAAATTCTATTTCAAAAATTACTTATTAAGACATTTGCTGATCCACAGCAAATAAAAACCATATGTATGCGATATTTGTAGTGCAAGCTATTGGTATCCTTGAAATTTATCACATCATTTCAGGATTGTATACCAAGAAATAAAGTTTTCATGTGATACTTGGTTTACATCACAAACAAATCTTAATCAACATTCACAAACACACCAACCAGACTATGAACAAAATAAATTCTCATTAAGATGATCTAAATAAACTGTACACAATGGACAGCGACCTTTTTGTCTGTCAGAAAACTTCAATTAAAAAGTCATCTGAGGACAACATAGCATAATACATTCTGGCATTAAAATGTAGGTTTTGTGGAAAGGGTTTTACACAAATTGCAAATGTTTTATGTCATGACCTAAGTTGTGTAAGAACCCAATGATTGACAAATGTGAACAAACAGATTATTTCAATTATGACAATGTTGAAATGAATCATAAAGAAGAAGTTCTATTTCAGAATTTGCATGTAACGACAGGAAAACTAAAGATGAATTTACAGATAATGAAAGTGAATCCAGTCATGTAAATTTATGTACAGTTGAATTGTGTAACCACTTAAATTCAACAAACCAGGATTTGGCAAAACATTTTGTTAAAAATGAATGTACACAATCTAAAAAACAGGTAGTGTCATTGATAAGTGTTTAATACTAGTGGATAGAAGAAAAGAAAAGAATGGAGAAACAGTATTTCCACAGGCGGCAATTAATCTGAATTCTACAGAAAAATACGACACAAACCCCAAAGCAGAATAAAATTCTTTGATACCAAATTTGATGCACAAGATGTGCATATTTCATTGATTTACAATTAATCAGTTGTGCTCAAGGCCTGAAATGTTGAAAACCAAACAATCCAAAAGGCTGAAGAGCAAATTCAAAAATACCAAAATGACCAAAAGGGGTCAAGCCAAAACCATCTAAGGACAGAGCTATGCAAAAATTTCTGAACAGTATATTGAAATACACAGGAAGAGAAATATAATCATGACTTTTGTTGATTCAGAAATGAAAATTATGGGGGGGCAGTAACATTCAGATAGCAAATATATGTGAAGAAAGCATGTCCACCTTAATATCAATAATAGTTCAGTACAGCTATTGGTCTTTACTGAACTGTGTGCTAGTCAATTCCTAAACAGAAAATGTTTAATTTGTAGAAGTTTAAACGTGTTTTGTGGTTTATTCTCCAGTACAATGTAAATACTGTGTGGTTCAATTCATGCTGCACAACATGAATCATCTGTACAGTTGAAAAACGGTGTAAAACCCCAACTAAACAAAGGTATATTTTTAAAATTCCAAGAGATGTGTTAAAATTCAAAGGGATTAAAATAAAACTGATTAATCTGTAAAAATAAAACTATATTGGAATCTTTATAATGTATGATTGATAAGAAATTATTTTAAGGCAAAGTACATGTATGGAGAGGTAGTACGCCACTATAGTCACTTTGTTTCATTGCAGACTATCATTCTCATTGCCATGTTGTACTATAGTATTAATGAAAGGCTGTTTTTATAATGGCCCTTTAATAATGACCCAAGGAAGGTTGTAATGGCCTGAGGCAATGCCCATTTCTTGATACTTTTATTAACCAAGTGATGAAATGCAAATTTAGTGTAACAATGTTGTAGAGGTATTTTTACAAACTTTCATCGGTTGTAACTTGTTATACAATATTTGTGCCATAAGAGTTATTCTACATCACATTTGCTCGTTGCTACTAGTTTATGTAATGAAGGGTGTGGGATAGAAGAGAAATATAATTTATGTTTACACTACATGTACGTCTGATGAAGTATCAAGTAGAAAAGTAAACATGTTGCAGAGCTTCATTGTACCATATGATTTTAACAATAGAAACTGTAACAAATGGGATAAGTTCATTGAATAATAGGATTACTGAAAATTGTCAGTCTCCAAATTTCTCTTCCCAGATTAATGATAATTTATGTTAAGTGTTCCTCCCTCTTTCCCCATTATAGTAGATGCACGTTGGTTGCTATTTAGCAATGCAAGCACTCTACTGGATTGTCAACAGACATTGAATTTCTTACCTGTCGTCTGCTAATTTCCGGCAGTTCCGGGGTGAAAAAGGTTAAAATACAGCTGTCTTTTTTAACAAATTCAGGCTGAATAGAAATTCTTTATAGTCAATAGCTAAAAACAGAATTCTACGATCAGCACAATCAACAACAAAAAATTCCATGCCACAAAATCCTCATAAATGTGTAGCCATCTTTATTTTTCTGATTTCATAATGGCCCTGTTTTTTCATAATCGGCCCTGTAATAATGCCGTGTTTTGTCGTAATTGCCCTGTTAGGAAATTTGTAATACACATGCATTTCAGCTATAATTATACCTTGTTGGTTAATAAATATGTGTATTGTATGCTTCAGTGATATAAGTTTTCATTAAATTCAATATGGTCATACATGTACGTTGATCCATGAAACCTTGATCTTTTGGGCTCAAATGACCAATGATGACAAGCGTATAATTTTCACCAATTATAATGAAAAAATTTCTGCAAAGATTGTGTAACAATCTGCCCAATGTTACCCACTAGCAAAATTATCCAGGAATTTTGTCAATTTGATTCGACTGAAGTCGTACTTGATGATAATGTAGGTGGAATAATTTTGAAGACAACTATCAGTGGTTTGAGGTGTTCCGTTCATATAGTATGAAACAAACAAGAAAAAAGAAGACAAGGGAAAAACATTGTTTTTCTTCATTTATTGTCAAATACAAAAAGATTGTTGTCTATTGTGCAAATCTCTTTCCCATTCATGCTTTATTTGTTTCCCCCAAATGTGTGTCATGTGAGAAACCGCTCATCTGTTCAGAAAAAAATCTGCCACACAAGTGAAAAGCATTTTGTATTGATGACTAAAGAACTTCATATAATTATCTATGACTGACAACCCCCTATTGTCTGTAAACCTCAGTGGGATGGATTTTTCAAAAGTTGAGTACCTTAACCAATGAAATTCAACAAACCAATGTGAATTGTCTAATCACTTGGCTGACAAATGATATTAGCTAACTCGTAATTGAAACAACAAATTGACCTCATATTGTTCAAAGGTGTCTTCATAAGAAACAGAAACATTTTTCCTATGGAATTTTCAGTGTAAAAGGGAGATAACTCTTCATGTGAGATTTTATTAAATTCCGTATTGCATCCAAGTGTTATTCTATTGGAAATTTCCCATTCAGAATCATTTTTGAGGTGTACAAATTTAACCTGTTTAAAGAATTGTAATGTTTATGTTTTCTTGTGTGAATCAACAAGGTTAATTAACGAATAAAAAATTGTTTTTAGCTCACCTAGCAAAGCCATGTGAGCTATTGCCATCGCTTAAAAGTCCGTCCGTCGTCGTCGTTAACAATTCAGATTTTTATCATCTTCTCTGAAACTACTGGGCCAATTGGAACCAAACTTTGCAGGAATGATGTACTAAAGGTACTCTATGAAAATCCTCATTTCATTTTTATTGGACAAAAAATATGGTCGCCATTCGCAATTCTTGTTTCTGATTGGCTGAAATTTGAAAAATCATCTCTGAAACTACAAGTACAAATGATGTTTGTGAGCTCCTGTACAAAAATTCCTCATTTCGTATTGATCGGGCGAAAAACATGGCCGCCATGGGCAATTCTTGTTTCTGATTGCCTGAAATTTGAAAAATTATCTCCTCTGAAACTACAAGTGCAAATGATTTGTAACTTGATACAATGGATGTTTGTGAGGTCTTCTACAAAGACTCCTCATTTCACCTTGATCCGGCAAAAAAAAACAACATGGCTGCCATGGGCAATTCTTGTTTCTGATTGGCTAAAATTTTAAAAATCAAATCTGAAACTAGAAGTGCAAATTATTTGTAAGTTTATACAAATGATGTTCGTCAGATCTTCTACAATGAGTCCTCATTTCAACTTGATCCGACAAAAAACATGGCTGCCATGGGCGATTTTTTTTTCTGATTGTCTGAAATTTGAAATATCATCTCCTCTGCAACTACAAGTGCAAATCATTTGTAACTTGATATGAAGGATGTTTGCGAGGTCTTCTACAAAGATCCCTCATTTCAACTTGATCCGGCGAAAACACGGCTGCCATGGGCAATTCTTTTTTCTGATTGGCTGAAATTAATCATCTCTGAAACTACAAGTGCAAATCATTTGTAACTTGATTTGAAGGATGTTTGCGAGGTCTTCTACAAAGATTCCTCATTTCAACTTGATCCGGCAAAAAACATGGCTGCCATGGGCAATTCTTTTTTCTGAAATTTTAAAAATCATCTCTGAAACTACAAGTGCAAATGAATCCATTCAACGAATTGAGATTTATAGACAATTAATTGCAGTTATTAATTCAAAGCAAATAATATTTATATTATTAAAATTCTGATGAGCTAATTTATTAGGCATGAAAATAAAAATGCCTGCCTTTTATCAAAAAGTTTCCGTTCTGCATGGTCGTCCTGATATGCACCTTGTTGCCACTGGACGTTAAACAATTCATCCATCCGTTCTGCATGGATTAGGATGTCATTTGCAGTTTCGGTGTCAACAAACCCAGATGGAAATCGATGCTTTGTTAGGTTTAGTATCATACTTCGTCATTTCAGGTGAAACATTATCCACAAAACTTTATTTCATACTTCTCGGGTCAGCTAATTTCCGACAGGAATAAATGAAGAGAATTTGATGAATGTCTTAAGGAGGGGTAACTTGTCAAAGAATTTTGAAACTTGTAACAAAATTAAACCGGCATTATTTTTGGCGACAAGTCTGAATACCAGCGCAACCCCATACAAGTGTAAATTTGTATAAATGTTTGTTCGCTATTGCCATCAATTAACTTCTGTCAGTGTAATCTTTCCCTTAAAGATCTCCTCTGGAACCACTAGGACACTTAGGTGGAATGATCCTTGAGTGGTCACCTCCAAAAGTTCTGTCCGGCATCCCCGACTATCCTCCATACTGAAAATAGAAAAAAGGGAGTATTAATTCTAAAAATCTTCTGTAGAACTAAATGGCCAGTGAAAAAAAAATGGAATCAATGGTCCTTAGGTGGTCCTCGCAAAATTGTCTCACGACCTGGACTGTCAACCAAAATGGCCGCCACAACCGATCTTATTTAACACGAGACCCTATGGAAAAAATAATTTAAAAATATTATTGTCTAAAAGCAAACCAGACTTTGGCAGCAATGGCCATCTTTCAGAATCGTGTCTGATGACTTTGGACTGTCAACCAAGAATGCCGCCACAGCCGAACTTAGTTTAAAATAAGACCATATTTAAAATGTTCTTATCTGGAATCAGACTTGGCAGCAATGGTCCTTTTTTAGAATTATGTCCAATGACTCGAATTGTCAACCAAGATGACCGCCACGGCCAACTTAGTTTAAAATAGGACCCTATGCGAAAACTCATTTAAAAAGTCTTTTTGTTTGAAACCACTTGGGCAATTGGAACCAGACTAGGCAGCAATGTTCCTCAGATGGTCCTCTCTAAAAAGTATATCCAATAATGTGGGCTGTCGAATAACAGCCAAACTTAGCCAATTGTACCCTGGTTGACAGCGATTGTTTTAAGGTGGTCCTCTGAGAAATGTCTGATAACATGAAACATGGTTCATACGGGTCCTTGAATTCTTGAAAAGTCATGGATTTTCGTTCTATAAATTAAAGGCCTTAAACGTCATGGAAAACTAGTTTTGTCAAAAGTCCTTGAATTGTCCTGGAAAATTGATGTTCTGCCTGTAATTTTTATTTACAATGATTAATCTTCAATATTGTTTATCGTGAGCATTTGTTTTCTATCTAAACTGTTCCCCCAGTATGCACTTAAACTGAGTAATATGAGTATAACGAGGAAAGGAAAACAAGGAACCAGTAAATCCCTGGCTTATCAGCTTTTGTAACAACAGTAATGCTTTTTCTAGTAAGTCATGGTAACTTTTGTTGTTGTATAAATCTGTCACAAACTTGGGATCCATATATTCTGACTTGGTACAGGCACACATAAATGTGATGTGGTTAAAATAGTTTGAATAGTTTCTAAACATGTAAAATGATACACATTTGTCTGCAGCTTTGGGTATGAAATTGGAAAATGGAACAAAAAGGGTTATGAACCCTGATGAAATGATAACCAAGATCTTCACTACAGTAGATCTTTTAAGATAAGACCGTATCGAGAAATTCCTTAGGAACTTTTATGACCGTTGATTGGCAAATGGGATCCAGGTAAGCGATACAGGCTCCTGGTATTCTCTAGTTTTAAAGTGTGCAAAGGAACGCTGATAGAACAAAATGTATTTCTATGTTTGTACTATATTGCGTAACACAGATATACACTACAGTGGGAAAGGAGACAAGATGATTTCCAATTTTGGTCATTTTTTCTAAACCGAAAACACCATCCTGATATCTATGAAAAGGTTTGCAAGAGCCTGAGATAGTGTTATAACAAGCTGATAATCCACTTTATTGCAAAACAAAATAAAATAAAAACATGGCAGTTTGAAACTGGGAAAGGTTTGCTTTTTTGTATGCATGTTTTTTAAAAAGCTGCTGCAAGTCCAAGGTGTGTTTTAATATGAAAACCACTTTAAATGAAGGTAACAAATTTACTTCTGTAATAGTTTAAAATTTCGAATTCTTGTGTACGATGTTTCCCTACTTAGTTTGAATAAAACTGACCTTCAGTGTGTGCCGGTTTGTCAAACCTATTGTATGTTACTTGCATTTGAAAAGAATTTTAGAACTAATGAATTATTTTCACATATATTTTTAATGAACTCTGACTCAGTGGAAAGAATATTAAATTCAATGCTGTTTCTTCAATAAAAAAAATAGACTGTCTCTTTAGGCACCATGTATTTCTAAGGGAATAATTTAGCTTTGATACTTATAACACGAAAATAACTTTAAAAATTTTATTTCATAAGAAATTATAATTGATAGCGATGTCTGATTTCAGTATTTATTCAAGTGTCATCTGGTTCCTAAATGACGGTAAATGTGTTGAAACTTTACCTGTAGTTAGACTGAGTATTGACTAATTAAAAAAATGAAATAAAAGTCGATATTACCATAAATATTTTACTGATACAACATGATGCTATAGAAATTGTCTGTGTTTAGACTGTCAGTAAAGCATATCACAGTAATGTCTTCATTGCATCAGACTTTCAAGACTTTTTATTCCACATTCAATTTATCGGTAAACGATAAGCCTATCCACAAGTATCTAAATAATGAGAAAATCACTCATGTACGTGTGTCAATAGACTCTGCCTTGTTACAGTTAAAAAATACAGATAGAAGCATCATTTCCTGAATGACAAGTTAACGATATTAATTATAGATTTGTTTTGTATAACAATTTTCCAATTGATTTTGAATATTTTCAGTCCATAGAAGTTGTTAAAGAAGGTAAGACTATTGCTTGTCGCTTTAAACACTATAAATACGTTTTTAAGGCATTTTATTTGTTTGTAGAAGACTAAGTTTTTTTTTTCTTGTAAACTTGTAACTAATATTCCATTTAAGTAGGGACCATGTGATTTCGTTGAAATTTAAACCATATGTGCAAAAGAAGTCTTTTGAACTCGTGAGCTGGCATAAAAGGTACCCATTGCTGAAGAGAAAAACTCGTAAAAAATATCAATCTATTTGTGTATGAAAAAGATTTTAAGATGGGAGGTATCTAAATCCGCTATGGTACGTATTTTTATGAATTTTGGTTGTAGTAAATATTCTAAAATTTTACATATTTAACTTCATTTCTTGAATAAAGTTGGTTTAACATATTTGTTATAAAATATTAGAAAATTAATCTGGTTACCCCTAATCAATTTTATATTAGTAAAAAATAAATTCCAGTGGCAATAATATATCATGAAAACGATTTAGAGAAAGGATTTTGAAAATTAAAAAATCTACAGGTTTGACTGGCTTTTTTAGCGATATTTCGTGCATTCTATATAAAAATATATTCTATTTCCAAGAAACTTAATACATCATATTTCGGGAAGTATTCAACATTTTAGGCCTTGAGCACAACTGATGAGTCGTAAATCGACGATATGTGCACATCTTGTGCATCAAAATTGGTATCCAAGAATTATATTGATAAAGTGACGTACATTATTATTTTATTTTTTTGAATTTCTGATGCAGTTCAATATGCTCTACTTCCAGGCAAAATATTATAAAAATCTGATATACAGCCTTATGAAAGCCTGTTGTCTCGGGCATATTATTTCACTCATAATTTTACGAAGACTCTGCTCTCTTAGAATCATATTAAACTTAAAATCTGATTCCCCAGTAAGTATAGCTAGTCTAGTAATAATGTTGATGTCTATATATATATATATATGTGTGTGTGTATATATATATATATATATATATATATATATATATATATATATATATATATATATATATATATTTTTTTTTTTTTTTTTTTTTTTTTTTTTTTTGGTACTGTGCTTATTTTGGAAAATTTCTGTAGATAAAATCATATCCAGCTATTTCGGTCATCACGTGGCTACTGGTAGTACATAGGTGTCAAATAATGGCTGTCGATTTATCAATACAAATCAATGGCACTTGTTAATTTAATGCCCATAACTTATTTGTTATAGTGTGTTTGACACCATCCAACCCCTCATTGTATAGCTTATCACTTGGTCGTTTTCTATATGTACTTTAAATCAGTCCAGGGCATAAAATTTTGCTTCCAATTTCATTTGAATTTTTCGTGTTTAACGCCTAATAAATAGATATAACATACGTGAATTTTGCATAAGGACTCATTTTCCAAAAATAATTTCGATGATTTTCTCTTGATATTTAATACCATCCAACCCCACAAAATAAAGTTTGTATGATAGAATATCCTCATTAAGACCAATTCATTTCGGGTCCCATTTTTGTTGCTTCCAATTAAGGTTAAAATGTGTTATTTTTTACGCCCATCCCAATCAGCTTCTACCTTGTCATTTTAAACAAAGTAAATATCGTTCATACGAGTAAATATAATTAATTATATAATATGTTAAATGTTTACAATATATAAATACCAAAAAGATAAATTATTAATTTAAAATAAATTAAAATGTTACTTATCTGACATTTGAAATTATATTTCATCTCTGCATTCTTTATGACCCCCCCCCCCCCCCCCCCCCCACTTTCCCCTTACACACACACACCTTGATTAAAATGCTGCATTATAAAAAAAATTGTAGCGGTAAAAATGAAATCACGCTGTCTTTGGTCAGCAAACGGTTTACCTGTATACATACAATGTACCTGAGTACCTTAATGAAGGGTTGGAATAATAAAAATCCGGACAGTCAAAGTACAATATACATGTCAAATCGTTAATTCGTTATAATTACCTGAAACACATAGCATGTTAATTGCAGAGAACAAATTTCTTTACATGTAAATTTACTTCAGATAAAATCGCTGTTTTTGTGGCTTAACAAATGGCAGAAAAACCTTGCACCGTAATCCTCAAAATTATCACGTGTAATTATTTACTTTTGCCAGTTTGTATAAATTGGTGATAAATTTCATATTATTAATTATTGTCACAATTTCATATATTGGAATTATAATCCATGTGAAATGTTACTACATATTTCGAATGAAAAGTTTTTTAAAGTGAAGACGAGGAGTACGTGCTATACAATACAGAGTTATCGAAGTATGATAAATGCCTGGCATGACCGAGACCAGTACACAATAATTGGATAACCAGATGATAAGTCTAAACAGAGTTACCTAACTTAATTATGACCGAAATAGTTGCATACATGCACTACAATTAAAAACTAACGGCATGAACAACATGGACCTCACCAAAGAACCGGGGATAGACTCAGGTGCTCCGGAAGAGTAAGCAGTCGCTGCTTCCTGGAATAACGTATGAGTTGTGAAATATGTACATATTATCAGGTTTTCTGCAAACGTATATCGTAAAATATCAGCCGCGAGACACAATGTGAAGCTTTTTCGGCGAGTGAGCGTAGCGAACGAGCTAAAAAGCTTCATATTGTGTCGAGCGGCTTATATTTTACAATATTTGTTTGAAGAAAACTTGATGATAAATTTATCGTATTGTTAACTAGCAATCTTAATGGAATTTCTTACTTTTCAATGGCCATCTGCCTATAACCGGATGTTTTCCTGATATATTCGGGTCAACGTTGGGTCAAACATTATGACGTCGCTGATATATTCGTGTCAGCTCATATTAGGGTCGGGTCAACTCTTTACGACGTCACAGTGCCAAAATACGGGAAATTGTGAAGGCCTCAGCAGGTCGATATAGGCATGGGGAAATACGATAAGTACATATTATCAGGTTTTCCGCAAACGTATATCGTAAAATATCAGCCGCGAGACACAATGTGAAGCTTTTTCGGCGAGTGAGCGTAGCGAACGAGCTAAAAAGCTTCATATTGTGTCGAGCGGCTTATATTTTACAATATTTGTTTGAAGAAAACTTGATGATAAATTTATCGTATTGTTATCTAGCAATCTTAATGGAATTTCTTACTTTTCAATGGCCATCCGCCTATAACCGGATGTTTTCCTGATATATTCGGGTCAACGCTGGGTCAAACATTATGACGTCGCTGATATATTCGGGTCAACTCATATTAGGGTCGGGTCAACTCTTTACGACGTCACAGTGCCGAAATACGGGAAATTGTGAAGGCCTCAGCAGGTCGATATAGCCATAGGGAAATACGATAAATACTCCATACGCCGGCGCTTCTGGAATATTGCCGCACAAAAATGGGAAGTTGACGATTAGAAAGTCAAGGTCATCCCGTTTGTCGTAAAGTTTTGTATCCAATCTTCCTCTGGAATATATATGAAGTTGATTTTAGTGTAAATTAATCTGCGTGTTCTGTTTATGCTTGTATAAGTAAAGACAATTCAATGCTATAAGTCAATGGAGTTTTATGTATAAATACAAATTGTAATTCCATAAAACAGGAATTAATATTTGTCGTAAAGTTTTGTATTCAACCATCCTCTGGTGTCAATTTCGAGGTGAAGGTCAAGATAAGATCACAAATAATTGTTTCAAAATTCAAAACAAAAAACAAACAAAAAAACATTATATTACAAACATCGGAAACAAAGCAGTAAGTTAAAAAAAAATAATAAAAAGCTCACAATTCAGACAATGCGAGCATGACATTTGAAAAATTTACAAAAGTTGGTCTGCATGAATAATTCAATCCTCTCATTAATACTAGAGATAAAACTATTGTTACAATGGAACGAAACGAATATCGACATGCAGTTGACCATGACGTTGATTCACATGTTTGCAGTCTACACTGCAACCTGCAGGGAACAAACCTTTGTTTCAAATTTATTTTATTCTTTTTGACCTCCTGTAACAAGCTGTAAAGAAGGTCTATCTTTTATAGATTACCAAGGGCACAAGTCCGGTCATAATTCTATATGGTGGAATGAGCAGAAAATTGAATGGTCGTTGCAAAGTATTCTCTTAAAATTTTGTTTGATCACAGAGATAAATACGATAAAAAAAATAATCTTTATACTTTATTGAAACAATCGGTTTACTTAAAAGTACAGTTAATTACCCCTGGTAACATATTCCTTAATTGTGCTCTATTATTACTGTATGGAAGCGAAAATCAAACAATGGAAAAGCTTCAGTTTGTTGCATTTTTGTTCTTTTATTTTAGCATCGACCAATTTTAGAAGTCTTGGAAATAAATTTTTATTTTCAAAAATCGTTTATGGTATCCTGTTACTATCTAGGTATTGGTTTCCGAAATAATAACTCGGGTCAATAAAACATAAAAACCATGTTAAACACGTTTAACTTAACATCAAAAGAGTAAACTACGATTTATGGAGTCTCTAAGTTAATGAAATATTAGTCAATATTTGGCCATCAAAATATCACATAACTATTTAAAATTCAGTACTTAATCGGTTTCAAAATGGACACTGTGTCTGAATCATTTAGTCTGGTAAGTTAATATTTCTCCTTGTACATAAATTGTAATTTAGATGTAGAACCTTTTCATATTTATGTTTTGACATATTTCATCTTTATCCTCTTTGCTGGTGAAAAGTTTAACTAATAACGCTTTTCTTTCGAAAAAATTCACGAGGTTTACTTGCTAACTTTTGCTTTGCGTTTGAACTGACGTGTTATTTTTTTATCTACCCACCGCCAAAACTGGTCAAAAACTAGTGTTTTTCAAATGTCGATATTGTATTAAAACTTACTGGCATGGTATAAACCAATTGAACAAAAATATTTTTATTCTGCTTTTCAAACAAAGTGTGTTATATTTCTCATTTTGTAAATTATAAATTTCAAAATTTATCTATAACATTGTGATGGATGGATAGATTGAATTGTTGGTTAACCTCCAGTGGCAGCCAGGTGCATATCAGGACGAGAACATATATGATAATGAATATGATCCTTGCTTCTTTGTACTAGACCGACACGCTGAGCCCGATTTTTAATATGCTAGCTCACGAGGTAACTGTCCGCAGGAAGACAAATCACCCCACTGGGACACATTATATTGACTCCGAGCCGACCAGTAGATATTTGCTCTTACTCCTAGATGTCGCGTGCTTGGCGGACAAGCATCAAATACCAATTTTAATGGCTTTGGTTTGACCCTGCCGGGGATCGAACCTGCGACTATCTGTATCACATCTTGACATTTGTAACATTTTGAAATTTGTAATTGACAAAATGAGAAATATATATAATTTACAAAAAAATTACAAAATATAACACGTCTAACGTGTGACATTTTGGGAAATAAATGAATATTTTAAAAAGTTCCAAGAAAAATATAACTCGCCTCGAGTGTGCAGGTCGCAGATTCGATCCCCGGCCTTGTCAAACCAAAGACATAAACATTGGTATTTGCTGCACCCCCGCCAAGCATGCGGCATCTATGAGTAAGAGCAAAGATCGACTGGTCGGCTCGGAGTCTGTATAATGTGTCCGAGTGGGGTGATATGTCTTCCTGCGGACAGTTACCTCGTGAGCTAGCACATTAAAAATCCGGCTCAGCTTGTCGGTCTAGTACAAATCAGGGATCATATTCATTGTCATACCAACATGTTCTCGTCCTAATATGCACCTGGTTGCCACTGAACGTTAAACAGTATTCATACATCCATCCATCCATCCATCCAAGAAAAACAAATATTTGACATGCGCATAAATTGGATAGAATGTCGTTTATTTGCTTATATTTTTGTTTTACTTAATTTAATTATCTGAAATGGTTATTAGTCCGTCCAATGTCTTTAGGCTATGACGTGAAAACATTGCTGCTTCAGTCAATATAAAGGTAATTCATTTCAGATTTACACTGAATAAAAGGTTTCTATGTTTAGATATTGCTATCAATTTCATCGTTTTTTGGAATCGATTATGTTATTTAGATAAATTTATTGGATGGTGATTGTTTAGTTACCGGTGAAAATCAATAGTCTACCTGTCAAATAATACGCATATCAATTAATACAGCTTCAAAAATGTACAGCCATATATTAACAATGTTGTGTCTCCAGTTCGAAAATTGGAGTTATAAAAGCACACAGGCACAAAACGCAATCCAGACTATATGATGAAACCAAAGATTAGAGCAAAACGTGCCAACATTTAAAGCACGAAATAGATCAGAATATGCTACGATCCTGTGTCCTAATAACAAACTAATAGCTGCCAGGAGCCAATGTAGCTAACCTTGCCAATCAATGGCTATTAGGCAGTCTTTCCCATATGATCCTCTGCTGAAATAAGTTCAGTTGTCGCGGCTATCTTTTTGACAAATAAGTTGAAAGGGTTGCGAAATAACTCGTATATAGTATGAAAAAAAATGACAAAGAGTCGATGAGCTGTCGTATGGACTAAAAAATAACTAAACCAAACACAATAATTGTACATAATGACGAAAATTAAAACAAGAAGAAAAAGTAAAAAAAAAAAAAAAAAAACTCAACGTTTCGGTTGATTAGTTTTAATCACGATCACAAAAATGATTTTTACAATTCAGAATCACATTGATCAGATATTACAATATGAATCTAAAAGAATTTAAGGGAAAGTTTTTTCGATGTTCGTACATTATTTTTAAAGTACCATGGAGATTTTATCAATGTTTTTTGGTACAAACTCGGATTAAGTCACATTGAACATGAAGCAAACCACCACCACCCCCCCCCCCTTCCCCATTTGGTCATTATTTGCCTGTGGCAGCAATATTTGTGAGCAGTTGAAGCTAACTAAGAAAGAGGACTATGATCAGAGAAAAATGTTTACATTGTACTTTTTGTTGCATGATACAAAGGTTGTAAATGTTATATTTCAATGAAAGAAAAACTTTCCATTTGCTATTTGATTCTGTAATCATATGCAATTTAAAAGTGTAATTATAAAAGATACTAATTCTCTATTTACAACACATAGTAGAATACAAATGAAAAGAAAGAAAGTGAATTAGGTAAAGTGACATTAACAGGTATTATCTTCACGTTAATTTTCTCTTAGTCCAACGAATTTGCAGTTCACGAGTTTGTTGCAGTAAATTCTTTTTTGTTACTTTTTTTTAACTTACTCGGAACAAACCAAATATTCCCAGTGCAAGAGTATTGTATGTTTCGTGCTTAAGCAGAATATTCTGAATGCAATAGTTTTGAAGTAGAACATTTACGCGTATGAATTTGGATGGTTTTAAGAGGGGCGTCCGAATACTTCATTTTTGAAATGATTCATTTTCTGTAGAAATTCAATGAGTAGTAAAAATGAAAAAATGTCGTTAATTAGTCGGAGGAATAAATGAACATGGCTAAAGGTTTCGTTTCTAATCTCTTGGATGTATTTTTATTTTTTCTTCTATTAATTTTGAACTAATTGACAAAATATAACGATCCTTAGTAGAATCACTTGCAGCTACTCTAGATTTTTTTTTAAAAATTTCACCAGGTCACATTACTAGCCTAGATGCAACGTTTCTGGTTTGTGCATGCCAATAGAAATTATAAGAACAAAAGCATCTGTAGGAGGACACGTATAAGGATTCCTGATTTCTTCCTGTTGGCGGGTCGGATATAAAAAAGTCAGCCGTGTGTAATTTGAGATATCTTTCTTATTTTCCAGTTTTTCATCATTTCAGTTACATCAAAAGATGGTTTTTTCATTTTTTAAATGCATTTTGTGAAAATTAGTCAAATGAACGGGAAAAACATAGTTTAAGTAAAACATCTGTCATCAGATGGTTTTGGTTTTATATGCTATAAGTTATTTTGACATTTGAATTCCCCTCATTTTTGGTTATTATTTCTGGCTTTCAACCATTTTAGACATTGAACACAACCGTTGAGTCGTAAATCGACTAAATGTGGACATCGTCTGCATCATAATAAGTATCGTAGATGGTTACTTTTCTTTTGGTTAAACTTTGTTATCTAATAAACTTTATTCATCGTTACAGAATTTAATGTATAAAAAAATGAAATAAAAAATCATTTAATTAAAAAGTACTTGAGATCATTGCTAATCCGATCACATTCTAAAATAAAATGGTTTCCGTCGACTTAATTGGACGGATACATTAATCTGTAAGTTCAACATATATTGAGATTAAATGATGGAGTTTCAATGAATTTGATGTCAATAAAAGGGAAAGTTGATGCAGTAATTATTATGCTTGATGAGATGTGGCGATTGCTTTGGTTTGATTTCATTTAAAGTAAACAGACCTTTCGAAGAATTAAACCTGACTGGATTAATATGGTAGCAATTCATGTAATAATGTACGTGGTTTTACTTGTTCCGACATTTTAATGGTTTCATATGGAATATGAATAGTCCTTTGTTCCAAGCAAAGTTTATACACATTTCTCCCGATGCACGATATCGCTATGGATTATCGCATGAGGGGAAACCAAAATTTAAGAAGACGGTAAGATCACACGTTTTTTTCTTATTTCCGAAAACCAAAAGATATGAACAAATCTTAACACAGTTCTCACATGCACGCGAAACAATGCATTTTTGTAACTCATTATCTTAAAGCATTAGATTTAAATGGGGAAAAGGTAAGTAAAGCTGGCAACTACCATTGATTTGGTCGGAATATGTCAGTTTCATCTCAAAAGGAGGGGAAGAGTGTTTTGAGCTTAAAAATTACAAATGAAATTATGTGCATACATGTAGTGCGAAGGTATACTATTTAACAATCTACATAGAACAACTTTTTTATAATTTAAGATTAAAAATTTAATTTTAAACATACACTTTGAAATTTAAATTTTCATGATCAAACGTGCGTTATTTTCACATTTCCATTGAATATTCATACTGATATTTGTTAATCCATTAAGTTTCAATTTTGTTTAGCTTGGCACGTGAGACTTTTTTTTATTAATAAATTATATTTGTTGGGTACAGTTATGATTTTTTCCCTAAAAAAATGGGTCTGACAGTCAAAATTGATCTGGTATTTGCTTTTTTACATGATTCTCTCTAAACAAAATTGGATGACATTCAAATATTTTTTCCACTTCAACTTCAACTGTGATTGCTAAAAATTTACTTATCAATATTTAGGGATACAGTTCGGTCTCATTATCTCAGAATTTTTTATCTCAAAATATGATATCTCTTCATAATTTGCACGGTATTTACTTATTTACTTCTGATAATTACGTCCAAATTTATTTTAAGAATGTACACAGAATAGTCCTAAAGAAATTTAGATTTTCAAGTGTTCTTCTTACGAAATGAATATCTAATGAAGTAACTACAAGAATACTTTCTTTCCTGGCTTTTTGAAGGAATGCAACGAAGAAGATAAGTCGCCGGATGATGAATTCCTGAGTTCTAAGTGTAGCAGTGACACCATGCCTTTAGGGCAGTCTCCTGTCTCTGTAAGCAATCGTACTGACAAGAAACAGCAAAGAATGCTAGGATCAAAGAAAAGTACTTTTAATGATAAATCTATGGTATGTTAGATTAAGTCTTAATAAAGTAGATCGTTTTTCCGGATTTTAATTTTAATTGGTGCATGTAAATGTGAAGAGAACAGTTTCTGAATTATTCAAGACAAATGACCAGGAAAGGTCATCAACGTCGCAGCAATCAACAAGTAAAATTTGCCCTCTCATAAAAGTGACAACGAATATAAACAAAAAACACAATATGCAGAAACTTAAATGCCTTAGGGTTAATCCAGTTTTGTGGGTACCTTCCCTTATTTTTTTTCCCGATCTCTGAGGTATATTAAAATACGATAAATCCAGGAGAGTCTAATTACTGAAAAGGCTATAGCTAGATTCAACAAATAAAGAGAAGAAACGGTTGAGGAAACGGTACTTAGGATAGCAATACTGTACTTATTTAAGATAGCAGGGTCAAAATGTACTTATACCTGCTTATCTGATACTTTCGCACTATTAATCAGAAATACCACTTCTTTATTGGGTTTTAATTTATCCAAAGCCTGTAGATAATTCTCCAAAAGTAGTTTATACAAGAATGTTCATTAACCTTAGTACAGTAACAAATAACAATGCCTTTAATGTACGCCAGCACTTAAGCAAGAAAGACGGGCAATTTAAAGGTTGTTCATTTACTAGAAGCAGAAATGAAACGACATTTAGTGTAATTTAGGCAACCAGAACATAGTAGGGGCGAAGTGATGGTGAAAAGAAGTTTTTAGCCCTTCTATGCTGTTAGTGTGTGTTTAAGGAATTTTTTATCATTGTAGTTGGTAAGAATGTGTTAAGAGCCACTAATATGTCTGTATAACACTTTCGATTGCAACATCATTAACTGCCTTGTCGACCGAAACAAATGCCATTTTTTTTTCAGTTAGAGTCTTTGGTTTTCTTTTAATTCTAGACACAGAAAGTTTTTGAGGGGCATACGTGGTGATATTTGTGTATCATTTGTATTATTTCATTGTTTTCCTTCTATACTCTTAGTATTGTTTTTCAATTTTTCTATCTGTTCAGTTTAATTTTTCTTTCGTTGTTATCATTACGGTGCTATTATTATCAATATTTTTGGTGAATTAAGTGTTGCCACATTTGGCAGTATTAGTATTATATCAGACAAACATAGACTGTTATCATTGAAAATATCCCCTTGATTAGTAACAGCTTAGTTACATTTTTATCGGTACGTATATTTTCTAGATTGGAAAGAGAGGGCGAAGTCCTTATAATCCTCCTAGAAAACCAAAACGAACACCTAAAGCAACAGAAGTTACAGATGATTCCAGCCAGTCTTTAGGTATTAGATATATACTGTGTGCTTATTCTTTGTCATATTATTTCGTGAAAACATGTTCATTCAGAATTAGATACGTGAAATGGTGGCCATTGCTAAATATCCCAAATATTGGCATCCAGATAATGTTTAAGAAAATTAGTACAAAACATTGTTATCCCCACCATATGTGAGTAAATTCCCATCTGAACAGAGTCTATACCTATGCGCCATTGGCGTAATTTATCCATGATTTTTTTTTAACCGTTCGACCAAACTTGCTGACACTTGTTAAAGACTGAAGTGTTCCTCAAATCTTCCCAGTTGAACAAATTAAACGGCCAACGACCGATTTGTGTTTCTGGCTGATCGTAATAAATAAATAGTTTTATGCACTACATCTGTGTATTTTGTCCACTGTGACAGGTCAGAAATAAAACCATTGGACCAGAATAACTGAAATTTCTGAGAGAAGGTTTATAAAATTTGCTCATTTCATTCTGATCAACCATCTTCTATGTCTGTTTCTGATCTGAAAGTCAGCGCCTTCACCATAAGCAAATATAATGTTGAATCGTATTTGCTTTGGTAATTAAAGAAAATTAGGTCTAGAGTTATATATTTGTCAAGAAATTAAAAAGCCATTATACGTATCAAAACTTATACAATGCATATTTTCAGGATAAACTCTGTAAGTCTAAATGTCACAAAGGGTTACATTATAAAATTTTACCGACATGAAACGGTGAATAAAAGGACAAACTGAAAATTTGATATTTGTAAGCTTTAGACATAAAACAATCCCAACAAATGTATCAACCTCACAACAGCTTCGTTTTGTTAATTCTGCTTGTGCATTTTCCAGAAATTGTTTTCTATTAAACTTTCTGCAAAATATGCGTCTATGGAATGATCTTCTAACTATATTCTTGATCATTCATCATATAGTTGTGAACCGATAATAAATATGATTAACATGGCCAATTCATATTTCTTATAATAAAAATATTTAACTATAATTTCTGGGGACCACTTACAAATGAACTGAAACATAATACTATTTTGTAGTGTTACTATAAATGTCGCATATCTTGATGATTCCATAAACATTGGCAGATTGACAACATGTTCGATACAGTTTTCTGCTCTTCCTTTTATATGGTTAAATAGCTTTTTGTCATTCTGGTATACCAATTTTAATGTTTATTTGCTTAATACTGAAATTGAAATGTGCACAGAGAATGTTTATTTGGATATTATCTAAGTGCAGCATATTATGTAATTTACAGGTAGTAAAGTTGAAAAGGAAACGACAAACGCAGAAGATAAAACATTAAGTCTTATAAGCCAGAATGTTTCTGAATATAGTAGACAACGAATGAGAGCATTTCAGATGAGTTTACGTCAGTATTGTAATGTTGATGGTAGGGTGTCTATGAAGGAGTTAAATTTAGCATGTCAGGTATGCAAAATATCTAACCAAACTTTAATGTGTTGTACTTAAATTTTGATTTGCAAGCTAATTTTATTGTGAAGATGTCTTAAAGTTTACTATTTACCATGCAAAGAAATGCTTCGGATAGAAGTGGAGAAGATATATCAAGATACTTGAATAAAATCTAACTCATTAATATTGGCACAACTGTAAAATCCATTGGGGTAAAAAGAATTATCAAAGAAGCTTATCATTTTTATTGCAGGATAACAATATACAGCTAAACAGTAGAGTTATGCAAATTTTACAGCAAAAATTTGAAGATCATCGTGGAATTAATATAGAAAAACTCTATCATTATCTAGCTGAAGCTCATTCAAAATCAGGTAAAGATACACTGTAATAAAAACTACTAAAATATTTCCAAAGGATAGAAATAATAATCATAATACTTTAAAGATGGTAGAACAGTTCAAAAGACGCGTTAAAATATTATTTACGATTATGCCAAAAATAAAAATATTAAGACAATAATATAATTATTTTAGGCAAAAATGCAAGCTGATGTTTTGGTAAGATTGTGTGAAATTTTAAGAGATTTCTTACTTTTACAAAAAGGTTAAATAAAACGACAGAATGAAATGGATAAGTATTCCATGATCAACAACCACAACAAATAAATAATATATTGGTAACAACTATACATTCAATAGACACAGGTCAGATATGTCGCACAACTTCGGCCCCCAATTTGGAATTAACAAATTCAAACAGAAGGTGTGATCAAGGATATTATACAAAATATGAACACTGTCAGACTGTAAGGTTCCATTACTAAATTATTCTATAGTCCCACAAAAAAAAGACACAAGAATACAAGTGGTGAAACACAGTATTTCCATTGCACTTTATTATATTCATTTGAAAAGTAAACATATTTATAGGACGTGATAGTGTCATGGCAATGCATCTTAGAAACGACCTTGAACCCCACCTGGACACTAATCAAGAAGAAAAAGATGCAGATTTACTCCACAGACTAGAAGATCTTTTAGTTAAAGACAATACATATTTTGATATTGACGTGTTAAGAAGTGCATTCCAGCTTAAAGACAAACAAAAGACAGGAAAGATATCGAACGATGAGGTATTAGTGTATGACATATTTTATATTTTAATGATGAATAAAAGAGAGAACAAAAAAGAACAATACTTTAATATCAACCAAGAAAAAGAGACATTGCTTGGACTGCGAAAATACAACCAAAATTAATTCTAGAGTACATTTGAACCGTTCGCTCATAATAGATTCCAGACTAGTTATCTACTGACTTATTCGTATAGTCTGGCTCGAGTGGAGGTAAATCGATAATAAATAAGCGTCTTAAAAATTGTACTCTACGTGTCATTCTTTGATATGTAAAAGATTAAAATTTAGCATTTATGTAAATATTTGGTAATATCAGTGTTAATGTTCACCAACTGTATTTCAAGGTGTTTGACGTTGTTGCCCTGAAGCAACAGCCACTATACGGAGCGCTGTTGAAAGCACTGGTAAAAAGATGCGATATGGACAAAAATAATGTTGTTAGGTAATTTCTATATACTAGTACATCTATATGTTAAAAAAAACTTCTCAGATTAATGATAGACGTTTCTTGATCAACATAATCTAAAATAGAGCTGAAAAATGGGTAAATCAGCAATATGCACATCTTTACTGATTTAATAAATCTTGTTGAATTGCTGAATGAAAGACTCAGAGATTGCTGTCTTCAAATTGATAGACATTCCAATAAGCTAATGTTGATGCACTGGGTGTGCACCTTTCAAAAAATGTCTCATGGACATTGCGCAAGGCCAAAACCGTAAAACTCCAAAATAAAATAACGCAAAATGTGTATATCAGATTTAAATCTAAAACGATCTACAAAGTTAAAGCAAAAAAAAAAAAAAAATACTAAAGAAACTGCATTGTCAGATCGTGGTACTCTGTAGATTCCAAATATTTCATAATTTAATGCATTAAATGTACCAATTTCACATCAGTACTGAAATATACCAGCGATTGAGCTAGTGGCACCATCCTCGGCAGAGGCATCCACTCAATGGTATCAAGCAACATTTCTTTTTATCATTTCAATAAACTGCTCTTTTGTGATGTTTTGAACAAACCACTTATCAACTGCAGTACTCAATGCCACAATAAGGGAAGATAAAAAACAACCTAGATGTAATAGAGCAGATACCGATCCTAAATGAATAATACGTTCTTAATGCACGTAAATACATCTATGGTTTTAATTATCTAGCTGGCCAGAATTTTTGAGTTTCCTTGAGAAGGCTCAACAAAATGCCTGGGCAAAGTATCCTGAAATGTCCAAGTTACCAGAGTTAATTCGAAGTAAAACACCAATTATTCCTGATCCTGTAGATTCTTTATCAGAACATACCAAATCCAAACTCGTTAATAAGTTGTTAAAAAAGGTAATATGTTACTGTTAAGCAAAGGTATTTCTTTAAGTAATTACATATTTAATAAGACCATTCAATTAAGTCCTACATTTGTGGTTATCGTATGGTTAATTGTGTAAAACACAACACAGATAAAAATACCAATGACCTGTAATGTGTAAGATTTTAGATGACAGATGAGGAACACAAATAAAAGCGTTGCATTTTGTACTGTGTTAAAGTATTACATGGTTAATTTTCTCATGTATATGTTGTGTACAAGTTATCATTTTGTACAAAAGAATTGTACAAATTATCATTTGTATTTTGACTTTGTACAAATTGTAATTTGTCCAAAAAGTGCTTGTACAAATTACAATTTGTACAAAATTTGACTAAAATTCACTTGTAACTTGTACAATTATTTATAATATGAAATTGGTTAAAAAAGCATTGATACACACTATAGAATTTTTATTTAATGACCACACATTAAACCTTATTTACAAAATACAACAATAGTTCTGTATCATTTGTTTGAGCATGTGAATTAATTATGGCATCGGGAATTTAACAACATATTTTGCTTTTTACATTTACATTTAGAAGTGCTGCACTCCCCTTTGCATTTACATGAAAGAAACCCTGACCACTAGTTTTTGAAAGCTTTTTAACTGCTTCACGTAGCGAAAGTTGAAGCTCAGAAAACCGTTGCTGCGAATAAACATGTGTCTTTAACAGCTTAGATTTGATTTCTAGACAAATATCCTGTTACAATTCTTACAGCTGTTCCAATACGGTACCCAAATTCTACAGATTCAATTGCGACTAAGATATTTGGAGGATCAGTTGGGGCACGATCATACTAATGAATAGGTATAATGACATTATCCCCCACAGCAAGTTCTGATGATTTTCGTTTCGTTTTTTATTGGTAAGATATTCGGCTTGGATCTGTTCGCCAGACAGCGCACGCTTCCTGGCACGTATGATCGGTGTTTCAATATCAATCCTGATTGTCACGGGGTCAATTTCTGTTGTACTATATATATCAGAATTAACAGGCATACATGTATCCATTACATATCCTGTCTCCATCTGGATATCTAATCTGGGTATCTATAATACTAAATTTAAATTTTCAAAGGAATTCCTACCTTAGTGTTTTTTGGATTGCTCGGATGTTTACCTTGCACAAAGTGATAACACCAACCATTATCTATTTTTACATCATTTGTAATGTGACCTGTCTAAATATATCTCTACCATACAATTCCCTGTAAGCCCTAGATAAAAATATGTTTAACAAATGGTCATCTTTATCATTAATGACGAAATTTATCTCGGACATTTTTGATAAATATAAACGTGGACATCACACGCAGCCACACACTAAAAATGCTTTTATCGTCTGATTATTGGATATATTTGTGAAATTAAGCCTCGCTTGCTCTGCTCATAATGACAATGGAACAATTGGAACAATTATTTTCCAAAAATATGCTAAAAAATACGGCATCGTTTGAAAAATTTATCCGTCACTAAGGAAATGTTTACATCTACAATTTCATTTTCATATTTATTCTGAAGGAAAAAGGTAATGCATTATGAAATGTGTATTTAATGAAAGCTTTTCATCAAGTTCCAGTTCAGAATTAATTGTAACAATAAAAATATTGACAATCTATGTGGTTGTGTTTTCGTCATAGATTTTGACTTTGATGGAACCTTAAGGTCCATTTTGGTAATTCTACGTGGCATATAGTCTACTTCATCAGTGTTTCCATCTTCGGTAGTAACGAACAGCCATGTGACAATTGGGTCACGTTGACCTACATTTCACGCTTCATTGACTTGGTTAAAGTTTGCATTCACATCCAATTCTGGAATACTACATCATATATAGACATGAAACTATCAGTTGAAACCACCTACTTGACAGGAAAGTTTATGGGAAGCCTGCCACAACATCCATATTGAGTTCCTGTTCCATCAATGACATGGCCGCAACAACTTTTTATAGTCAATATGGCCACCACAAAAAAAAAAAAATAAATAAAAAATAAAAAATAAAAAAAGGCTTATTTTCCCGCGTTCGCGCGGGTTCAATGTCTAGTCTAATTCTAATTCAGCCGATCCAATTTCTGTTTCTGTATTTTTTTTAAGGATCATCTGTTTCACCCTTTTCTTTTTATTCTAAAATTTTCTCTAATTCTTCTTCGGTTTCAAGATTAAGCAAAAGTTCTTTTGGCAGAGAAGATAAAAACCCAAAAAGAGCTGTGTATGGAGATTGGTCGATAACTCTAATTAAGAACGATTTTTTGAAACCGTACAAAGCGAAGCCCTTCAGACCATTGCGTTGTATCATTGTCGTTCATCCATGATGTTAACGTTTCCTTAATGTCTGCATTTGCCTTTTCGACGGTCTCTTGTCTTTGTGAATGTCTAGGCCTTCCACGAACAATCACTAGCTCTGCCTATATTGATTTAAGCTCAGTTATTATATTAGCCGTAAACTCTCTGCCGTTATCAATTTGAAGGATACCAGGTGCTCCCAAAAGCAGAAATATATCAAGAAGTTGGTAAACTACTCCTGTGGTCCTTTTACACTTGGTAAAATTTATTACTGTTAAAAATATATAAAAGACCATAATTTCTATCGTGTGAAATTATCCCATATATCCTCTGTACAAATTATAAGTGAATTTTAGTCAAATTTTGTACACATTGTAATTGTACAAGCATTTTTTGGACACGTTACAATTTGTACACAACATATATTTATTCCACATTCACAGTTATATATAATTAGTTTGGAATAAAAAATTTCAGTTACCTTTAAATAGTTAAGAGAGCATAGACATTGATTGCCATGCAATTATGGACATTTTCGTATTTTTTCTACAAAGTTTAAGAAGGAAATGAGGTCGAATTCTCACGATAAATATACTTTAACTGTAGAGTTCGCAAAACAAAGCTGACAAAACTGCAAAGAAACACGTTATCGCAGTCACAAAGGAACCAAACAAAAAATTACCAGTTACGGTTCCTGAAAACGAAGAAGGAAAGGGTTCAAAAAATGAAGAACCGGTCGACGAGACTTTAAAAGTTCAGGAAAAACTGACTGAAAATGAAAAGAAGGAAGATGAAGGTATATTAAAATACCTTTTAGACAGATTTATTATTTTATTCAAGAAAATTTAAAGGGTGTGAATCATTTTAATCCTTAAATATTAATTTTTACCTACATTTCTTACATTTTTTATTTTTCCATAAAATTATTTCAATTCAAGCACATGCATTGCTGCGGCAACCGTCGCTCTGGTCGTCCTTTGTTGTACTTTTTATATATATATGGTCGGCACATATATAGAAACAGCAGCAAGGACGAAAAGAGCTACGGTTCCGCAGCTAGTACACGTATATGCATATAATTATTTTCCTTGTTTTTCTACTTTATGATTCTAAAGGAAATTGTTTTGTTAGCCCGTTTTATGTTCTGTAGATACACATGAGAGACAAACTATAGTGAAGACTCCTTCAGGATTTTTAAACTCGGTCAAATCTTTTATTGCAGGTATTTTAGATGTAGCTTCAGTGTTTGTTATAAGCAATCTGTTGTTCCAGTTTATGTGTCATTGTTGTTGAATATGATGAATTTTAGTACTAATATTTGAAATAATAATTATAGAAAAAGAGATCTATAATTTGCTTATATTTGGCTGTTGCCTTTCTTTGTGTTTGCAAATACAGCCCTCATTTTAAAAAAAATTCTATAAAGATGTTGATGCTGAGAAAGCTAATGTTATAGAATTATTTTCTTACTTTGGTACCCTCTTGCCTATAGATCTGTCGGAAGATGGTTTTCTGGTTTGACCACTTTCGGTCATTTTGGCATTTTAATTGGCACTACCAAGTTTTGGTTTATTGTTCCGGATTTCTAAATTTTGGCCTAGACCACTACCGACGAGACAAATATTTGTTGAAATATGCACATACATAAAATGTTTCATTTCCTGCATGGAAAGTTGGTATCAAAAGATCCATAACTGAGAGTTGTGTATATCATTGACTTTATAGTATGAATGTTTGACTATCTTAGTTTGTATTATGTGATGTCTCATTGTAAAATGCTTTCGGCTTATAGTTATAATAAACTTTATGTGAGATATGGTTTATCTGTCTGTTAATTAGCGGTGTTGTCCTTGTTTAAAGTGATATCAATATTGTGTTAGGTCGTAAAAAGGAGGATGATAATATTAATAGAGAAGAAGAAATCGAATTAAAGGAGACAACATTAGCCCAGGAGCAAAAAATTGACCCTGAAAACTCAAATGAAGTTAGCCCACGGGGAGTTACTTTAAATGACACCATTCAGAGTAAAGATGATAATGACAAGTCGGGAGAAAATATCCCTGATAATAAAGATACCAAGGTGAATGAGATAAAAATGGAAAATACTTCTGCAGATAATAAAGATCATGAGACATCACAAGGTAGTTTTTACAGCATATATTTCAATAAATAGTCTTGGCGATATTGTGACGTCAAATTATGAAACAGAACAAACACTACTGAGAATTTTGTATCGCGTTTTGGTTGATATTTTTTTCAATAAAAGTATTTATAAATTTTAATGATCTTTCAATTTGAATTGTATTTCTGTTGTGACATTCCATTTTTACTATTGTTTAATTTTAAATAGACCATATGTTGTGACGAAGAGTGAAAGAAAAAAATATATGTAATTTACGATACACAACTGTTGTAGTATTAGTGAGCAACCAGTTGATTTTTGTAGAGGGATCAAAAGTTTGATCATGCCTATTTTTTTCGTTGAAGATTTGGTCCTGGATTTTTTTTCGACCGCTATTGAGGCGTACATTTTTATTTTCATTTAAACTTAAAAATTTCCTGTTTGACACAGGTCCTGCATTTTTTATTCACACCTAAAGTGATCCTGTCTTTTTATTTTGCCAAAATCATGGTCTTGCCTTTTTATTTCAAATTTTATCCTATCCCACAATAAAAATCAAATGGTTGCTCCCTTAATGTACAAATAGAAAGTATGTTCGCCTAAAATGTGAGAGGTCGTGAATTCAAACTCTCACAGATGAAACTAAAGACTATAAAATAACCAGGTATTTGGGTTTTCTTTGCCCTTCAATGTGTACCTTACATATTCTTTTTTTTTAAATCTAATAGCAGATATATATTTGTTGCTATACAAATCTGTATTAAAAAATTGTCTCATTAATCTATAGTTATTGAGAAAGATAGAGGAGGTATAGAAGGAAATGAACTTGTACTTGTAAAAAATGGACATACGATCAAATTTCCTAAACCAGTTGGATATGATAGCGAGACAGTTAAGCTGGAACCACCAGAGGCAAGGCTTAAACTGGACTGGATGTACGTATGACGTATGATTATATCATAATATAAAAGGACAATTGACGCAAGTGATTAAAAGCATAATTACTACAATCTTATATTTTCATGTTGCAAACCTGAACAATATTGATATGTGTAGAGATTTAAAATTTAAATTTCTAGATTTTTGACAAAATGCATAACTGATTTGCATCATTGATGTTGAATACGTTTTGGATGTCAGTGTAGGTAGTTTTTACTGATCGTGTTTTGATTCTTTTTTGGAAGTATTGATCACTAGTTTTACTAATAAAACGTATCACAAAATACCGAAATAAATTTGATGCACTGTATGGCCATTTCGTTGACTGACAACTCATCAGCAGTGCTCGAGATCAAAATATTGGAAAACCTGTGAAAGATATAATGATGAATTAATAAGCACAACCATCAAAAATATTACCGAATAAATCAGATATCTTTTTTTTCAGTTTTTTTTACTCATGTTAATGTTCGTGGTGATGTTTATCATGAATACCTTTTTTATTCTGTAGTTACGGATACAGGGGAAATGATTGCAGAAATAATATTCATGTTCTACCAAGCGGTGAAATTGTATATTTTATATCAAATATAATTGTATTATATGACAAAGAAAATCACAAACAGAGGCACTACAGGGAGCATACAGAATATATCAAATGGTAAAGTATAGCAGTTACAATAATGACTGTAAATAAAGAGTAAACTGTGCTCTTAAAACTGTTACTAAGGGTATTGTTTATGAAGGGCCGTTCGGGTCATAATTCATTTTGTTACACGTACGCTAGAGGTACGCGTAACAGGTCGTTCACGTACCCTAGAGGTACACGTAACACTTTGTTCACGCAATCTAGAGGTACACGTAACACTTTGTTCACGTACCATAGAGGTATACGTAACAGTTTGTTCACGTTCCTAGAGGTGCGAGTAACGGTTTGTTCACGTACCCTGGAGGTACACGTAACTGTTTGTTCACGTAACCTGGAGGTACGCGTAACTGTTTGGCAGTACAGCTAACCGCAACAGAAAACCTGTCATCTGAATAATAATGAATTATCTATGTCAACATCATAGACAGTTACGTGTACCTCTAGGTACGTGAACAAAGTGTTACGTGTATCTCTAGGAACGTGAAAAAAGTTTGTGTTACGTGTACCTCTAGGTTACGTGAACAAAGTGTTACATGTACCTCTAGGGTACGTGAACGACCTGTTACGCGTACCCCTAGCGTACGTGTAAGAAAATGAATTATGACCCGAACGGCCCTTCATAATTGTTTGTATATTAACGTTAGAGATCCAAAGCCTCAGAATACAGTTATGTAATTAATGACACTACTTATTTCATATGATAGTGCATATAATTTTAACTTATTAAGAATATATACTCATATCTAGATCAATGAAAGCACAGAAATGACTAGAATTTATAAATCAAAACAGGCAATAATTTAGTACAGAATGCTAAGATGATAAAAAATATAAATATATAATTTTAGCATTGCACTTCATCCAAACGGCGTAACCATAGCAAGCGGACAAGTGTGTTCAAAACATAGACCAGAAAATAAGGTATGGAAAAATTTAAAACTGTACAAGACTATTTTTACTAAATACATACAATTGATTCCATGCATTTTCAGTAAAGAATTTAGATATTGCTGTGTTCCTCTTCTGATTACTATGTTCCTGTTTGAAAGAGGAAAATTAAAATTAATGAAACTTCAATTTCACGATTGGGTGAATAGTGTTGCTTTTATTGAGTTGCTGATTGGTTATACGAATCATTGAATGTTTTTTTTTGTACCAATTTAAATGGACTGTATTTTATTATTATAACAAATCATATCTACTTTATATTTAGTAAAAAAAAAATCAAAATTCAAAGTCGCCAAAACACATGAAGTCAAAACCCAGAGAGTTATTAATAAGGGAAATAATCGTCCTTAGTTTAATACAAGCATATTAAACAATAATCTAACAATTTTTTAACTGGGAATAGTTAGATTAAAAAGTTGTCATTGTTGTTCATTCCCATTTCTTATGAGAAGGTGAATAAAGAAGAAAAACGAATTTAGGTTTAATTTTGGAGTACCCTACTTTTTCAGCCTCACATTAGAATATGGCGGTCGGATACATTACAGACGCTACATATATTACAGTCATTTGAAAAAGCAGTAATGTGTTTATCATTCTCAAAGTCTGAGGTATGTTTTAAGGATAGACTTTATACATAATTAAAAAAAAACTATTTAGGTGTAGGTATTTTTTTATTACAATTATGTGCCTTCGGGTAGTATTTTCAATGAGTCGCATATCGTGTAAACCGGGCTAATCATCATCATAAATACTAAAGGAAGAGACCGTTTCTTTGAGCGGTAAAAACTCTGAAACCACAAAATGTTGGAAATGTTTGAGATATATAACATATAATAGTGACATTCAGTAGTTCCCATGTTTGCCTTCAGAAGAACTTCTTTTTCTAAAAAAAACGCCCGTCATTGGGAAGAGTATTATTTACATGATTAATATTTTATTATCTCCCGTTTTGAAATAACATTTTTGCTAAAGTTAATTTCATTTTTGTGATAATATCTATTTTGGTAAAATTTAACATTCAGAAAACGGGAATAATCATTTAACATATAAAAAAATTATTATTATTAGATATTGGGTTTAACTTCAATATTTTGTAAAAGATATAGTTATATGGTACCACAATTTATGATCAGTATATTTGATTTAAAGCCCTATTGTTCAAACTTATGCGCTTCCGATAGGTATGAAATCTGTTAACAATCACACTTTCTCGGTATGTTTTGCAGCTTGCTTATTTGAATACTTTACGAAATGAAAAGTTTAATCGAAGATTTCAGTTTCCAAATTAAAATGTAGACTACGTTAAAAATTTCCGCTTAATGTTCTTTACAACCAAGTATGTTTTTCTAGGATTATTATTTCTGGGGTCATTTTTACTTTGCCAGTGTTGTTTTTCCCGAATTATAATTATTTTGATATAGAACTACTACTTTTTTGTACGGAATTACTATTTATATTTTTGAATTATATGTTTCGAATCTTTGTTCTATGTTAACATGGTTAATAAAATATGAAAACTTTAAAAAAAAAAAATATATATAAACAGCTTGGAATCCCAGTGGAACGAACTGCATGTCTTAATTGCTACTGTCCGTCAGTCTGTCCATTTGTTTGTCAGTAAATTAGTGGTTTATTGTGAAACTTTTATTTGAGGTTTGTCGGAATAGCAACTCTATACATTTTAATACACAGCGGGGCTTGGAAACGCATAGCTGTCATACCCTCCTGTTACCTTTCCTTTTCGTACCAAACAAGTAACACCGCCGTGAAAGATTGAATGAAAATATTGTTTACACAGTATTAATAGTAGGTAAAACAGATTTAAACATATAAAAGCCCCATTTTATTTGATCAAGGTCGCAGGAAACGCGTAATTAAGTAAATGTACATCTTTTAGAATTTTAGTGTGTCATTTACAACTCAACGCGTTTTCAAAAAATCACATGGCGTGTACACAATACCGATAGTACCTAATAGGGTAGTCCAAATAATTAATCAGTCTTGGAAAATTTTTACTTGGACGTATATTCCATCGATGAGGGATACAAAAAAAATTCAAAAATAATTATACCCTTGAGACGCCATGATTATCTGGACAAATAAATAAATAATAGGTCCCGTTTTGTACAATGATCATTTATAGTATGTTAGTTTGTCATTTAAATAAAAAAAAATGATCACAGGCTGAACACCTACATGTACAGTATGTCTGGTCTTCATGTACATGATAAACACTCAGAATGAAATGGTTGTCCCTCGGATTGTCCCCTAAGTATTAAAAGACTAAAGTCCAAGGGAAAGGACAAACCTTAGGAATAAAACAAAGACATAATGACAATACAAAATTTGCATCCCCTTACAGCAGATATATATTGCTCTTTTCTGGTACCTATTGCAATAGTATACATGTAGGTGTACCGTAAATGGCCACAGGCTGCAATTAACGGTACACTAGCGGCAATTGACGATACACTTTTAATGTTGAAATAATGCATTGGTTACCAGTAAATAGCAATATCTGGTGTACGGGGATATACAAGGAACACGCATCTATAAAAATGAGCTGCACCAGCAAAGTATGAGCCTTCTCCTCCTTAAAGACACCCGCCGAGATTGTCGCATAAAATTGAAACTGTGCTATCAATGATATCGGTTTTTGTTCGCAATCTCCCTCTTAACAATTTTTTCTTAATCTGCAGCATCAGTATTGTTAACAGACATCAGCTTTTCCCCACTTTTTTTACCTATCAAATATCGACTCCCTTATCTCTCCCGCGAGAATCGCGGATTCCTTCTAGTTAAGTGTAAAAATAGAGGCAAATTGTTTTAATGTAATATATCTGGTATGTTTATTATCTCTAAAATTTATAACAGTACTTTATGTGATAGTTTAAACTTATTTATTATATAGTGGATTGGGAAACAAGTTATACCAACTTATACTAATCCCTCTCCACTTTGCGGGTGTGAGAGCGGTCCTTGTAGCGGCATTTTAGACTACTCTTTTTCGACATCTACAGAGGAGTCTTTAACGTGCTAAGGGTGTTGCTTTCCATTAACACGGGACAGTCTCATCAGACAAACTAGCATCTTTAGATGCTAACAGTACATTATTCCATTACATTTAACGTTATTTTCTTGTATGAAGAAAGGTTTGAAGTTTGAATTTTCATTATATTTTCTTTGATTTACAGGATATTCTTGCCGCAGTTGACAATACTCCAGAAAAGAGGTTAACACTATGGAACATTTCTACAGGAGAACTTTTAACAGAAACGGAGGTAAGGTATTTCCTTCACATGGTTTTTTCCTGGAAAAGTAAGACAGCGTCTTCTTATGGATAGTTTATTAACTTTACTGATTATTTATTAGTCTTTTTCCAAATTGAAAAAAAATAAATAAAAGTTGTTATTTTCTCAGTTTCAGTCTTTTTAACGATCTCGAAAAGCTGAGTTTCTGGTTGGTTAGTATATATCCGATGTACATTACTAGTACATGTTCTGTACTCATTTAATGTTAAAGAATTCCTACATTATCTGACAGAATACAATTTTGAACTTTAATATGTGATATCTCTTTCAACCATAAATGCCCCTATTTAAAAACTTAGTCCAATAATTAAGTTCACTTTTATCATATTTATACTTCTGGTTGGCTCAAAATTGATATGTGAAATCATTTTCAGGTATGAAAACTTAGATCAGTCTACTACATCTGTTTACTTCTATCCTTCAGGTGGGCACAGAATTAATATGTGATGTATCCTTTAACCATAAATACCCAGATTTATTGGTAACATCTGGTAAAGAACACCTCCAGTGGTGGAAAATATATACTGAAAGTCGTACACTACAGCCAGTGGCTCAACCACTGTATGATGTAAGAATATCTCCTCTAATATGTTACTTTGTAAAGAAGTAAAGTCAAGAAATACCAAAGGGATATTCGGAGGAGGGAAAAATCGAAACAATTGACAAACTCCGGAGAACAACGAAGACAAGACCAAAACAATACATGCACTACAATTAAAACCAAAAACATATGAACAACATGGACCCAGCCAAAAAAAAACCGGTGGTAGACTCAGGTGCCCCGGAAGAGTAAGCAGTCTCTGCTTCCTGCAGGACACCCGCCATGTTGCCCATGTCAAATCCTGTATGAGGAAGGGATAACATCAATGGAACAGGTCCATTTTCATTTGGGAAACGGTTTTTTCATACCTGTCAACCAAGTCATGATAACGTCCATAAAACTTTAATAAGAATGACTCCAACTTAGAAGCAACATATTCCTGTAAATTTTCTGTCACAGGAGCCGGGCTCTGTCTAGGAAGTCAATGTACATGTCACAAGATCTGAAATAACGTCTGAGTTGTGAAATATATACTCCATACGCCGGCGCTTCTGGAATATTGCCGCTCAAAAATGGGAAGTTGACGATTGGAAAGTCAATGTCATCCCGTTTGTCGTAAAGTTTTATATTCAACCTTCCTGTGGTGTCAATTTCGAGGTGAAGGTCAAGATAAGATGCAGACTTGGCAGGTGTGTCTGTGATATCCTTAATTTCGAGCTCATTGTGATAGATGAGATCTAAGAAATTCCCAAAACGTGAATTGTTGAGTGATAAAACATCATCTATGTATCGGAAGCTGAAATTAAAGGTACAGGCTAACTTCTTCTGTTTTTCCTTAAGAAGCCCGTCGAAGAAGTCTGCCTCATATGAGTAAAGGAACCAGTCGGCCAGGTGTGGCTACAGTTCACCACTATATTCTTTGCGACTGTATTTTTTTTTATAAATGCGCATTTTACGCCAAAATAAACTGAATTTTCAATTAAAATTGTGTTTTTGAAGTCGTTTTTCTTTGCTTTCTTCCTATGACTGCAAGACTTGATTATACTCGTATAATCCTGTCATACTTTATAATTTTGCACCAATTCATCTAAGACATTGCATCGTTGGATGGAAATGTATCTTTGTAACGTATGAATTTGTAATATACATTTATTGTAGAATTATCTAAGAGCTAAGTATGTCATTTTCCTGGCACACAACGACAAAGGTGACCTTGTTACAGGAGATTCAAATGGTACCATTTATATTTGGGCAGATGGTGGCAACAAAATTACAAACTTCATCAAGCATGCGCACGATGTAAGATATTGTAGATATTTGCAATCATTTAATGGAAATTTACGATTCCTTCAATAATCAAGTTCTTTATTTATTGTTTGGATATGATGCATATGATTCAAGGTTTTGTTAACGAAAAATTGATAAAACTTTTATGACTGTAAATGGAAATATTCTACAAACATTAAACATATGAACAAATATATTATAAAGTAGAAGTTTTATGAAAATAAACAGATAAACATTGGTCAAGGGGTTACAGATACCAGAGTACATGTGTAACTTCCATCCAATGATCAAAACTCGCAAGCTCGGTAATCAATGAAGAAACGGAGTACTTCCAGAAAGTTGGGAGAGTCGAAGACCTTGCATCGGAGGTTGATATCTGACTTGACAGTACTGTCCGCCATTGCTAAAATCACTTGAATTCCCGTTGTTTTTGACATCAGAAAGAAAACTTCTCTTGTCACAATCAAAACGTGATTGTTCTTAGACTTAAAGTTAAGCTGACGTTCTATTGTTAATACGTCTATTACTGAAAACGTTCACAAAATTCTGTAATCTTTCCTTCTATTGCAACATTGTTATCCGACTAAAAGCTTTGTGTACATGAGCTGGTTATAAGGGAAGGTTTGGTACCCAACCACTTTTTAGTGTCCATACCAAATCATATTATCCTTACTCCCTTTTATGTTTGTGTTTGTGTTTTTTCACTTCATTTAATTTTACCGAGATTGTAGATGCCTATGAATAACATAAGAGTGATGTACAAGAACTTCCTTTTATCTGTCTTACATATAAACATATAACAAAGCCAATGCAATATGACTTTCAACGTTATAAAATTATACCTAAAAAAAACACCGCGGGATTAAAAATATGCCAAACTTGTAAAATGTGCTGAAGTTAATATTTGAGAACAATGTTGCAATACACAGTGTGAACAGAAATCTGTCCAGTACCATTGATTTCACTGAACTCTTAGTGAGTTAAACAAATGTTGGTATCCACAGAAAACGTTTTGGAAATTATAAGAAACTTTTCAAACATATAATTCTGTGACAAATATGCACCTATTTTAACTTTATCTTAAGAATTTTTTCTGTTAAAATAAGAGTATATTGTTTGACAGAAGGAATACTCCACACAGAAACGTTTAACTCGCACGTGGGGGGTATATCAGTGAAATAATAACATGAATGAGACAAAAAAAATAAAGAAATTTAACAAATACTGTCATCATTTACCAGACACGACCACAATGCAAATCTAAAACAAACACGCACGAACAAAACAACGCTGTTAGCTACTAGGGAAGCCAAAATTTATGAATTTGGTGAATAATTCGAATGGGGTATAGCAAACCTCGGTATGATTCGGATGGGGTATAGCAAACCTCGGAATGTCTAACGATAGTAATCTAAAGCATTTTAGAAACAAAGAAAATAGAAAAATAGAATCAAAGCTGTTTAAAATGGATTGAATTTGACATTTAGGGTCCTGTTTTTGTTGTAATGTGGTACAAGAACTTTATATTGTCCGGAGGGCGAGATGGTATTGTATATTCCTGGGTCTGTAACAAGAATATGGACAATGTTGGAGAACTTCAGGTAATCAACTTTCATCATCAACAATTTTCATGATGTTTTCTTGAAAAAAAAGAACGTTGTTAAAAATAAAAACGGTTTATATTTTCCTAACGGTTGTACCGTTTTTTTTAAAGCACATTTAATGCATGAGTTCGGCTATTAAACTGAAGATTTGCAACCTTATCTTTTATTTTAGAGATACCTCTTTTTATTTTATTTATTATTTGATGTTTTATATGAAGAGTGTAAAGACAAAAAGCAGATATTAATTTTGAGCAGGATGAATTTTTGCTATCATTTTCTTTCATGCAATACTTCCTTCATGGATAAATGTAACTTCTTTGAATACTGCCATGCAAACGAACAAAGATAATTCATTAATATTTTTTGTTGTGTTTATTTTATTGAACATATGAGTTCGACCTTAAACAGGTTAAAAATAAGACTGAAGCAAGTAACGAGCTATTGTATATCTAGTTTTTATCGTTTACTTTTTGCCACTTCAGATTCCACGATCAGAAGGTGGCGCACGAATGTTACAACTAAACGGAGATACTCTAATAATAGGAACAACAATGAACTCCATGCTCTCTACACAGTTGTCGTCAAAATCTAATGCACCTATGTCGGATGTTCAACTTGATCCGGTACCTATAACACAGGTAAATAATTGATTACATTTCAAAGAATTTGTTTCAGCTAGTATTGAAATATTATTTTAAGATCAAATGAAGAATAAAATCGCGACACTGATATTACATTTTCTACCTGTATTATGTACAATACTGGAAAAAAATTGTACCAGTATTGTTATTAGTATCTTTCTGGAAGATACTGGAAAATACTGGATTCCAGCACTGTCATTTAATTTTTTCTCGAAAACACCGGAAAATACTGGACAACACTCTGGTATTCTATAGTTGTACAGTAGAGAAGATACTGGCTGACTATGGTATTCCAGAGTTACAGATACTGGAAAAGACTGGTAATATCAGAGTGTCAGATGCCGGAAGATATGGGGGAAAAGGTTATACCAGAGTTATATATATATATATATATGTGTGTGTGTGTGTGTGTGTGTGTGTGTGTGTGTGTGTGTGTGTGTGTGTGTGTGTGTGTGTGTGTGTGTGTGTGTGTGTGTGTGTGTGTGTGTGTGTGTGTGTGTGTGTGTGTGTGTGTGTGTGTAACCAGTATTTTCCAGGATATTCTAGTAGCTTTTTAATTCTGGTGTAGCCAGTGTTTTCTAATATCTTCCAGTATCTCCAACTTTGATATTACCAAGGTTTTCCAGTATGTTCCGGTATTTGTAACTCTGGTATAACCAATATTTTCCAGTATCTTCCAATTTGCTCCGGAAGGGTAAGAAGTTCCTGATCCGTATACGGCACCCGTCGTGAAGTTCAACAAAGTCAATCCGGTGTAAGTCACAAATCTGTGGAGGCACATGAAATGTTACGACAGTGGGAACAGGTCCAACATTATCTTAGATATTGGAACACTGTAATGGTCAATCAATTCGCGATGACGAGCGTAAAATGTCCTTAGTGATGACATCAACTTATCCCTGAAAAAACCCTGGTTAAGAAGCTTTTGTGACAGCAGTAATCCTCTTTGTCGAAAGTCAGGGCAACTCACGCATTATTATGTAAACTCCAAAAAAGAGCTGCTCGTGTAATAATGAATACCAATTTTGATGCACCATCTAAACCTCTCTTTAAAGAGTTGGTGTGGCTCTCTTACGAAAGCAGAATTCTGTATCATAAAGGTGTATTTAAGGATTGACCGTAATTTTTTTCGGTCTATGGAGAAATAACCTCAATCACGTGGTGCACACTAAATAACCCTCATAGCGGGTTATTTGAAAGTGTGCACCATGTGTGTGCATTGAGGTTATTTCGAATAGACTGAAAACAAAATTACAGTCAATCCTTATACATTTATTTTAATTCCAACGGTTGTTTTGATATCTAAAACTTGGGGATTCCCTTTAATGACGTCATAATGAAAACGAAAATTTAGTTTATGATATAATAGACGAAAAAAAATTGACCAATCAAATGACACGTCATATCCAATATTAGATTATTAATGTATAAATCCATACATAATATTGCTCCTGATTATCTATGCGAAATTTACTTGTTCGTAATGTAATTGTATAGACTAACTATAGTATGTTGTGTATATAAGATATTTCATATTTATGTTGTAAATATTTAATACTGAGTTAATTTGTTGTATCGAGGACCACATGGGAGATTAGTATTGTATACTAAATGTTGTTACCCTCTTTAAATAAAGTATTTATCTTTAAATAAAGTATTTATCATCATTATTATTTGTAGGGTCATTATGATGATTTGCGCGGTTTAGCCGTGATGCGTGAATCCCAGCTGGGGGGAGACTTTCTTACAGCAGGGCTCGATGGTGTCGTCTGCTGGTTCAGTACACAAAGATGTGATCCAGTTTGCAAACTGATGTTAAAGGTGGGTAAAAATACTATGAACTTTTTTTCATTAATTTATAAAAAAATTTAAAGCCTGATGTAATTAAGGTTATTTTCGTTACAGAATTATGTCAAACGATCAATTCCTGCATAGCTGAAACTAAGAATATTTAATGGCTATTCTCTATTGGCACTGGTATAGATTCAAGGTTTGCTGTATTGGCCCGATCGAGACCCGTAGGGTCGAGGGCCAATACAGCTAACCGAGAATCTATACCAGTGCCAATACAGAAACAGCCAGTTCATAACACTTTTAGTAAATAATCCAACTTTTTCAATACAGACTTGTTCTGAATGCTGTATTACATACATCAAATGTGAATATAGGGCCAATATTTCCAATACGGACTGGAAATGATGTGAATATAGGGCCAATATTTCCAATACGGACTGGCAATGAATCCCGAATTACATGCACAATATATGTTTACGGGGCCAATGATTTTAATACTGACTTGCTTTTTCAGTATAGGACCGGGCCGAAAAGCAATATAGATCACGTGATTTATATGACCAGGACGACGTCACCAGTATGACACATGCCGTTTTGGTAGTATTAGTGCTGTTTTAATCGTATTATTTAATAATTTCATTTATTACAATATACAGTATACAAATCTTATACAAAATAAATTTAATTTTCAGGGTATGCAGTTTACGTGTGCAGATTCATCGTATGACGGGAGCAGTGTAGTACTTGGTACCAGAAATGGACAGTAAGAATTAGTTTCTTGTTATATCATTCCTCAATAGTCATATTATACATTAATATAAAATGAAGTTTGTAATATCCATATGTGGGAAATATTTTTAAAAACTTCTTCAATTAAGTTTCATTTATCTACGACATTTTTCAAGACACAATGAACAATACAATTATAGTATTTTTTTCAGTTTGGTTATACTAAGCATTGAGGGAGAGTCTAGCTCAGAAGCCTTCAATAACAAAATTACAAATGACAGAATTTACTGTGTCCGGTTTTCTCCAGGTATTGTATTTTCCGTTTATTTCATATACAAATAACGTAAGGACAGTCATTTTGCTTTGTGTGACTTTGTCATTTTGTTTACTCTCCATATCAGCTAATATCTGGTTGGCTAAGATGGTACTTTTGTTTTACGTAAACTTTACGATGTTTATAAATTTATTTTTTACGAGAAGTTTAGGTTCCTTGCTTATTATTTCAAAATACCTTGACTACTATGACCTCAATGTTTTTTTTCATTGCAGATTATACAATGATTGCTGTTGGCAGCCATGACTGTTCAATTTACATGTACCATCTTACTTCAAAGGAAGATGGAACATTTGGATGGGAAATGAAAGGAAAATGCCTGGTATGTGTGTGTAAATATGATAATGGTTTATCCAACCAAAGTGTGTTATCACCATCTTGGATGACATGTCATTCAAAATTTAAACTAACTTAAAAACTGTAGGAGGAAAAAACACATATACATGTACCTTATATGCGGATGGACGGACACACATGCAAGGCCCCATCTGTCTGTCGTGTGCCATAAAAATACTATCTTATACTGTAACTCAGAAAGTGATAGAAATGCATACAACACTTCCAACGATCAAAGTTTATAAAAAAAATTGTCAAGATGGAGGACCAATATCCTCACTGATGATATGCTATTCCTATAGGAACATTCATATGGAGACACGCTCGCGTTCAAAACTTAGCTCTATGTAAAAACGAAAGGAAACTATACGGAACTTCAGCCAAGTTGAGCGAAAGCGTTTTTATGTACGATTTCCTCGAAAATCATTTAATGGACGACAAGTTCTCTAGAATTGATGAAAATTACAAGTAAAAGTCCATTTCATTGATTGAATAAAGTCAATACAGGTGTTCTTGATTTGTTCTGTCGGCTAATGAAAAGTCGAGCGATACATTGGTCATTGTTTATTGTTTGGTTTAGCACTTAGCTTCACTGTTATGTGCACAGTGTAAATACAATCCTTTAACTTCACATTCCGTTGTGTAAAACAGATTTTTTAGGCTAAATAATGACACATTTAAACACATCGCGTCTATATCCAAAAAGGGTTGATTAAAGATCATTGCTACGAAGCACGCAAGTTCACATAACGATTCGATCTATTTCTCAAAATTGATTATGAATGGCATTTGAAGAAAACCAGTGACTTCAACTTCTTTATTGTCAATTTCCCCTTCTGCATTAAAAAATTATAATCAATATCTGAATTTAAAACGACTATTTCGTTATCTCGTTCTAATAAAATGCACACACTCTTTGTTATAGGGACATGATGAGCCGGTTGTTGACATAGATTTCGCAGCTGATTTATACAATAACCACTTCTTAGTTCGAGGTTGTTCCAACAAACCAGAAAATCTATATTGTAAGGTTATATTCTAGACAATAGTTTACAAAAAATGCAAGCCGCCTTTAGACCACTAATTCAACGGTCGTCAGGATAGAAAGAAAAAATAATTCCTAGTAATGTAAATTACCCATTAGCCATATATAAGCACTCATTTCATTGCTATTTTAACTAGAAAAGAAAAAACAGACCGGCAGCCCAAACATATTGGTACAGGTCTCAGAATGGCATCAGGCAGCGTTATGATGATGTTTTGGGTTGTTGAACTCTTTTTGCCGAGAGAATCCTTAAAGATAAGGGAAAATCGTTGAATTTTTATGGGAGGAGGGAATGTGAACTCGGATCCACTCCATGTACCATTAGACCTCAAAGAACCAGAAGTGACATCCGAAGTTCGGAGAGATTAATACATGTAGCATGATTGTGCATTTATTTATTAGATTTTGTTTAATGCAACAACTTATTGCAAACAGAACGTAAATAAAAATATTTACCATGGGTAGTGCTCATCAATGGCATTGTGTTTTATTGATGCTGATGATGTCAAACGTAGTATTGTTGTCTTTGTTGTGTTCAGAAATCAATTTATATCTGACAGGGAATGCTGAGACATGTGATCAGGTACAATACAGTGACTGTCGGGAGATTCCATGGATGACAGAAAAATGTAAACTGACTCCTTCCAATATCGGTCTCTGGTGGTCGAAACTAGAACAAGACGGGGAAGTATGTTGTGCGGACGTTTTTTTCAACTCTGGTCTTATTGCGATGGGTGACACATGTGGCAATGTTTGTCTTTATCGGTATCCATGCAACAGAAAAGGGGTAATTATAACATTCTATATTATCTTGGTCTCAGCAACTAATTCATGCAACGCCAGGTATATTGATATTGCTGAAACAAATCTCACTCCTTTTAAGAGCGTTTTCATTATAGCTGTCCAAATCATAATGTGACAAAAATTGTCAAAATGTTCATTTGATGTCCAGAATTTGTTATCGTACAACTATGTTAGCAAAGCTTGACATAACACATTATTGTAAGCGACAAAGAAATTCATGTTGAAAAATAAAATATATATTACATGTATTAATCAGGCGGATTTAGCACGTTCATTTCCCAGATAAATTTCATTCTCTGTGACATTTCAGACGTTCTGCCATATGTACCATGGTCATGCCTCTGTACATAATGTCAGCTTCTCGCAAGATGGAAGGTACGTCATCAGCGTTGGAGGCAAAGACTCGTGTATAATACAGTGGAAAATTGTGTGACATTTGACCATTGATGTGCTTTTGACTCGGTTATATTTTCAACATTGTCTTGGAATAAAATTTAAGTGATAATGAAAATACATATATTCAGAGTTTATTTTATATATTATTGGCGGTCACTTTGATAAACATTATGAGATACACAGTTGAGTAAAACATTTAAATCACAATCTAATCAAACCAAAAAACAAAACCAAAAACAAAAAAGCAAGGTTGGGATAAAACTAAATTCAAGAGTAACTGTGAGTTATTCTATAAATTATTATTTATCAGTGCCCAAGAAGTAATCTATGTTTCTGTATATTACCACCCCTTGGGTGATATCCCTGTTTGTACCACTCTCACGGTAATTTTCAGAAATATAGCATTGACCAGTTCTGACATAATTATATATTCACCTAATTTGATTTTTTCACAAAATTTAACTCTTCAATATGAAATGGAATAGATATAACAGAAAAAATGGCAAATCTATTTCCCTCAACGAAAAGTCCAGCGAAAATGTTGGAAATTGTATATATATTCCTTGTTGATCTGATTACCATTAAATTTTAAGAATCATAAAGTTATGCTGAACATTATCTAGTGCATTTGAACTATCTAGAAAACGTTTTTTTCAATTTATTTTACAATCGAAAATAAATATTTCTACGCAAACCAAATTGAAATAAAAGAACCTTATGAATAATCCTCAAATCAATTGAAAAATAAACCCGGCACAATATTTGTAGTGTACAATGCTATATTTTTTATTAATCTATGCCAAAAATGATCAAAATATTTTGAGCAATTCAGTTAAATAGGCTGAAACATACGATGGTGCATAGGTGACATACAAAAATACACTTTTGAAATATGTATAACTGTATAGTTTTATTTTAACAATTTACGCTATATACAATTATACACTTATGCACCATCGTATAAACAAGGAAATAAGTAATATCCAGGTAAATTTTGTCTTGGGAACAGGAGAACCTACTTTTAACAAAATTCCAAACTGAAAATTTCAAAATATGTAAACGTCGATGTTCTGGAAAACTCCAAATTACTTAACTTTACCTTTGGTAATCATTGTAACTGGCTAACGAATTCAATAACTTTGTCTAGGCATATATCAATTCTCTGAAAGTTAATGAATTCATTAACTGTGTAAAATTTGCCCATTAAGTTTGGTACACATGAAATTTAATCTTTAGGATTACTGTAATTTTTTACTTTCTATGTAGATTTTATTTTTACCAGACAAAAATTTCTGATATGATTTATTATTCGTGCTGAAGACACGTCAGGGTGCCAAGTTGCACATTGTAATGCCAAAACCAAAATATCTAAAAAGTTGACAAATGTGGTAACTTAAGGGTTAATGAAAATGGTAACCATTAATAAATTTGGTAATGTTAATGAATTCAGAGTTTTCCAGAAATGGTCGTCCATTGGCGAAAATTTAAAAAAAAAAAGCACCAACTTCTTTCATACCTATATTTACACATCAATTTTTTTTAGGCAAACGTGATGATTTTCATTTTCCAATTCTGAACTTTCATGGCAGTAACATACCTAAAAAAATATTTCAGTTGATTCTTTACAATGTATGTGATTTTTATGTTGACTTACATATACTTTCACAATAATAAACCTCTATCAGAACGGGTTATTTTCAGTCTTTGATTAGATTGAATAGAGTCGGCCCCTCATCGGATTTTCCTCATTTGCGATGTAAGAGAATCCCTTAACAAAGCAGGATATACGTACATTGCTATAATAGTGTATCAGTTTTGGGACGTCTTATAGAACGACCAACATTGTTTTGCTTTCGTACACTGAAGTAATGGTCTACACAAGCAGAAGGATATAAAAAGATACCACGGCAATATTATGAACTTTAAACAAATGTCCAAACTTCTGGTGTAGGAACATTGAAAAATATTCAATTTTTCCAATGTTGGAAAATAACAATCCAAAGATACTAATATTAGATATAGTATTTATACTATGCTGTATACGACGCATTTCAAGGAGTTACCTCTCATCAGCAGAATAGATAGTTCGGTTTGGAAGATGTTTTCGATGCGTTTTGAAATTTATAATTTATAAAATGGCATATCAAGAACATACAGTAAACTGATTATTCACGTTTTAATTTCAATTCGTTCTTAAAGTTTGTTGAGTGGTTTTGAAAGATTCTATTTTAATTTCCTAGAACAAACGACAAGAAAGGGTTCCTCGGTTCCACAGCTCAGTTGCTAGTATTTCGATACTAGCTCGAAATTGATATATGAAATTGACCTTTTACAAAATTGTATAATTTGTGAAAACTAAGGAGTATCTCCCTTATGGTTTTGGCTTTATCCCTTTAGGTCATTTCGGCATTTTTATACCCGCTTCCGGGTATATTGACGTTGTCTCCGTCCGTCTGTCCGTCTGTAGTAGTGTTGCATATATTCTGTAGATGCGCAATAAGTTTTTAAAATTTTTGATTTCGCTCAACGGGTGAAATGTGGGACTGAAAACGAGCGAATTATCATATTATGCTTGTGACATCAACTCCTCATTCATTATTGATGAAAGGCTTCTACATTCATTATAGAATGATTGTACATGCGATGTAGATGCGCAATAAGGTTTTAAAATTTTGATTTCTTTCATGGGGCGAAATTTGGGACCGAAAATGAGCGAATTTTCAAAATATGCTTAAAACATCAATTTTTGAAGCATTTTTTATATTCTTGGCTTCTGGTTTCTTTATAGGTAAATTGTCCATGGTGTAAAGATGGAAAGACAGGTTTCAAAATAACAATCCAAAGATACTAATATTAGATATAGTAAATTTATACTATGCTGTATACGACGCATTTCAAGGAGTTAACTCTCATCAGCAGCATTAAAACCGAAACATTTGGAAGACCAAAAACCAAACTTATTTTAAAACAAGAAGTACTCATAACCAAAAATACAGAAATAGGAAGCCAAATTTCAGATAAGGATCTCTACAATGTGCAATACAAGGAATGAACCCGTAGTAATTCTATTATTTTTGAATTTTGCTAAATACTGGTAATTTCTATAACACATCAATGAATAATCATGTCTGACGACTTGGTTGGCGAATACCCTCGGGGACCTAGGGTCAACAATGCAGAGGCGTCGTCCCAGGAGTTTCAAAATAAATTTTCATTTTAGCTTAATGGACGAAATCAACAAATTGTTAAAATATTAATGTGACATCAACTCCTTATTGATTATTGAAGCTAGGCTTCTACTTTGATTATAGAATGGTTCAACATATGATGTAGATGCGCAATAAGGTTTTAAAATTTTGATTTCATTAATTGAGCGAAAATTGGGACCGAAAATTTTCAAAATATGCTTAAAACATTAATTTTTGGGGCATTTGTCTAGGCTTCTGGTTTCTTAAAAGGTAGATTGTCCATGATGGACAGATGCAAAAAAAAAGATGCTCAACACACAATTTTAGACCCATGGCATATAGGCAGTATTATAATTATCAAAATATGCTGTTGAGGATTAACATAAGATCTTTGAATCTAAAATAAACTTTGCATGGTTTATTTTAACTCAGGGTAAGTTTTGTCCTTAACACTAAATTTGCATCAAAATCATCACTTGGATGAAACAAATGTGGGTGTGTGGGTATAACTGTCGTCTCCGACAGTACTCTAGTTGAATTTGCTCTTCAACTGTTTGGATTGGTGTTTTGATTTTCAAAATGTTTAGTCTTAAGCGCAGCTGATAAGTAGTAAATCGAGGAAATGTGCACATCTTGTGCATCAAAACTGGTATCAAAGAATTGTGTTTTGAACACATCTGTACAAACGAAATACAACTATACCGAAAAATGTACGATAACCCATTTTTAGCTCACCTGACCCAAAGGCTCATGTGAGCTATTGCCATCGTCCGACCGTAAACATTTCACATTTTGAACTTCTAGAGAACCACTGAATTGATTGAAACGAAACATGGCACAAATATTCCTTACAAGGCGCTGACCAAGTGTTGTTACTTTGATCCCGATCCGTCAAACAACATGGCTGCCAGCGGGGTACTTAGTTTAACATAGGACCCAACGAGATATACATACAAAAATATTCTTCTAGAGAACCGCCAGCGGGGGACTTAATTTAACATAGGACCCAATTGGAAATACATACAAAAAACCGCTTAATTTTCTGTATGATGTGCTGACCAAGTGTTGTTATTTTCTTGCCGATCCATCATCCAAGATGGCTGCCAGCGGGGGACTTAGTTTAATATAGAAATACAAAAATCTTCTTCCAGAGAACCGAAGAGTGGATTGAAACCAAACATTGCATGAATGTTCCTTATGAAGTGTTGATCAAGTGTTGTTACTTTGTTGCGGGTCCGTCATCCAAGATTGCCGCCAACAGGAGACTTGGTTTAACATAGGACCCTATGGGAAATGTATACAGAAATCTTCTTCTACAGAACCACTTAATGGAATGAAACCAAATACAGCATGAATATTCCTTATGACGTTCTGACCAAGAGTCCATGATATCTGTCAGCGGAAGACTTAGTTTAACATAGGACCCTATTGGAATTACCTACAAACTTCTTGAAAATTACTGAATGGATTGAAAAAAAAAGGCATGTATGTTAATCTCAAGGTCCTTTAGCAATGAACAAATAGGAATATCAGGTGAGCGATACAGATAAAGATGCCTTCAACTTTAGTGAAGGTCTAGACAAGATGGTTATATTCAAGGTACACAGTCGTAGAAAATATTAGAAAATCTATAATTATATTTGATAATAAATAAGAATAAATTCTAAAACTTAATATTCGCTAATTTAAAAAAAAACTTTGGTAATGTAGACGTATACAGTAATTTATATACTTGTCATTTTAAAAGTAGAGGACTTATTACATTTTTCCCTAGAATTTATAGGAAACTCTAATTCGAGAGTAGACTTAATGAAAAATTGTGAGATAATGGAGCAACATTTTTTTTTTATTGCAGAATAAACCCAGACCATTATGATCAAACCACTTTATAGGGAGCAACCATTTGATTTTTATTGGTGGTAGGAAGGGGTGGTGGTGGTGGGGGGGGGGGGGGGGGGGGGCTAGGATGAAATTTGAAATAAAAAGGCAGGACCAGGATTTTGGCAAAATAAAAAACCACTTAAGGTGTGAAAAAAAATTAGGCCGCGATAGCACCCGAGTAATAACCTGGACCAAAATGTCGGCGAAAAAAAAAGCAGGAGCAAACTTTTCATCCTAGACCTCCCCCCTCCCCACCACCACCACCCCTTCCTACCACCAATAAAAATCAAATGGTTGCTCCCTATAAAGTGGTTTGATCAGAATGGTCTGGGTTTATTCTTGCGCAATTCTTTTTTTTTTCACAATTAACATACCATCGAACCGAACTAAGCATTTTTCCCCATGTCGCACAAACCATTTTATTCAAGGTGTAAAAGGAATGCAAAAGTGTTCCAGACTGTATATACAACTTCATTATCAAGTAATGAATGTTTTCAAAATACTATTTTTCAAGCATCAACAAAATAAATTCAATGTTCGACATCCCCATCACCATTTAATAAAAAAAAAAAATGCATTGTGTCTTTCTTTTAACTCGATTCTTTCGTTCTTACATAAATTTGTTTTCAGCGCGGTTAGGTAACTTATATCTTGTCGGTCAATGTCATACTTAACGAGAATGTGGTCACATGACCAACAACAAACTTGAACTTGTCCTCCGTCTGGTTTGATAACGTTTTCATCTGGTATTACTACGATCAGCAGTCATGGCAGCATTAAGGGGTGCCACTCGTCAATTCTCAAAATTAAACTCTGCATTCACCTGTGAGTATTTTCTTCTTTCCATCCTTCGAATGATTAATGAACGACATTTTTACATAACTTTTATTTTGTTAACCCGGATATTGAATAAACTGCTGAAATAATTTTTCTTTATTTATAGATTTTATAGGTCATTATATAATTAATTGAGTGCGCATATTTAAATAATGTCTGATTTGCAGTCTGGATTAAAAAAAAAATTGGCATAAGTTTGTTAATGTTTACGTGCAATTAAACTTGTAATTTACCTGGTCATGGTTCGATTTGCATGATGTATCATATATTAATGCTTTATTTGTTTTAACTTTTGTAATGGCTGTATATATTTCCAATAACAGTAGATATATCCGGTACAGGTTGGAAAATGTGTTGATGTAAGTTATAGACAGTATAACATTCCAATTAACCCCATGCTTTTATTGAATTGAGCAATAAACCATGCAAATAAATATAATGTTCTAATATTTGAACTCCGGGTTATATGTAGGTAATTGCATTTCAAAGATGATATATCATACGGATTTTTACTGATGTATTTTTATTTTGCTTCTAACTTCAATCAGAGGGGCTCGTTTCAATTGACACAGTATGTCATCTGTGACTGATCCGGCCCCGATCTATAATACCATAACAAAAGGGAGGAATCAATACCGAGAGCGCCAAATTTCAAATCGCCAGATTTTTTTTTCTGTTCTCCATCCAGTCTGCCTTTTTGTTCATTTCTGTAGTAAAATGATTATATTTTAACAAATGCCTACCTTTTAGCCCTAATTTCCCACCAGTCGGTTGTATAATATAGGCTGTATTCAGTCCCATTTCTGATGAAATCAGAACTTCACTGTCCGGAAGTGACCCACATTTGTATAATTAAAATTTGACATATCCATTCGGGAGATAACTGGAACTAACTTTTTTATCGCAATACCTTTGGGGTCAAGTATGTGAGGATAGGAAAACTCTGGTAAGTTTCAAATTATCTCCTGAATGCATATGTCAAATTTGGCGGAAATTATACAAATGTGGGTCACTTCCGGATAAATGGGACTAAAATGAGCCAATACAACCAATTGGTGGGAAAGCAGTGATAAATACCTACTGTGTTATTTAATTTCTTTCTATAATGAACACCGAATATAGCTTTGGAAATCCATACTACATGTACCATTATAATGCTTTTCACTTCACAGCTGCTGTAATATATACATATATTTATATATAAAACACTCACCTGCTTCTTTAATGGCAGTATATATTTAGGCATGTTATGTATGAAGCAGAGATTTAGTAAGTATAAAAACGAATTTACAATGTGGTTCTAATTAAACAATGCATTGGCTGCAGAAATAAAATACCAATTTGACATTATTACCTCCAAATACTTGTAAAATAACAATCCAAAGATACTTATATTAGATACAGTTAATTTATACTATGCTGTATACGACGCATTTCAAGGAGTTACCTCTCATCAGCAGCATTAAAATTAAATTACCTTATAGTTACAATTTCAAAAATGCTAATTACTTGATTTCGGATGTAAATTTGAAATTGGAAGGACATGCATGCAGGGTAGGCCTCACTGAGACAACATGTAGAGATATTGAAATAGCTATGGGTAATGTGCATTTACTGCTGACTTTGTTAAAACGACCACTTATTATTGGGTAGATCTTTTTTAAATGATTTTATAAACATCATTAATAAATCTCGCATCTATTTCCTTTTCCTTGAAGATTATGTTCTTTAAGTCCCATTTTGTTGAGTTTGTATTGAATCTGTTTGCTCCTCAAATATTTGTGTAAATATAGTTTTTATATTACTGTAAGAATTTATTTTGGATGTCCTTGATTGTCGTTACATGGGACAATGAATGCACTACGACAGAATTCTGTAAGGTCATTTTTAATAATTTTATTGCAATTGAAGACATTATAAGATGAATTACTTGAAACTAATTCATGAAAATATCTCCAATGAGATTGGTTATCAACCATACCCAAGTGATTTGATCTACGTCCAGTTTAAAAAAGGAAACAGTCTGAGTTTTAACTGTTATTCCGATTTAACAGTAGATTGCTTTCCAAATAAATAATATCCAATTCTGCATCACTTAAACCCGTGTACAGCCCGTCTGGGAAAAAGCCCTTGGTCTGGTATCTAGATTTAGAGTATGTCGTCTCTAATGTTCTGAATAAAATACTAGTGTGCCGATATTTTGTAGATTTAACTGTTTGTCTCCATCTCTTAATTCCTTTATGTGCAGTCGTATGTGGTGTGATTTTGATTTTTGTTAACTGTTAATTTTAATTTTCGATTTTTTACACACAGCTCACCAGGTAGTTTAGAAGTAAGGTGAGCTGTCTTTCAACATAGGAGACCACATATTACATATCTCATATCATATAATTTTTACCAGTTATATCCGTTAACAGATAGGTGCAAGTTGTATCGTTTCGTTCTTCGGAGGCATGTCGTTTGACAATGATTTCTGAGATTTATTTCAATCAAACGTGTGGTTTGATTGAACCTTTGTTCTTATGCCACTTCAAGATGTTCGAAGCTATATTGACAAACATAGGCAAGTTGAGATTAAGTTTAAAATCTTGGTAAGATGCTTGAACTTATGATTTGAAGTCTAGACGCGCCGACATAAAGTTGGTCTAGAATTGACTACCGAAGTAAAGCTTAGACGCTGATTACCAAGGACGTATAACATTATAGTTAAAGTCGATTTAGAGATGAACCATGCAGGCGTCCAGATCAACGATATAGTTAGACAGCTAAACTATATAGCGGCAAATTTAATGTTGGAAGATGAGTATTATGAAAAACAACTTGAAAAATAAAAGGTAATATAATGTACTGCAAAATGCGGAAAATACATTAAAACTGAAAGTAGTACAAAAATAAAGCATTTTATAAATGACATTTTATAGGTAACTCACGACGAATTTCAACGGGACGAACAACTGCTCTCAAATACTCCCGACCTTTGTTATTGGGAGGTATAGCGGTTGGAGCAGGACTTGGTTGGTTGTACAAAAATAAAAACAAATATACAGTACAGGATGTTGTGGAAGCTGTATCACCGAAACCAGTTTTTGCTGCCGCTCCTCCAGCGAGTCAGCCAAGTGTAAGTCGTGTCCATGTGTGAGTGTTTTGTTACGCGTATTTCATATACCTAAAATTCAATATTTTCAATGAAACATTTAGTTAAAGATAAAGTTATTGTCTACATTTACCATCAACATACACACAGTTTTGTGTTGCTCGTTACAAAATTTGTTATCTATCTCCTATGAATTCTATGAAACTATGCAGGGCTATTAAGTACCACATTTTGACTTGTATATTACATTTGATTTTTAGTTTCCAACACCCTACACGGTCTTGAATATTATTTTTCCAAGAATTTGGTTGCAATTTTTATTTATTTTTAATCTGATTTTCATGAATTTTGTTATATTATTATCCTTACTGAGAAAGGAAAGAAAAAGCTTCTGGTCCGTTTTCATATCCATTTTGGACATTCTTAATTTGATTTTTTCAAGTCATCTGTCAGTATTATATCATCATTTATATACTTTTTGGGGGTTGTTAAAGAGGTTAAAAAAATCTATGCACTACATCTTCGACGTAATTTTGTAGGAATTGAATCAGACTTGCTAAGACTACTATAAATACTACGTGTAGCAGTTTCATATTACAGCAAAAAGGGGGGAAAGGGGGGTGGGGGTACATCTGTTTCTAAATAAAAAATATTTTCAGTTTTTTATGGATAAAGAAGATTACTACCGGTACTCGGTTTTATTTTTAACAAGTCATATAATTTATAAATAGGAAGTTTTGTGGGAATATTTTTTTGAAATATTGGTTTTGATTTAACAATAACTTTTCTAAATTTAAGGTGTTCTCGCAAGGAAAAGACCATGCTTTATATTTGTGGATAAACGTTAAACCTACTGCCAGTGCCAAAGAAATTGGTCGTGTGTGTGCAAAATTACAAAACTTAGTGGACCAGGTGTCCGATCCTAAAATGAGAGATGAAGAGGACGAAATTTGGGCTGGTGTCGGATTTGGTCCCAATATGTTCAAACAGGTAAGAAGGAATTAGATATAACTTGGTTAAAAAAGTGGAAAAGGAGGCTATACTGCAATAAAACTGTTTTAAAGTTTCTTTTGAACTAAAATGTTTTACTATTGATCTAGCAATGCCTACCTTCTACAAGTTTGTTTGAACTCCCATGCATATGGCTATATCACTGAAGTTTAATTCTATGTAATGTGATTTTTTTGTTACAAGTTGGGAGGTAAACCTAAGCAGAACTATACGTATGCATACAGGAAAGGATCACTTGGTGAAATGCCTAGCTCTGGTGAGTTAATTACGCTAATTTATTAACTATACTTATTTCAAAGAAATATATCACTTCATGCTTATTTGCTGTAGTTTTTCAGTACTGTGGCTAAACTGATGCGTTGTATTTATAGATAGATATTTCTTGTTTTGGTACATGTATCAATTATAATAACAAACGAAACATTGCTTTAAATGATTTCCCCTAGTAACACCGTATAAAGCAGAGAAAACGTGCATTTCTATGTTGTTTTGGTGGTAATAGGAAATTTTATTTAGATTTCAATTTCTGTTTGAAAGAGAATCAACCTTTTTAATATGATGGGTTTGTCCGCGACTTTTGTATAGAAATGAAAATAGATATTTGGAAAATAGTGATGATACAACAACCCTATAGAAATGGATTTCGAAAATGATAGAAAGGGGTCAACATACAGCCTTCAAAAGAAATGCAACCGAAACTGTCTTAAAGATGTGTTTTCCACCTACTTATTTTATATTTAGGTGGCGATGTTTTTGTACATGCCAAGTCTAACAATGTGAGTAAACTATTTGAGTTGTGTCAGTTGTTCCTAAACAGTCTACCAGCAGGCAGTGTAGATAACTCTGAGGATATCTATAGTTTTGTGTTTAAGAATGGACGTGATTTGTCTGGATTCATTGATGGTAAGTTGATGTCATTATTACACACTGCATTTGACAAATAATGAATTTTCTTTTAAAATAGATTAAGATTCAGATTAAGATTCAGTTAAAATCAATGCAGATTAAAGTTTATTTTCCTGTTTTTTTCCCTGCTTTTTCGTTAGAATTTGATCACGGATTGTTGTCAACACTACTGGTAGTGAAAACACGGATTGTTGTCAACACTACTGGTAGTGAAAACACGGATTGTTGTCAACACCACTGGTAGTGAAAAATTGTCCAGAATATTGTTAATGAGATTTTCTTGATTTCTTGTTGGCTTATCATTTAATATGATATAGATGAAAACTATGTTGTATAGGTACTGAAAACCCAGCAGACGACGAGTCTCGAGAAAATGTTGCTGTAGAAAAAGATACTGGTGGAAGTTATGTAGTAAGTTCGGGATTCCTGCTTCATTACATTGAAATAAAATAAATTTATTAAAATATTAAAATTCAGTTAAATGCCTTCACAATATTACAGGTTGATAAATAAACAAATAGAAAACCAGTAACCTGCTTAGTTCTTATTACTTTGATTTTATATGGAAATACACGTTTTACTAATACCATTTGATGATAATTCTATATTAAAAATTATGGTAATGAATTTAAAATGTTAGAAATATGATGTAGTAGCGGTATGAATTAAAAACAAAATTCTTTTTACTTATTTATATTAAATTTTTGAATTCCAAATAGAACAACTTCTCCACAAAGTTTGTTCTAGACAAACTCCTATTAATTGTCTTTATTTAGTTTATTTTGTTGAAAGCTTCTGTAGATCTTCATGTTCCAACTTTTCAGATCACACAGAAATGGATCCATGATTTACGCCTCATTTCAACTGAAAAAGGTAAATATCTCATGATAATACCAACCATCAATTTTTTTAATCGGATCTAGTTATTCGTTTGGCAAAGTACGGCTAGTTCCAAACAGTAATGAAGGAAAGAACGGTTTGCGGTCAAATTGACAGCTCATTTCTTACTAGTTTTTGTCGAGCCTGCGACTTAAGTCGCAGAAAGCTCGACATAGGGATAGTGATCCGGCGGCGGCGGCGGCGTTAACTAACTTTTTAAAAGCTTTATATATTAGAAGGTGGAAGACCTGGATGCTTTATACTTTGTATATAGATGCCTTATGTTACGAAGTTTCCGTCTGTCATATGTACATTGTCCTTTACCTCATTTTCATGGTTCAGTGACTACTTGAAAAAAAAAGTTAAGATTTTTTGTAATGTTAATTTCTCTCTTATTATGAGTAATAGGATAACTATATTTGGTATGTGCGTACCTTACAAGGTCCTCATCCCCGTCAGACAGTTTTCAATTGACCTCGATCCCATGTCAAGGATCAGTGAACAAGGTTAAGTTTTGGTGGTCAAGTCCATATCTCAGATACTATAAGCAATATGTCTAGTATATTTGGTGTATGGAAGGATTGTAAGGTGTACATGTCCAACTGGCAGGTGTCATCTGACCTTGACCTCATTTTCATGGTTCAGTGGTTATAGTTATGTTTTTGTGTTTTGGCCTGTTTTTTTAATACTGTATGCAATAGGTCTACTATATTTGGTGTATGGAAGGATTGTAAGGTGTGCATGTCCAACTGACATGTGTCATCTGACCTTGACCTCATTTTCATGGTTCAGTGGTTATAGTTAAGTTTTTGTGTTTTGCTCTGTTTTTCCAATACTGATAGCATTTACTTTCATTAGAAATACACGACAGGCGAGACATTTTTGTGTGTCCACTCTTGTTATAGTTATATGTTGTGAATTATTTTCTTGGGTTATTTATTGTAAAAACTCCAGTTTGGACTTGTGATGGTCTTAAGTTTAGAACCCTAACCAACTTGTATGTATTTTCCTGAGTGCTTTTTAAGAAATTTTCGAGGTCAAATCATGCCATGACAAACTCAAAGACAAATCTGACAAAAATTTACAGGTCATTAACACAAGCACTAATTAAGGCAAGTAATGATACATTACACCACAATTTTTTGGTTTTGGCAGTAGAATACACCCGTGATAAAACTTAACAAGTTAAAAAAAACAAGTATGCAGCCATAGGAAGGTCCCAGTAGAATAGAGGGCAGCTGTATGACTATTGAGGGTGACAATATCGTCATCACAACCAATTAATAGTCAGGTTTATTGCCACAGTAAATATTATCCAACAAACTGGTGACATCATTATTACTAGAACTTTGAAAGATAGAGTTTAGACCCAACTTCAAGTAAGATACAAATATTTTATTCTATCAATCATGAGCATGCTAAGGCATAAATCAATAACAGTTTCAATCTCTTATTCATCACAAACACTCCAAACTTTTATTCTTTTTTCACTCTTGATTTGAATAATTAAATTTACATAACACAGAAAATTGACACTGCAGAAGGGAAGAAAAACCATTTAGTAAGTTACTATACATGGACCATATTATATATACATACAGACTATATTACTGTATTAGGGCTTATAATATGTGATTATCATACAAACAGATAATCAGTAAAATCAGAAAGATATATTATATTATATTAAAATATTATTAATACTAAAACTTTTGGCGTTCCATTTGGTGATTTTACGTTTTTCAAACCTTAAAATTAAAAAGATACATATTTTATTAATTATCACTATATCTTCAGTGCTTAGCAACCATATTAATTTGTGCTTATCTAACAACTGCTCAAAATACATATTTATGATTATCCGTTGTTGCTTTTTTTCGGTTCCCTTTAAGATGAAATGGATCATACACATTAACTGGTATTTTAGAAAAAAATCACCTGTTACCATTTTCAATTCAAATATATATTGTGTTTTCCATTATTCCTACTTTGAATGATTGATGAATATTATTTTTTATTAAGATAAAACAATGGAAGGATGGGTTGGTAGAACGAGATCTGACAGTGTTGAACTCAAACGGAAATCAGCGTCTTCTCATGTAGCTCGAATGACTGGAGGTGAGGCCAGAGCTTGTTTTTATTTGTTTGCATTAGAGTGTAGTTAGGTTTTTAAGGTTTCGTTATAAAAAAATGACGAAAGATAGGTTTTCAATATGGTACTCATTGGTTATTAAATGATTTTTAATTTTAGTCCTGGATATTCCAAATATTACGAGTCCCTATCGACATTCATTGATAAAAGTTTTTTTTCTTAAAGATGACAGAGACTGCAAAATACTCATTCCTTTCCTGGGAAGATGGAGAAATTAATATCGTCAGGCGGAACCTTAATATCAGGGGATTTTGCCAGATAGTTATGAAACATAAAGTTTAACAAAATAATTTAAAAAATTCCAATATGCAAAACAATAAAAACAATCGGTTTTTTTTTAGGAACTGACTTTGAGCAGAAAAAAGCGTTTGAGATGGTCAGACAATCTATGCCATTTGGATCCGTGTCAGGAGAGGCAGGATTGTTTTTTATTGGCTATGCAGCATCACCCGAGAATTTAGAATTTATGTTGGACCGTATGGTAGGAGCCACTGGAGACGGAGTGAGCGATGATATCATGAGATTGTCGAAGAATGTCAAAGGAACCTATTGGTATTTCCCAGGAGTCGATGAGTTGAAGAAATTTGCTTAAAGGGGCGAGGAAGCATCTCTTTTGAAGCATATATGATCTGTGATTAATCTAATTAATTGTAACAAATGAGGCATTGTTAGTGAACACATGCTTTTATAAGCTCAGTTATACACTTTGTTTTGAAAAAAAGTAAAGTTACATTTATTAATTCATCAAATAAATAATGTCTTTACATGAGAAATGTCTTAAGAAATTTTTGAGGCGAACTTATCTTTTACATTCATATTTATACCGCATACAAATTTTACTGAGATATGAATGCCTTTTGATGACATGACTACTACAGCAGCTAGGGTATCCATCGTCTGTACATAGGTATGTCCCAATTAAATTAAAATCACATTTAACCTGTGCTTCAGAAAAAGTTATTAAACATGATTTTTTTTTTCAAAATGAGCCTCAACAAGAGCCCAAAATGCCAAAATAACCGAAACAGTAAAGCTAACTAGCAGAGCTGTGTCCGAGGAAGATAATTAGGAGTCATTGTGCATTTGATGGTTGCAAAGTAAATAGAGATTGGCAACCATCATATTAAATGGGTGCCGGGAAATTTTAAAATGCAATACCGTGAAATCCATTCTAATGCAAGCAATAAACACACCCTGCATACAGGTATTACGTCCGCGGAGCGCTAGATGTAAACCACGGAGCAAGAGATCAAAACAAACAAAATAAGAGCTGCAATTTTATTATTTTGTCAAATACACTGTACCCTTTCAAACGACTACACTATCATTTTCAGTCATAATTTCTTTTTCGAATGGTGTAAACATTTAATTCAACTGTCTACTTAAATGTTGGTTAATTGTCAGGTTTTCGACGAATTCATCCTCATCTACTAACATTAGCGTGTATTATCACTTCAAACTTCGTTTTTGTTTTGTTTTATGTAAATGTTATTTTATATCCTTTAAGCATATTTATTTTTTCCCATATTCTTTCTAAATTTTATCATCCAAATTTTTCTCTTCGATGAGATATATCACAGAGAACCACTCGAGCGGAAAATGGACGTTGCTTACCGCGGATATATGATCTGCAGAACATGAGCAGCCACGTTGATATTGATCTGCTGAACTAAGAGTTACACAAATTACCATTTATATTTAACCAAATTTGTGGAATACATGTATTCCGTTATTTATGTTCCCAAAACGAAATGGGGAACAGGCGAAAGTATTGAGATTACTTCTGTTTTAGAATTCTTATCCTAACCAAACTTTGTCCGCGGATGTTCTCAGACACGGATGGATTGAGGCCAAACTTGGCACAAAAAATAGAGGATCATATGAAGTTGTGCAACGTCGTACTAGATGGCCGATGTCGAACGGACGAGGACTCGTACAAATACTGATTTTTGTCAGTTGCCCCCTTCCCCTTTTTTAAGTCGCAAGTTCAGGAGAATGATGACAAAAGGAGATCATATTTTATCTGTTTTTCAATTGTTTCAAATTATGGGTGATCTTGGATTTGGCTTTCGTCTTGTTTAAACTACCATTTTTACTTAAAAATGCCTGTACCCAGGCAGGAATATGACGATTGTCCCTCAATACAATTCATGAGTGCTCTTGGAATTACCTTTCGTCTTTGCGGAAATTCCTCTTTGATCGTCTTCTCAGCTTTGTTGTCACACTTATTTTCAAAATCGTTGTCTTTTTGATATTACATGTATATATATAAATTATGATATACAACATAACATTTCCGAAAGAATCGGTTACAGAAAGTGAGCATGCAATATACCAGTTAGTCGTAACACCGATATGACGGGGATGACAAGGCAACATTCATCAACAGTCACAAGTGCTTCATATTAAAATTTTATTGGTTCTGAAGGATATTTAATGACCTGACTTTACCCAAGTGGGCCTGCATGGTCGGCTCTGGAAACGAGTCTCCTTAGTGAGCATTTATGTAATTTTGTCTCGCCTGCGATACGAACTACTTGTGATAGATCAATGAGATTTTCTATAAAGTTGCATTACTATCAGTACATCTCAGTTTGACGACCATTTCTAGGTCATGGTCCAGCGACTTTCAATTTATTAACTACGTTGCTGTCCATCAGATTGTTTTCGAATTTTCTGCCGCAGGCGAGACATATCTCTGTGTTATGTTGATTGTTTTTTAATTCTACACCGACAAGTCGGCGGTCAGTTGTAATGGTGGGGCAAGAAAACCACCGACCTTGCGCAGCCTGACCAACCTTATCACATACAAACTTATTTGTAAACATGCAAAGCGGGTTTCGAACTCACCTCTGTAGCGTGGTCATTGGAAGTAGTGTTTTAAACCAGCGACTTCTAGACCACTTGGCCACACAGACCTGGCTGCATTAACATAAAAATGGGCCTGGGTGGTCGAGTGGTCCAGGCAGGAACGTTGATGAAATTTAAATACACGTCTCTGGTCTAAGTTGCTGGTTGCATTGACAACCGTGAACCTTTCAAATCACTTCAATTTTTTAACGTCATCATATAATATTCATGCAATTCCTCTATCCTAATAGTTCAGGAATTCACTCAGAATTTTAGGTGAATCTTGGACACTTGTTTCATATAATTTAAGTAATACACAAAAAAGCACAGGGGCTCGATACAATTGACAGAGTATGTCATCCGTGACTGATCCGGCCCCGATCCATAATACCAAATCCATTCCGAGAGCGCCAAATTTCAAATCGTCAGATTTTTTTCCCGTTCTCCATCCAGTCTACTTTTTGCTCATTTCTGCATTAAAATGGTTATATTTTAACAAAATGCTACCTTTAGCCCTAATTTCACACAAATCGGTTGTATTAGCTCATTTTAGTCCAATTTCTGATGAAATCAGAACTTCACTGTCCGGAAGTGACCCACATTTGTATAATTACCGCCAAATTTCACATATCCATTCCGGAGATAATTTGGAACTAACTTTTTAATTGGAATACCATTGGGTCCATTCCGGAGATAATTTGGAACTAACTTTTTTATCGGAATACCTTTGGGGTCAAGTATGTGAGGATAGGAAAACTCTGGTAAACCTTGGAGGTTTTAGTTACTAATTAACATAACTAATAAGCTGATATACAAAAATATATGTCACAAATAGGTTTGTTTTAATGCAAATTGAACTTTCCTCCTCTAAGAAAGCTATGCTAGTTAGATCGAATTCAATTTAAAATTTATTTCATGTCTATTTATTGTTAGAAATATACACTTAATTGCTGAACAAAAACCAAATGAGGTATTAATGCGAACAACACAATACAATTATTATACTTTACTTTATATAATATTGTTAAAAAATTATGGATATTGGATTGACCAATGTGGACCGCATTTTCGTAGCTCTGACGATTGCTTTATGTAGTCTAGAACAATGGAGAAATATAATTCTTTGATACCAATTTTGATGCACAAGATGTGCACATTACGTCGATTTACGACTCTTCAGTTGTGCTCAAGGCCTAAAATGTTGAAAGACAAAATAATAATCCAAAAGGTTGAAGAGCAAATTCAGAATACCAAAATGACCAAAAGAGGTAAAATATATTTTTCTGGATTAAGAATGAAATTTAATTTTGAAATAGAAATCAAGCTGGCTAAAATTAGGATAGTGTAAATCGATATGAGTGAGTAGGTATGTTAGGAGGTATCGGGTACATATCGATCAAACCAACTACACGGAAATGAACTCGCGTACAGCCTTCAACATGCGGCACGGGCCATACACTGCTCAGCCAGTATGGTCCCATATAAAAACATTCTGAAGATATACATTGTAATTTCAATTGAAATGAAAAGAATGTATGAACTAAAATGCCTAAACAACACTGACGAAGACTCCCAACTTTGCAGATTTTATAAACATGTGGACAATTTTATTTAATTTAACCGAACTTTTTCGAGCTGATAATAAAACGAGATCATATACGGTAAAAACAAGACACTTTACACGCAAGACGTATAAAGTGCCGACTAAGGAATGCTTTTTGTTAACTTGTCAGACATTTAGCTATGTTTTTAAACCAAGACTATATCTACTTATCCTTGCGGATTTTAAGGTAGAGATTCATGTAACTGCATGAAAAGCTTGTTAAATAAAATGCCATAAAATGATACGTTGGTGAATGCAGACATCCCAAATCATACACGTATAAATGTCAATGTAAGACAAAAGGACATGAAGGGTGACTTTACTCATGCAGTGAATCCATCAACGCAAAGAATAATCTCCACCCCACTGAAGTTCCAGACAATTTTGAAAAATTTCTATTATGTCGCATTTGGGTTACTGTAAAACACGGCTACATGTACAATGTACAATATAGCAGGCAAAGAAATGTAAAAGATGCGCCCAGGACACAGCAATACATCTGTTTTAAATATCGACAGCGAAGAAATGTATCAATTGGGTTGTATATAGGAATCGGAAAATGTGTTACTTTGCTTAAAAGTCATTGACGTCTCATTGACGCTTACGCCACTGATTATATACTTTACATTTTTATATTCATAATTTATTTAAAGTCTTAGTTAAATAGTAGAAAAAAGAATTTTACCATATTCAGATGGAAAATGCCCGCGTAAATTTGAATATAAGGTTAGATAATGTCTCGATTAAAAAAAAGCCAAACCACAGAATATGAGTGAAATAATTAAAAGAACCTTCCAGTAAACATTACTTTAATGTAACAGAATACAAAAGTAACATGCTGAAGTGATCTACAGAGATGAAGCGAAAAAGTTAAAACCACGAAAACAAGTATTGCAAAAAGCCGGATATCACGAAACCGTTTAAGTAAAGAAAAGAAATTGAACTAACCCAAAGTAAGTGTCACGAAAAACTGAGACATCAAGTGTAACTTCTAATTAAGGCAATTCTGAGCTGCTACAGTAAGTATATGATGACAGTTCCATTACGGGTATTGGAAACATACACTTCGTTTTATATTTTAATTTTGTTTATTATGGTATAGAAAAAAGTATGTTTAATTAAACGCTATTAATAGTGTTTTCTAGTAAGTACAAGCAATGAGATTAAAACATTAAGTTATGGGTGACCTTTAATAGTTTACGTTGTTACTATTGACTCGTGTGTGTATATTTTAAATGTCTTAATTATGCAGTTATATAAACGTCACTGGGCAGTTGTTTTTATCTGTAATGAAAGTATGCACCTCCTTTACAAGTACATAAATTGCTCAGAAATCTTTTTTGCAAGGTTAATACTGATGTTAAAAATTTAAGATAATCATGGAATAACTTTATATAAATGAAACATTTTAAAACAGAAAGTGGCAGATTTTCAGTGGTTAGAAAAATAAAATTTAGGTTAGTACTATCATACAAAGTGTCTTTATTCTTTTAGAACCAGAACATCTCCAATTTCCTTTTTTGAAACACAAATTTTCATGAAAATACTGATAATAATAAACAACAGCTGTTTAAATAGAATTCTATTTGCTACAGTCTGACTACAGACAGATGCAATATTTTATCCAGGGAGACAAATGAACTAGAGGCTCTCAAGAGCCTGCATCCTCACCTGGATTAAACTTGTCTACCTTTATCAAGACTAAAATTTTAAGTGTAGCACAGTCATCTTATAATTTTCTCATATGGCCTTATGTTGAACTAAATTCAGGTGTAGTGGCCATCTTAGTTGACAGTCCAGGTCATCAAACACTTCTCTGAAAGAGGACCATCTAAGGACCATTGGTACCAAATAAGTTTCCAAATGGCCAAGTGGTTTAAGACATGAAGATATGCAAATTTTTATATTTGCAAATGTTAAACTAAGTACAACTGTGGTGGCCATCTTGGTTGACAGTCCAGGTCATCAGACACAAATTGAAAGATAACTATCTTGGAACCATTGCTGCCAAGTCTGGTTCCAATTGGCCAAGTGGTTTCAGGCAAGAAGATTTTTAAATGAATTTTCCGATAGGGTCCTATATTAAACTAAGTTTGGTTATGGCAGCCATCTCGGTTGACAGTCCGGGTCATCAGACACAAATCTGAAAGATGACCATCTAAGGACCATTGCTTTCAAGTCTGGTTCCAATTGGCCAAGTGATTTCAGACAAGATTTCCAAATGAATTTTCCAATAGGGTCCTACATTAAACTAGTTTAACTATGGCAGCCATCTTTGTTGACAGTTCGGGTCATCGGACACAAGTGTGAATGATGACCATCTAAGGATTTGCTTTCATGTCTGGTTCCAATTGGCCAAGTGGGTTCAGACAAGATTTTTAAATGAATTTTTCCATAGGGTCCTATGTTAAATTAAATTCTGCTATAGTGGCCATCTTGGTTGACAGTCTGGGTCATTTGACACAAATTTCAGAAAAAAAGATTTTTTAATGAATTTTGTCGTAGGGTCCTATGTTAAATTAAGTTCGGCTGTGGAAGTCCTCTTGGTTGACATTCCAGGCCAGCAGACATAATTCTAAAAGAGGACCACATAAGGACCATTGCTGCCATGTTTGATTCCATCTGGCCATGTTGTTTCATAGATTTTGAAATTCATCCCCTTTTTCTATTTTAATAAGAGCGATATGTCGGTTGGAGTTTGGTGATTCTGGAAGGAGGCCATCAAGGACCATTTCACAAAAGTCTGGTCCCAATTGTCCAAGTGGTTTCAAAAGAGAAGATCTTTAAAGGAAAGTTTAGGGGAGATGACAGCATCAACAGATGCCAAAATCCGTATGACATGATGTATCAACCCTTCAACCAATATCAGCCTTCTTGCTGATATTGGTTACTCAGGTTGATAGGACATGAGATACCAATTTTGCCATGTATTATTCTCCACATATTCCTCTTTACCTCAGTCAGTTACCCACCATTAAACAAGCTAGCTAATTATATAGCTTATTAAGTTATCAAATAATCCAAAGTTAGGCATATAATATAATAAATATGCAAACAGCAAAAGCATAACAGTTTAAATTCCACCAGAATGAACTGTATTCAATGAAAAACATTTAGTATTATCCATTTTTAATAAATCATTTACTTTCAATATAAATGTATACAGAAATAATATTTATTTTATTTTATTTTTTCATTTTCAAATAAATGCAACTTTCAAAAATAAGTTAAACAATTTTCTTGGGGGAAATTAAAATGTTAATCAGATGTAAAAATTAGAAAGTTTCAGAATCAATAGTCAACGTGATTAAATTCACTGTAGCTACGATGGAGAGGCCTGGAAATTAACACCTCCTTGAAAACTAGATGCTTCCATTCTAGATGGGTGTAGTACAGACTGTCCTGCATGTGCTAAAACCTGATCTCTCTCCCTACAATAATACAGGATACTAATGTTTAAAGCTGTTGTATATAATACATTTTGATTTTATTGCAGTAATTTCTTGGATGCCTTCAAAAGGTTTTTTCATCCTTTTCTTTGCTTTCAAATTCACAGAAAATCAATTTTAGTAAATGGAAATTGTACTAAAATATGAAATCAGTTCTATTCCTCTCATTCATTTTGTTTATCATTGACTTTTTGTTAATACATTATCAAACTTTTTGGACCAATACATTAAAACATAAACGTTTAATTTCCTAGATGGTAAAAAGACAAATTTATCAACAAAATAGATTAATGTAACAATGTTTAACACTTTTTGAATTAAAAATGGCTTTACTATTGCAAATAAATGAATAGCATTGATTCTTAGTCAAAACAACTATTTATATTGATCAAATCTATGGTCTGAGGTGAAAATACAGTTTATTTCTCACTGAATTAGATCTGTACACACTTACTTTGATTTTTGCTCTTTCTTTTTCTGTAAAATATATTTTTTCTTGACTTCTATTAATTCTTTATCAATTCTATCTATCTCATATTTATATTCACTGACTTGAGACTCATACATCTGTAGTTCTTGATTCATTGCCTATTGAAATAAAAACCATCAGAATCAATTTCCACTGCCAACCTCCATGTAAATCAAAATTTACAAATTATACTATACACAAACATCAAACATTTTACAAATATAAGTCTGTAAATAGAAATAGCTCCAAATAGCAGCACTTCATCGATCATATATTTATTAAATAATTCAAATTTTCCATTTAAAACAAAATAACATGGATATTTCTTTATAGACCCAAATTTTTTAAGAAATTGAACTCCCAAATATTTTTTGTCAACATCAAACAAATTCATGTAACAGCATTGGAAATTAAAAAATATGAAAAAAAAGGAAAAAGACAAAGTACTTACCTTAATTTGTTTATTCTTTTCCTTTAAAGTTGAATTATACACTTGTAATTGTTCTGCTACCTCTGGACCAGGCTGGCGGGCTAGCACATGATTTAATTCAATATAAAGTTTTTCTTTTTCCTGAACTAAAAGGTCCTTTTCTTCAACCTCTTCATTTTTGGAAATAAGGCGTTTTTGCAGTGTATGGATTTTCTGTATCTGTTCATATGTACTAGGATCACTTCCCTAAAATTATAAATATCATCTTCACTTAAATTCCATAAAATTTGATTTAATTCTAAAATTATGTAAACTATTTCATGCATAGGTTTTCTATAGCATCTTTCCTTGCAATTCAATGTCTGGAATTAGGCAATTTTAGTCTTTAATTTGGAGCATTGCTGAGAAAATAAAGTTCTAATTTTTATCTGTCAATTTTTTTAAGTAGTAATTCAACATAAGAGATCCCCTTTGACAAGCTTTACAAACTTTCTTCATATGCAAACATAATTTTTTACAAAATATGTAGCCCTCTTCGTTCACAGTTCCTTTATAGCCATATTTTTTATTTTAAATTCAAAATTTGTTTTTACAATTTAAATAATTTCCACAGAAGATAATGTCCAATATATTACTATACCTCAAGTTTTCTCCATCTATGAATATTCATTGGATTGAGAAGTTCCTCCTCCAAAGCAGTACATCTTGTTCTCTCCCTAAGTAATTCCCTCTGAATGTTATATGTCTCCATCCTAAACCAAACAAAATTTTGTTTAAATTCCGGTTATCAGGTATCATAATCATATAGTAACAGACACTGAGACAGTTAACATACCGTTTATCAAGATTTTAAAGCTTACCTTATAATCATTACATTCAAAATGTGGCAAACTAGGTCTCCAAAACAATTTATAACAATGCTTTATTCACAGTTTAAACTTGAGAACTAAATAGAAATAATGGAGTTCTGGGCCCCATCTTTTTCTAAGAAAAATTATTTATTCTGTATATTTTTATGTAAAATTTAAATTATAACCAATAAATTGTTACCGTAATTCATCAATATTCGCAACTTTCTTCTGTAAGACTCCTTTCTGTCCTCGGAGTTTTCTGATTTCTGATTTCAGTAAAGATATGTCACTCTGTCTCTGGTTGTACTGAGTTTCTCCTTTATTTAACATGGACCTTTGAATCTTGATTTTCTCATATAGCTGTCTCAGTTCATCCTTACTTCTAACAAACTGTGTTCCAATTATATCTCGTTCACTGATCACCTTTAAACAAAATTGCAACAATTAAATCACTGATAAACCAATAAAATATTTTTGAAATTTCAGCTTCAAGGGATCATAAAATACTTTTAAGAATTTCTTATTATTGTTCATGAGTGTAATTTTTATCCAAACTTATCAATTCAAAAAAATAAACAAGAGTTTACACACTACGCGTCTTGCCTGAATATGCACATGGACATAGAATAACGATTATCTGATACCCGATATTTTGCAAAAGAAATTTAGGTCAAGGTCAAAAGGCAGGTGTCATACCAACATGTATCCACTATCTATTGACCAAATATGGTGGGTCTAGGTATTAAAGTTGCTGAGAAATGGACCTAATCTGGAAAATGTGACAAAGTTAATCAAGCATGCAATTGAGGTCAAAGTCCAGAGACAGGTGTCAGACTTGCATGTAGCCACTAAGAACTATCTATAGACAAAATAAGTTGCTGAAAAAAGGACTTAAGAAATTTGGATGAAAGTCACTCAAATATGAAATTGAGGTCAAGGTCCAGAGACAAGTGTCAGACTGGCATGTATCAATAGACCAAATACAGTGGGTTAGGTATTACAGTTTCTGAGAAATGGACTTAACCATGAAAAAGTGACAAAGTCACTCAAAGATGAAATTGAGGTCAAGGTCCCAAGCTAGGTGTCAGACTGGCATGTACCCACCAAGAACTATCCATAGACCAAATATGGTTGGCCTAGGTATAACAGTTTCTGAGAAATGGACTTAACCACAAACAAGTGACAAAGTCACTCAAGCATGAAACTGAGGTCATGGTTCCAAGCTAGGTGTCAGACTGACATTTACCCACCAAGAACTATCTATTGACCAAATATGGTTGGTCTAGGTATTCTTGTTTCTGAGTAATGGACTTAACCACAAAAATGTGATGCAGGTCACTCAAGCATGAAACTAAGGTCAACGTCCCAAGCCAGGTGTCAGACTGGCATGTACCCACTAAGAACTATCTATAGACCAAATATAGTTGGCCTAGGTATTACAGTCGCTGAAAAATGGATTTAAACACGAAACTTGGACGCAGATTTTAAATCCATGTTTATGAATTCAGTGAACCCTGAAAATGAGGTCAGGGTCACAAGACAAGTATACTGTGGCAAATCTTCTTCGATAAGCTACCTTGTGGACCATAAATCATAATTGTAGGTATTACATGTGCAAAGTTTAAGCCGCCGCCACTGCCGGAAAGTAATACCTATATCTTGCCTCCGCGACTTTTCGTCACAGGCAAGACAAAAACTGGTAAAGTCACATGAACTTGCCCCCACTGGGTCACCTCTAAACCCCCAGGTCAAAAATATTTATAACAAGCATTAAACTTTTACCCTGCTGAATTCCAGTTTGCATTTTCCGTAAAGATAACAACTTATGATCAAATAAAAACAAAAGAAAATTTGTGTCAATGCACAAAGAAGTCAGGATTAATGTAATAAAGTATTGGATTGAAATCTTTATTGGTAAAACTTATCTTTTTTTTAAGAAACTGATAAAGCTTAACTAATATTGGTTGAGCACTATACATGAATTTGTTTAGATGTGTGAAGATAAATTATTAATTCCTCCGACCTCCCAACATTTTTGATGAGGAGGTGAAATTCTAAAAATTAATTTATGTAGCCAACATATGAAGTTCACAAATCTCTCCATAAAAATTCATTGTTTTATTCTGATTGCAGAAAAAAATCTGTGCAAAGATCAAAACTTGTATACTAGTTTTTTTCTGTTTTTTTTTCTTAATTCTTTTAATTTACTAATTATTTGATAAAAACATGTTTTTCATATCATGTAATTTCACCAAATGATGATGAAAATGATAACCAGATAGAAGTGATAAATTTAATGAATGAAAATCAGCATAAAATTAGTTACTTACTTGGTCAAGTTCTTTTTTCTGTCTTATTCTCTCTGCATCAGCCTCAGCAATTATTTTCAAAAGTTTTCTTTCTTCTGTCTCCTGTGCGGCAATAAATGCCTTACATTCCCGAGTTTGATCTTTACTTTTCGATAATTTGCCACGCAAGTCTTCTTTATCTTTCTCTACCTTCTTGTTATCAATAAATGATCTTATAAGAGCATTCTCTTTAGATTGTATATCTTCCTTCAGCTGACTGATCAAATGGTACATGTTTTTCAACTTCTTAGACATCTCCTGGATTTCAGCCTGTAAAAAACAATAATAAAAATTAAATAAACATTTAGTATGTACACAAGATAATAAATAGGCAATTTAAACTGAAGTTTATTTGATGAATGATTCAGGCAAATTAGATTTATCACCTACTCAATGAATGATATATGTAAATTAGTCTATAATCTAATGCCATGATTGATACAGGCAATGTAGATTTACAATGTTTTTTAGTGAGACTGTTTTGTTAGCTAGTTTAATGGTATACAAGTCTTTGTGGCACTTCAGAGTATATATGTAATAGTATAAATATTTAGTGGCAATGTTTTTGAGGACCGTTTTGTTTGTACATCTTACCTGCGATTCAATTAAATTTTTACTGTAAACGTTCCTGTCACTCCTTACAGCTTCATAAAGATTCTGTTGTTGTTTAAGTTTGGTCTCGGCCTCAGCAATCTTCTTTTTCAACTCAAAAATCTTCATTTCTTTTTTCTTCACTTCTTCCATGTCGTTTAACACCTGAAAGAACAATTAGTAATAATCCTCCACTCTTATACCCAAACAATATTTTTTCAAACCTTCAGTAGCTATGTCTTACACAATAATTTGTTCTTTAGGATTTTCAAAGGTATGGAACTGTATCAGAAGTTTACCTAAAGACGACTACAGAAATTTTTACCTGGTGAGTGAAGTCACTAGCTTTTTGAATGTATTGATCTCTTTCTTTTTCCAGTTGATAAATAATTTTTCTTTGTTTCTTTGCCTCCTCTCTAAAATTTTCTATTTCCTGTTGGAGATGTTTCTTGGAATTCTCATGAAATTTCACTAACTCTTCTTGTTTTCTTGTGGCAGTTTCAGCTTTCATGGCATTCTAAATAAAAAATTTAAAAAAAAGTATTACAAGAAATACTGAATTACCCAGCTTTGCATGAATTACCTCCACTAACACCCATTTCAACATTGTTCCCTTAAGTTCAATGTGTAAATACACTGCATTATCTCCTCTTGCAATTGTTTCAAGTATTTCATTTAATGCTGTATATTTAAAAATTTTGAAAGTTAATTAACAAAATACTTGAAAACCTATTTATTTTTACAAATTATTTTTTATCATGTGTCAATAAAACAAATAAGTTAAAAATGAGGTGTTTACATTTATTGTTAAAAAATAATGATAAAATTTTTTTTTTGCTGTGATACATCTCAACTTTTATCACAAAACAAAACTGTCACATAATTTATTAATAGTAATCATAAACTTTATTTGAAGATTTAAATATTTTAAATTGAATTAAAGTCAACATTTTGAACATTTATATGAAAGATTTGTATCCTACATGCTTTATTCCATATATTAACCATGAATTCTATCAAAGAATCACTAGAAATTTAGTATTAAGCTTACTTTTTTAAAGATGTCTCTATTCCTGGTAAGTTGTTCAATATCCTTCTTATCCTGTTCTGCTTTCTTGTATGCTTCATTTAATTCTGAAACATAATCCCCCATTTCACTGTAAAAATATCACTACCAATGTAAAATGAAGCACAATTAGTTTATTACATGAAAAAAAATTCTTCATATCATGATATGAACTTGATGTAGCGAAAAATAGCGAGTATACCTCATGTCTGTTATGTAAATACAGTCAAACCTGTTTATAAAGGGTACCCATGGGACCATATGTGCCCTTTATGAGCAGGTACCCTTTATACAGAGGTCAATTTTACAAGTTTTGTTCATAATGGGGACATTTTCACATTGTCCTTTATAGACAGTGATTTGCTATATAGAGGTGCGCTTTAAAGCAGCTTTGACTGTAAAAGAGAATCCCATCAGCATCTGGATATCATCTGCCAACAAAAGGACCAATGTTGAAAAATTAGATTAAAATTCAGTAAGTAGTTTCAGACAAGAAACTAAGATCGATTTTGGCAGCCATCTTGTTTGCAGTTCAGGTCCATAGATATAATTTTGATAGCGGAAAATCGAAGGACCACTGGCTCCGTGGTTTCTGACAAGAAGAACTTCAAGTGAATTTTAAATAGAATCCAATGTTAAACTAACATCACCTTTTGCAGCCATCTTGATTGGCAGTCCGGTTAATCAAATATAATTTGAAAAAGGACTACCAAATGATCATTGCTACCCTGTCTATGTTATTTCAGACAAGATGATCTGCGATTGAATTTTCCCTTAGGGTCCTATTTTAAACTGAGATCACCTTTGGTAGACTTCTCTGGTAATATCATGCTAATCATGAACAGGACTACCTAAAGACCACTGCTGCTAACTTTGATTCAAACTGGATAACTTAAGTTTTTGGCAAGAAGATTTCAGTGAGTCTTCCCATATAATAACTATGCACCAATGCAAAATAAATAACAAAACCACATCTCAACAAACACTCACGATTCTGAAGATGATTGTTTTCATCTTTAAGTTTATCTCTATCTCCTTCTATCTCTGCCTTTTTGCTTTCAATTTCTCTGATTTTCTTCTGTATGGTCTCTCTCACTTTGTTGACATGGTGAGTTTCTTTCTTCAGATGATCAACTTCATTTTCTTTTTGCTAATACATGTGGAAAAAAATTTATTTGACAAACATGTTTTTTTCCCACAAAATAGATATTTAATAATTTCAGGACTTTCTAAATCATAAACTAGAGGCTCCCAGAAGCCTGTATTGCTCACCTGGACTATGTCCATCTTGACTGACAGCTTCGAACATTGCTGTCAAGTTTCAATTGGCTCACTGGTTTCAAACAAGATCTTTCAGTGAACTTTCCCATTAGGTCCTATGTTAAACTAAGTTCAGCTCTGGCAGCCACCTTGGATCGTGGACACAGTCATCAGATATAATTCTAAAAGAGGACCAACTAAGGACCATAGCTGCCAAGTTTTTTTCGAATTGGCCAAGTGGTTTCAGACTAGAAGATGTTTAAGTAAATTTCTCATAGGGTCCTATGCTAAACTATGTTTGGCTCTGGTGGCCATCTTGGATAACGGGTGGGGTCATAGGATATACTTCTTAAAGATGAACACCTAAGGACCATTGCTGCCAAATTTTGTCCCAATTGACCCAGTTGTTTAGGACAAGATCTTTAAGTAAATTTCCAAAAGGGGCCTATGTCAAACTATGTTCAGCTATGGCAGCCATTTTTGATAGATGACAGGGTTATCAGATATAATTCTGAAAGAGGACCACCTAAGGACCATTGCTGCCTAGTTTTGTTCTAATTGGCCTGGTGGTTTCAGACAAGAAGATCTTTAAGAAAATTTCCCATAGGATCCTTTGTTGAACTAAGTTCGGCTCTGGTGGCCATTTTTGACGACGGGTGGGGTCATCGGATATATTTCTGAAAGAGGACCGGGTTTATGACGACAAAGGATGCCAGGTGATGACAACAGCTCACACAGCCCTTTGGGCCAAGTGAGCTAAAAAATGAGCAACAAACAGAAAACTGAATAATAGTTTTTCACATTTTTGCATGGTTTTATCGGTTATGTAATGTACTGTCCATGTAACAGGATTTTTAATTCATTTAGGTCCTTTGGTATTTTTAGCAATAAACTGTGATTTGTAACTTACTTTTAAGTCATTCACTCTTGATGTATTTTCAGAAGCAAGCTGTTCTGTCACAACAGTCAACTGTTCAAACTCTTGTTGTAATTTATGTGATCTGTTTGTCAGGACTTCATAATCCTTTTTGGATCTTTCATTAAGGACCTAAGAAAAACAAATTACCTTAGTGAAACTACTTCTTAATTAATATCTTTCAGTTCGACATTCTCAATCTCAATTTCTAGATATTTTTCTGCAATTTTTACATTAAAATAATCAATTTATGATAATTCACAACATTCAAACTTCATTTTTGATGACCTTACAACTGAACAATAGTAGTGCAAAGGGGATGTGGAGACAAACACCAATATATTTAGCAGATATCAAAAATTAAAGAGGGCACCATTCAGCCTTCAATAATAAGTAAAACAAACACTGAATGGTAGCTCTTATTGACCCCTTAAATAATAAACATGATAGTGAACAGATTTGTATAAAACCACCAATTATCTTATAAAGACACCCTAATCCCAAAAAGTACAAAAAACACAAACCAAACAAGAAAGCATCGATAAAACTGCTGGTTATTTTTTAGTTATCCCTGAACTTCCTAACACTCACCCTTAGATCCTTAAGTTTTAGTTCTAGTTTTGTTATATCTTCTTTATAAGCAGATATCATGTCCTGTATAGTTGTACATTCATTAGTACGTGATTCCAAGTTTATCTTAGCTTCTCTCAACATTCTGTCTACTTTATCCTTCTTCTTCCTCTCTTCATCAGCATCCTTATTTTTTTCACTGATGTCTTTTTTCAGCTATGGAAATAAAGTTGAAAATGTTTAGCAATATACTTCTCTAGTACATATACAAAATATATGTATAATGAACTGTTCTTGCAAGGTCATATTTACCCATTATTAAGATAAACTTATAAATCCCGAAAAATATGCCTTTCATTCTGACTATGTTGAGTGTAGAAATAAAGAGTTGAGGATATAATTTAACTAATAAACAATGGATGCATAATCTGCACAGTATTTTGATGACTGATCAATTAAGTTCATGGTCATAATAGGTTATGATAGTTATCGAAAAATAAGCTCACAATGTTCCTTTTATATATTTTCATATTAGATTGTTGAGTCTTGTCATTCCCATAAAACCTGACAATTTATTTTATCACTTATATATTAGTGAAAAGAAAACCTTTCAATTTTAAAATCATTACCTCGGCTATTTTTTCCTCTGTCTTAGTACGCTCTTGGTCCAGTTTTTGTTGTTGTGAATATGTCTGAGCAAGCTGCTCCCTGAGTTTGACAATTTCCTGAAGCTGTATGTCTCTTTCTTTTGTCAATTCTTCTTTTGTCTTCAGAAGCTCATTTACACTGAAATCATAATTTAATGTCATTGTATTTCTTCAAATATTTGCTTGATACAATGTTTGAAAATGATATTTCTCACAGTATCAGAGACATTTTTCTTCATTATATATTTTCTACTGTTACTAGCTAGGAGTAATGGTCTAAGAAATAATACTAAAACATCAAATTTTACATAAATTTTTTTTACATGAAATGAAAATAATAATTCATTTTAAGTTCTTTCAGTTTTTTAAAATTATTAAGTAAGTAGAATAACAATTAAATATTTTTATAATCTACTGATGCCTTTATACATACATTTTGCACCTTGAAAATTGTTTATTAAGAACAAAAAATTCCCTTTAATTACTTATAATCACAGGAATAATGGAAGTGGTAAGACAAAAACATACTTTAAGTCTTTAATACCTCTGCATAAAACACTTAAAATAACTATTTGTGGTAAGATCTTTTCATGAATATAGCTTCAGATCCTTACTTCAAACTTTGTTCATTCTCAAATTATCTACTCATGTATATGCAGAACAGCAAAAACTGAGCACATAAAATTTGTACTTATTCTACCTTTTTTCCTGTCCTATTGACAAACCAGAGCCATGTTCTATAGCTTTTGTCAGTTCATTTATATCTCGTTTTAAGGTTGAAATTCTCTCTCTAGTAGCTCTTTCTTTTTCACGGGCATTCATTTCATTTTCTAGTGATTTTGCTTTCTCCTAAAATTACAACATATAAATATTGTAATAGTAGTTACCAAAAATTGACATTGTAACATTCAATCTATAAAATATAACTTAGTAGGAAATGTATATTATTTATATATCTGAATCATAAAATTTAATTTTGAAAGATTAAACAGGCTAAGGATAACAACAAAACTTTTAAATGTCAAATTTTACAAATTTTTCTGACCTAGCTTCTACCATAATATTATATTGTTGACCTTTGAGGACTGAGGTTTTAAAATATAAAACATTATATATTTTATTTGAGTATTTGTAAATAACATCTATAAATATACCTCTTTAAGTTCAGCTATGGTCTCCTGATCATCTTCTGATAGTTTTTGTGATATCGTTACTCTAGCTCTGTTTGCAACTGTTTCTGCATTCAATTCACGACATTTCCCCATCTGTCTTTTCTCTCCTTCATGAGATTTTTTCAGAGCTTTATAGAGCTTCTCATATTCTGATCTGAACTTTTCAAGACTTCTATCTCCAGCCAGTTGAGAAAGAACCTACTTGTACAAAAAGATATTCACACAGATACATGCATAAATGTAAAAATATGTTCTGAATGTTGAAATGCTAATAATCTTTGTTGAAGACCACATGCTGACTCATGGAGCTGTGAATATTGTGTGTATACATCTCAGTCACACTTATACTCTGTAACCTTACATTTTCAAAATTTTTGTAAACTTTTAAAAGTCAATAACTGACAATCATAAGTACATGTATTTACTTACCTCCAAAAAATCTTCTTCCATGTCTTCAAAGGCAGCATCATCAATTGTTGACTTATCAACAACTTGCAGTTCCTTTGAATCCTACGGAAAAAAATATTTTATCTAGCTAATGTTCAGAATAAAATTTGGCCATACCATTCTTAACATTTTGTTGCTCCAATTTTCAGACTTTGTTAATTTTAAGAAAAAAATGTTTTGCCATTTTATTTGCAAAAATTCTAAATAATCGCCCCAATTAAATTCTTCATTTTTTCAAGAAATTTCAAAAAGTTCACTGCTCCTAAAATTAGGTAAAAAAATAGGCAATTTGTGCCACACTTAAATTTGGGATTTGCCTGAAAAAAATAGTTCTCAAGAAAAAAAATTAATTTTAGCTTGCATCCTCACACATATTTTTGCCATAAAAAATCAAAAGAAATAATATCAATTTAGAGTGGCTTAGCAGCACAAATAATGTAATAAGTATGAAAAAAATAGTAAAATTTTTAGCTATCATGAATTGTATTTGTTAACTATTTTTGAGTAAAAGTGTAAACATATAAAAATCAAAGTTTTTCATTTTAAAATCTTTTACAAATATCTCTTTGCACAATAATATTATAATCACACCAAACAGGATAGGCATACCATTTGAACCTTTGTGAAAATTAACCATAATTAAAAACAAATAAAAAATATTCTGCAAAACAGCTCAGAATATACACGTTCTTAATAAATTATAAAGGTTCAGTGCGCTGTTGAACCGGCTGAACGAAAATAAATCAAATAAATTCTATATTATCCAAAAAAAATAAAAACAACAATAAAAAGCCTAACATTTTAGAGATGACACATTTATAACTGTTCAAAATCTTATTCAATGACCAAAACAAAATATGCCCCACTAGAAAACTTAATTTGCTTTTCCTGAATGCCGTCATATCCATTATCTGTCTTGTAATAACTGACCACTTTCAAATTAAATATTTTCAACCTATTCTTTTTGTCTTATGACTGGTATTAAGCCCAAATCATGTTGCTTATTGCTGCAATAAACAAATTCACCTCTTATCCTATATGTATATGTTATTAATAATAATTGCCAATGGTGTTTAAAGGAATATGATACAGTAGCAGGGGATGTAATGATGTCTCCAAGCCCATTGTGATGTCGTATTAATCTCAAGAAAAGCCCTTATAATGTCATAAAATTTGAGGGTTTTTTTTTCAAAAATCTCAGTACTTAGCACATGGATCCCCACCTTTTTCTTTTGCAAACAGTGTGGTTTCAGATCAAAATGCAAGAAATTCAACGCAATATAACCATAACCTGAAAGTTATATCTTGAAGATACTTTTTTCTTTTGATATTCAAAGTACACAGCAAGGACACACTTATGACCAAATTTCATTAAATGTCAATGGCAGATCCTTACTGTATCGAATTCCATTATAAAAATGAAATAAATAGGCGGTCCCAGGATTTTGTCAAAATAAAAAACAATGATCACTTTAGGTGTGAAAGAAAATGCAGGACCTGTGTCAATCAGGAATTTTTTAGGTTTAAATGAAAATAAAAATTTAGGCCACAATAGCAGCCAAAGATAAAATCCAAGACCAAAATTTCAGCAAAAAAAATAGGCAGGATCAAACATTATCCTAGTTTCCCCCACCCATTAAAATCAAATGGTTGCTCCCTTTAAATTAAGGGCACTCAAATCCTGAAAAACCAATCTCACAGATTGGGGATTTAAAATGTAACAGTATTTGCAAAGGAGAAATTTTTTCTATCAGCATCACTTTTGTTATGCCAGAAAAAAGTGAACTGATAGACAGCTTTTGTTTCTATCATGTGTCTTTATCCCTTGTCTCGAATATTACGAATATACATCAGATAGGGTGCCAAGAATTGGAACTGTGGAAGTGTGCAACTACTAGGGATGTTCCGATTATCTATAATCGAACATTTATTTTTTTTTCTGGCCATAATCGATTATTTTTTTCATAATAGATAAAACAGGATTTTTAAACAATATGCAGAAATTTTGATATTTGGTTCAGTTATTAGAGAGTCAAATCATGTCCAAAAAAGGCTTAAAAATAAAAGCACATTATTTCATCCAAGGTATCGACATAGTGCCTACTTATAATTTCCCAGTATAGCATTTGTCCCTCAAAATAACCTACCATAGGCAAAATGATTTTGTTTCTCTTGAAGACATCATTGAAAAAAATCAATAAATTTTATTGTTTTAGTTACAAGTAAGCTACTGTGCATCTCGGATACGTCTGCAACTGATTTCTTAATGAAAAACTTTGGACTTTATGGCTATTCTGTAATATTGAAATAACAATTAGATGTGTCTTAATAGTCAACAACGATCAAACTTTCGGAAACAGAACTTGCACATAATCTGCAACGTCACATTAATTTGCGGTGAAGTCATATATAATGCAAAAATTGAGGGAATTCACATGAAAATTGGAAAAACCTCTCTATTAAAATATCTGGGACATTTCAGCAGTGGAAATTATAATAATTCATCAAAACTACTGGAAACAAAATGTAGTGTAATATTTTTACTTTTATTTTATAAACTTGCAGTTTGTAAAAAGACGCACAATAATTGTGCCTGTAGGGCAAGGGATAAGACCATTCACATTGATAAAGGTGCTCAAAGTTTGAAAAATCCATTCTGTGGACGGAGGTTCACACTCAAGACAGTTAATATGCTGCGCAATGCAGCTAATGGAGGGTGGTTAAAAAACAAACATGTGGTCTATTGTGCCAATTTGTGGATGTTACACTACAGTTTTATAATATTGCCATTATTGGTTTTAAATCAAGGGAAGCCCTGATAGTCATAAGTTTAATGGACATTGGACATTATCAGAAAAGTATCTTATTCAACGTTAACAATATAAAATATACCTCTAACATCACCATTTTGACACAATATAGTATGTACTAACGTTACACTACAGAAAACTAGATGAGTTGTCAATGACAACAAAATGTAAATAAACATACCGGTCGGAAACGAACATTCCGGAATTCAAATTTATAGGTTTTGTGTTCGTTTGAAATAAATAAAATAATTAACATTAATCTGTAAAATCAGTAATGTTTGTCACTTTCAAAAGATTATATGATTTATATTCATTTCTGAAAGAATATTTTTTCCGGGATTGGCAGACCTATTTTTAATCCAAAGTTTCGAACTGGTTGTTGTTTGGGTTTGATCTATATTTATCTACGTTTATTTCGTTTAACGAAATATGTATCTTTAAAAAATAATATTATATTGAATTTTATAAACATTGTCAGCAATTGTCAAAACACATTTCGATTTGTGTTCGAAAGTAAAGTTCAGTTGCCCCTGGTAACCACGTTGTAAATAACAATCCAGTTTGCCCGTTCTCGTCTTATGTCTGCTGAATATATCTGGAAATTCTAGCAAAATGGCAGAGGTAAGGAAACTTATGTGGCCAACCACAATTCTTATGAACAATATCACTTTCCTTGCAAGAGCACTCGACCCTTTAGGCTTTACTTCGATGAAAAATTATTTCACCTTCAACTTATAATTATTTGGCAAGGCAAGGTATGACAGTACAATCTGTTTGAGTGTTTACAGTACAATGTAGGTCCATCCCTCCTAATATAAATTTAAAAAAAAACACAGTAAGAAATAAGTGGCATGATTTTCTGTACGACAGCTGTAATTCTGTGGTACATTCTATAATCCAAAGACTTATTATTCGGAATTGCACTGTTCTGAAAGTTCATTACTAGCCTGAAGTAGTCTGAAAGTGTACTTGATTCTAAACAATGTGTTATCATGTCAGCATTTTATTATTTTCAACACTGCTGTTATTGTTTTCTCAGATTACATATACAGCACTTGAACCATGTTACCCTTGTCCGGAAGTGACAAACATTTGTATAATTTCCGCCAAATTTGACATATCAATTACTTGACTCCAATTAGTTCCAAATTATCTCCAGAATGGATATGTCAACTTTGGGGAAAATTATACAAATGTTTGTCACTTCTGCACAGGGGTAACATGATTTCATCAGAAATGGGACTAAAATGAGCCAATAAAATCGTTTGGTGGGAAATAAGGGCTAAAATGTAGGCATTTTGTTAAAATATAATAATTTTACTGCATAAATGAGTTAAAAAGCAGACTGGATGGAGAACAGAAAAAAAATTCTAACGATTTGATATTTGGTGCTTTCGGAATTGATATCTCCCTTTTGTTGTGGTATTATAGATCGGGGCCAATCAGTCACAGATGACATACTGTGTCAATTGTAACAAGCCACTGTGCTTGAACCAGCATTCTTTTAATAAGCGGGGTCAAACCTACATTTATACATGACGGATTGTCACATTCTACTTGGATTTTAAGGGGAATTGTCTACTCTAAAAGTTTTGGGTGTGATGAAATATACGGTTATATATACAATATATCTACAGTTGGAAAAAAGTAAATTTGCCTTAGAAACAGGTAGAAATGGGAGTCTTAAATGATCAAATGTGCTACAGTAAAGGATGTTGCTCTCCTTTAACAAGGGACAATCATTTTTCTGCCCCATCTGTCAGACTAGCATCTTTAATCAAAAACCATCCTTGCAAATGGTGTGTAAAAGGCATCACAATTGATCCCTGACATTTTCATAATGTAGAGGAATCAAACCAGGACCTTTGGCTTCTTAGTCCAATGTGGTAACCACAAAACCACAGTGCCCTTACATCTTTAATACTCCTTTAATACTCCTGAATTGGGACAGGCACAAATAATATGCGGTGAAGGTAAACCAGGCTTGACTCCTCATATTTATGAAATAAAACACAAATAGACATACACTAAGTGTACAGAAAAAATCAAAAGGAAATATATCGAAACCATTAAAAAATACCTAAACATTAAGGACAAACAAATGAGATATACAATGTACATGTAAACAATTAAATGCTCAGAGTTACTGAAAGAAGGCTCTGAGGACCTAAATACGATTGACAATATCATCAGGTTAGCGAGCACAATAATTGTCTCACTTAACAGTGAGTTGTAATATTACTTCATTTTACAGGATTTCGTATTCAATGACTGTTGATTATATCTATTGAATGTGTTTTAATAAGGTCAGAGAGGTTGCACAAGTTACTTTCTTATAACATGTTTTTGTGCATGAAGGCTGTTTCATTCAAATTGATAAAATAACATTTTTATTACCAGTTCATGACCATGGAATGGTCTTGTTCTTTTTACATGTATATACTAGAAAGAAACACATTCTTATCTACAGGTATATCTTACTTCTTTCAGGACAAGAAACCAGATAAATCATCAATAGATGACAGTGCTTTTGAATCACTGGAAAAAGATTTTCAAGATGTAAGTTTCATGTATGTCAGATACAATGTATCAAAACTTTCTTGATTGATGTCACTGTCTGCTGAACATCATTATTTTGTGATTGAACATTGAAATACAAATACATGTAATATGGATGAATTCATTAGAATAGAATGAAGATTTACTAATATTTTATATATGTATATAATTTAAATAATTATTTTTTTGTAAATGGTGAAATATTATGAGAAGAAAAATAAAAAATATATATATTACTTTCCGACAGTGGCAGCATAAACTTTTTTAAAACTTTAATAACTTTGCACATGTAATACCTACAATTGAGATTTATGGTCCACAAGGTAGCTTATCGTATAAGATTTGCCGCAGTATACTTGTCTTGTAACCCTGACCTCATTTTCATGATTCACTGACTTCATAAACATGAATTTAAAATCTGTGTCCAAGTTTCGTGGTTAAATCCATTTCTCAGCAACTGTAATACATAGGCCAACCATATTTTAGGTCTATTTCTCTGCAACTTTAATACCTAGAACCACCATATTTGGTCAGTAGATAGTTCTTAGTGGATACATGTTGGTATGACACCTGTCTTTTGACCTTGACCTCAATTTATTTTAACACATTTTCCTTTGACTTGCAAAATGTCAGGTATCAGGTAATCATTATTCTGTGTCCATGTGCATACTCAGGTGAGACATGTAGTGTGTCCACTCTTGTGTAATAAATAAATTGAATTCAAGTTTACATGTTTATGAATATAGACTTTATAGTTTCATATTATAATAATAATGTACCAATAGTTGACATAATTAATGTGGTCAGTATTATGATATAAGGTGTGTTATAGATGTTTTACTGGATTTTTATTTTTCTTTAGGTTCTCAATCAGCTTACAGGCAGTGAAGGAATGGACAAATTCAGGGAGCAGTTTGAGAAACTTCATAAGGCTCTCAAAAAATCCCATGATGGAGAAAAAAGGTTGATGCAGAAGTGCAGAGAATTAAATGCTGAAATTGTTGCAAATTCTGCTAAAGTAGCCACTGCCCTAAAACTTTCTCAAGATGATCAACATACCATTACAGAACTTAAAAAGGTACAGTCTTTAATTTACATTACTCAGTATATAAGAGTTAATAATTTTTTTTTAATATTAATGTTTGCTGTTCTGAAGAGTCAGAGTGGCCAGGTCGAGCACTGCTTTTGCTTTGAACAATCATTTACTCTACATTTTGTACATGTCATGTGATAAAGACAAGATCACCTTTTTTCAACAATTATTTTTATCATTTGTTGAAATTTGAGAAATTTAATATTCATCTGCTTTTTGACAAATTATTCTTGCTTCTGGAAAATTTTAAGTTATATATGTCCCACTGATGTTTAAATTCTTTTCCATCATCTTAATAGAATACATGTATTAAATGTTTTTCCTCTTAATTTAATTTTATGCATTTGATTTTAGTCATACATTGTAGTAGAAATTTTGGGAAAACATAAGGTTTGTTTATGATTTGTTAATTTGAAAACTTATAGGAACTTGACAGAGTGTGGAAAATGGCAGATCAAGCAAATGAAAAAGAAACTAGAGCAAGGGAGACAATTCAGGACTTAAGATTAGAAGTAATAAACCTCAGCAAATTAGTAGAACAGGGAGCAAATCTTACAATGGGACAAGAACACAGGTATATATTGCTAGATTGCTTTCTTTTTGTATGAGAATAAGATTCCAGTTAACCCCAAAAAGAAAACAATGCAACAGATGCAAACTGGTAATAATCCAATAAAAATGTTTTACCATGTTTCTTAGGCCACCTAAAATTAATTCTCTGGTTCTCAGACAATTAATTTTTTAAAATGGCGTGTTAGGTAGGAATTTATTATTCTTTGTTTGTTAAGAGTAACAAAAAGGCATTAGATGTTTATTTTGATGACATATGATGTTTGGCACATAGAAAAGGCTTGCATGTCAAAAACAGTTAATGATCAATTGGAAGCACAACTTGTATATAAAATATGTATGTTTGGAGTGTATAGTTAAATTGACAAGAATAATGTCTGCCCTGATCGTTTTCCCACTTTTGTTTAACTTGATCAATGTTACAAAACACATGAAAAGTCCTTTTTGCTTCAAATTTCAAAAGACATTTTTCAACAAAAAAACCCAGGACGGTGGCATTTTTTGCCAGATGCCAAATGAGAATATTTCTGTCAGCAACTTTGTATTAAAATGAGACTGTTGTGTATGAGAAGCAGATAGTTAAGTTTGGCCTTATGACATGGTGTTTTTATTCTTATTGCTTGGTATTTATTTTGAAAATATACACAAATTACCCATGTGTGACAAAATTAATGTCAACAGTTAACTGCTAGTAATATGTATACATTTTTTATGATGTATGAGAAAATCAAATATCTTATCAAATAATACATTTCTTGTGTAATACATATTGAGATAGATGGTTTGTTAAAAAAAAAAAAACAACTGGTATTTAGGAATCATTATATTTTTCTTTTTAAGTGTTAATGGTCTGTTGAAAATCAAGGAAGATTTAACTAAAGAAAGAGAAGAGCATTTGAAAGAGATAGCACGTTTACAAGAGACTGTTGCAAACTCAACTGAAACACAGAATAAATTAGAGGCAGAAAAAAACAAACTTGATGAGAAAATTCAGGAGGTGATGCCATTTAATTATTATCTGAAATACAATGTTTATCTGATAAGAATTTGAGTGACATACTATGTGTAAATACTGAAAAAAAATATATCTAAATTAATCATGTTATTCATATGTTACATGTTAATTGCAAATGATAACAAAAAGCTATATAGGGGATTTGATGAAAAATATATATGTATTCAGACAGTGTTTCATACAGCTCAAGTTAAGTATGATGTTTATATATTAAATATGAATAAAGATGTTTAATAAAATATCAACAATAGAATTTTATTTTAAAAATGGAAGTTTGTGTGAAGGGAATTAAAACTTTTTCAAAATTGAAAATTTCCATGATTTAGACAGCATGTTATATTAAAATAAAGATAATTTCATCTTAAATCTGTTGATACACGTTCAAGTTCATTACCCATGTATCATAAACATGATCAGTTTTAGAATTGTTTTATTGATTTTAGATGTGCATAGACAAAAGATACAGGCCTATTATGTCTGTATTTACAGTAGTTGAATTAATAATTTAATGGAGATGGTTGAAATTGTTTTACAGCTTACACAAGAAATACAAATAAAGAATAATGACTCACAAAGAGAAACTCGTAAGAAGGAAAAGATGGAGCGAGAACTAAAACAGACCAAAGCTGAACTTGATGCCAAGAATAGTGAAAATAAAACCATGAGAACTACAATGGAACGTTTTAATCAGGATATGTCAAAGTTGGAACAACAGCTTAAGGAACAGAGGGTAAACAGCAAAGTAGTTTTGAAAAAAAAAATCTATGCAACAAACCTTCTGAAAACCGGTCATTCTAAAAAATGGTACTCTCAGTATATCGGCAAAATTTTGAAGTTCCCTTGCAACCAGTTGGTTTAGAGAAGTTTCACTTTTTACATTGTTGATTATTATTTCTTTATATATAGTTTAACAAACCTCATTATGACTTTCACTATTAGGACGTTTAACAAATCTCATTCTAACTTTCACCATTAGGACATCCACTCAGGAGACTAGAAAAAAAAATTAGAATTCAAATTAATTTCCTCTAGGTTATGTTATATATGAAGAAAATCAGTCAAGTCACTTGTTAAGAAAATGACATTCATAAGGGAACTGACTCTGTTTAATATGAATTAACAAGGTTGCTGTCAGATTTATAAAACAAATTTAATTTGGTTTTATTTATTATAAAAAAATAAATTATAATCAGCAAATGATAAAATATATTTATTTATATATGGTTGTAACACCATGTACTTTCAATAGTATTTTTTAAAGAATTTCAAAATAAATTTGATTACAATGTATATATTAAATAAAACTCTGGTTTGTGTTGAATAATTGACTAATAAATTTACATTTTTTGTAATCTATGATGGATATCCTTTGACCTTGTGTTCTAAATTTTTGTTATTATAATCTTTATAGTTGTTGGCAGAAAGGGCAATCAAAGATGCTGATATGCAGACAACACGTTTACAGAAGTTACAACAAGATTACGACACCCAGTTAGGAATTTATGACCAGTTAAATTCTGACCAACAGTCTAGGCTAACAGAACTGAAGGTAACTATTGGTCCTTTGATGATTAAGGTTCTTTAAAATAACAGGTATATGCTTTTCAATAAATGTAAAATAAAAATAGCAAATGCACGCATAAGATAAATTGGATTGTTTGAAAATCTTTATAGTGAAATTTGTCACACAATAAACTTTGAAAGTCACTAGTGTCCTGTATTATCTTAAAGTTTCATGGAGCGAGACATAGCGATCCTACATTCCATCATTGGCGGCATCAACATTTACATTCACTCTGTAGTTAAAGTTTTTAAAACATTAACAACTTTTGTAAACTATCCTGTATTTTTACCAAACTTGGACAGAAGTTTCTTCATGATCAAAAGATAGTATCTAGAGGAAAATTTGTAATAATTTTTCCCATTTTTCCACATTTTACTTACAAATGGACTTAGTTTTTCTTCCTGTTAAGATTACATACAGTCTGCAGTTAAAGTTTATAAAACATTAATTACTTTCTTAAACCATCTTGGATTTTAACCAGCCTTGGACAGAAGTTTCTCCACATGTTATTTATGTTTAATAAATAACATGTGGAGAAACATTATATACATTCCACTATTACACTGAAAACATAGACAACAGCGAAATCAGGCGGGACACTGGTTCACAAATTTTTCAAATGTTTTTATCCTGCTTATCTCCACTTAAATATTTTCCTTGAATTATGATTCCCTTTCTTTTTTATGCCCCTCCACAAATGTGACTGGGGCATATAGATTTACCCTTGTCCGTCGTACGTACGTCCCGATTCAGTTAAGTTTTGCGTTTAGCTCCATTTTTCAGAAACCTATAGTAATATATCAATAATATTTCACATTACAGTCCTCTTGTATAGTACAACACAGTTCAGCAACACTTGGGTCACTATGACCTACATTTCATGCTTCAGTGACTTTGGTTAAGTTTTGCGTTAAGGTTCATTTCTCAGAAACCTATAGTAATATATCAATGATATTCACCGCTACAGTCCTCTTGTATAGTACAACACAGTTCAGCAACACCATTTTCTAGTTTCATGTCTGTATTGTTAATTTAAATGAAAATAATTTTTAGAACAAAATTTTTTAATATCTCTGTTTTCATTGTAATATTCAGATAAAAGATAAAATTCTCTGACATGGCCTGTATCATTTTTCTAGTTCAAGGTATATGAAAATCTACAAACACTATTTTAAGTTTAATGAGAAACCAGAGTGACTTATATTTTCCTAACCAATGTAGGTAAGGGAGATAATAAATTTGTCTCCCTTTTAGAATTTAATTATCTCCCTTACCTACATTTGTTAGGAAAAGATAACTCACTCTAGTTCCTCATTGGTTAAGTATATTTGAAAAATGCTCATAATTTTCTTCTGCAAGTTTCAGTTTTAAGAAAGAAAATATGTTATTTAAAATCATTTCTAGCAAAAAGATGATGAGATCAATCAACTGAAGAAGGAGACGACAAGATTGAATAAAGTAAGGGAGACAATTCAGAGACGACTCCGACAAATAGAAGATCTCAAAGTTGAGGTAGAACAACAAAAGGAGACATTAAAGAGTCAAAATCTAGCTCTAGAAAGAGGTTTGTTATAAATATACTCAAAGGTTGTTGAAAAATTAACACAACTATATTTTTGCTTATGGTCGATGCTGTATATCCATTTTTCACATGATATGTCATTTTTAAATTTCATTGATTAGAAAGACAAGACAATATTTCAGTGTTGCAAAATTTTGTTTTGGTAGCTACCCAGATTAAAAGCATATAAAACCGTAGAAATAAAAATTTAGGACCCATTATTTTTGTATGGGGATTATGGAAGGCACATTTTATTTTAACCTTCTGGCAAAAAAATTAGCTGATTAATTTTTCAATTAAAATTTCACCATCAATGAAATTTAAGTTGAAGCCTGTTTCAAATTTTACATGTATACAGTCATTTCTGTAACAACATCTTTACCAGTCATAAATTTAACTTAAAAATACATATTTATCATACGTGTACCTGCTCATGCTACATGTATTGTAGATTTGGATGCTACCATAAAGAAAGTTGATGTTGGGAAAAAGGAGAACCAAGACATCCAGAAAAAATTTGAGACAGAGAAAAAGGTGATTTATATTATACTCTGACTTTTCTGACATATCTAACAATCAGAAAAACAAAGGTGTTTTCTTTTCTTAAATAATTTACATTTTGTCAAGTATTGATATAAATATTAGAAATACTGTGGATTAATCATTATTTGTTGCATCCTAATTTTCATGCTTTTCAAGGATGTAGCATTATGAAAACAAAGTCGTAATGAAATATGTCAGAACATGATAGCGCTAAAAATTTACAAAACCATAGTTAAAACAGACATTTTACACTATCATTCCCTCCCCCCAAAAATGATATAAGGATAAATAAATTATAGAAATGAGCTTTATATTATGACTTTTCAGTCATCAGAGAAAATGAAGAATGAATTCCAAAAGAAATTTGAGGAAATGGCAGCTGACATGAACAAGTACAAGAAAGCTGAACAAGAAATTGAAAATTACAAAGATGAAGCTCAAAAACAAAGAAAGATTATCTACCAACTGGAGAAAGAAAGAGACAGATACATCAATGAGGCCAGTGATCTGACACAAAAAGTAAGTCTATATGCATTTAACAAGGATATGAAATAAGAAATATTTATTTACAGTAGATTTGTTTTGTTGTCCTTTTGATTACTACATGTACTTTTGGATAAAGAGATATTTTTAACATTTTGAATGATAAAGACGATGCCTGACAGATTTTTATACCAGAAATATAGATGTATTTTCTTGATCATCCTTATTTAGGAGTTTTATTATGGAAATAGTCCAGAAATTTGGGGTTGTTTGGGAATACATTCATGAGATAAATTGTTATAAAATAAATGGCAATTAAAAAAGAATATATTTTATGATAGGTGTTAGAACATATGGAGCTGGTCAAAACAAAAGAAATGAAAATATTTGAGTATAAGAAGAAAATCGCAGAAGCTGAAACTAGACTTAGACAGCAACAAAACTTGTACGAGGCGGTGAGAAGTGATCGTAACTTGTACAGTAAAAATTTGATTGAATCTCAGGTAAGCATAGATTTTAATAAACTGAGAATCTGATGATTATTATTAATTGTAATATACTTATTATGTTAGTATAATTTATGAAAAATTTCAGTTCTTTAAAAGTTACAAAATTTTTGAAATTGTGTGTGAATTTATTGAACTTGTACAGTATATACTGTTGATAGCCAGTTTTATGTTATATTTATTTTATGAATAAATATTTTTTGGACAAAATCCTGTTTGAAAAAAGTCACAGATTAGTCAGAAAAAACTTTACATTTTTAATACAAAGTAATTGAAATGTTTGTACAGGATGAAATAACAGAGATGAAAAAGAAATTAAAGAACATGAATCATCTGATAGATCAACTAAAAGAAGATATACAGAACAAAGAGAATGCTATTGTACAAGCAGCCATTAATGCCAAGAAACTTGAGAAAGATAAGGACATATTGAAAGCTGAGAGAGACAAAAGTAGACAACAGGTCTTAGAGAGCAAGGACGTTATTAATAACCAAGCTGCAGAGGAAAAGAAATTACTCAAGATTATTGCTGAGGCAGATGCTGAAAGAGTTAGACAGAAGAAAGAACTTGAACAAGTGAGTTTTGTTTTCAAATGTGACTGTTATGACAAAATGCTGAAATTGATCTTGAACTACAAATGATATTTTGGTAACATTCATCTGTATATTAGTTGGTCAAATTTGTAAAACGTTCACCTATAAAACTGTGTTTAGATTAAAATTTAGAGTAAATTAGTTGACAATATTTGAATGAAACCAAGCTTTATTGTTCAGTGATCATATTTATTATCTGTTGATATTTTATTCATGTTTTAACAGGTTATAAGTGAAAGGGACATTTTAGGAACACAGCTTGTAAGACGTAATGATGAATTAGCATTGTTATATGAGAAGATAAAAATTCAACAGTCTACACTAAACAAAGGAGAAATACAGTACAACCAAAGACTGGAAGATATAAGAGTTCTTAAACTAGAAATCAGAAAACTCAGACGAGCTAACAACATACTCAACAAGAGTGTTGCTAATGTAGGAGATCTCAGGTAGATATAAGTAATTTTAAAACCAAAAGCTGTATGGTGGAAGTATTAATTTTGTACATACCAGTAGTTAGCAATTAAGTTCGAAACTACAACATAATTTGCTTCGTTTTATTTTATTTCAGAAAGATTAATCTGGAGATTTTTTGTAGTTTTACCATTTTATATGACAAACTAATTATATTTTGTTACAGGAGAGAAGTTTACCACATTCAGCGAGAGCTACTGCGGGAGAGAACTAGATGTAAAGCGTTGGAAGAGGAGCTTGAAAATCCTATGAATATTCATAGATGGAGGAAATTGGAGGTGTGTTTGTCAGTTTTTGCTCTTATTAAAACAAAAAATGTGGATTGCAGTTATACTTGATTTTAGCTTAGAATTTGGCAAACTTAATAGAATGCATATTTGGTTCTGATTTTATTTAAGTTGAGTCTCTGTTCAGAGTAGTCTATATTATAAAAAAAAACAGTATTTGCTGTTAGTGCATGTATAATTTATTAACAATATCCATTATTTACTGTTTGTTTTTGAAGGCCTGTAATTGAAGAAACCATTGGTACATCATAATAACTGTTTAATCACAATAAAGATATCATTTAGTCTACTATAATTTTGATTATAAGTATTGATAAATAACTTATATTTTTTTTATTATCATTATCCATCAGGGAAGTGATCCAAGTCAATATGAGATGATACAGAAGATACATACCCTACAGAAGAGATTGATAGCAAAGACAGAGGAAGTTGTAGAGAAAGAATTACTCATCCAAGAGAAAGAGAAATTATACCTAGAACTGAAACATATACTGGCCAGACAACCAGGACCTGAAGTAGCAGAACAACTGCAAATCTATCAACAAACTCTTAAGGAGAAGACTAAACAGATGAAGGTATGTTATCTGTCCTTGGCCATGCAACTCAGGAGAGATAATAGGTTATTTCCCGTTGGCCGTGAAATTTGAAGTTATCTCCACCAGAGAACTGAGGGAACTTAAATTGTTTTTATTTCAATCAGAGAGATTCAGATAATGTTAGGAAGTCTTCTAATTTTTTGTTCTGATCGCAAATTAAAATCTTCATCCAGTTTTCATGATTGAATCTTATTTTTAGGCAATGGCATCTGAATTAAATATGTACGAGTCCCAGGTCAGTGAATACAAGTATGAGATAGAAAGGATTGCTAGAGAATTACAAGAAGTGAAGAAAAAGTACTTCGTGCAGAAGAAGAAAGAACAACAGACAAAGTCAGTTTTTATTTATTTATTTTTTTTTTTTTTTTTTAATTTCCATGAATTTCTTGTTGAATCAACCAGTCAATTGCAAACAGAAAGTTTAGTTTGAAATTGGAAAATTTCTAAATTTTGAAACAATCATCAATTAAAATTATGAATAATATACTCTTTTCAAGTACTTAATATTACATGTTCAGTTCCTGCTGTGAAAATTCTCTTATTAAAACAGATTTATATTTAATACATGTATATTATTAGTGTCTTGCTATGAAATTTGGTTTTCAAACAAATATTTTTTCTATAAAAAAAAAAGATCATGTCAATATAACATGTTATCACTTTAATGTAAAAGATGCACATTAGGGAAATTGAATGAATATATAATAAATTTTGTTTTTGATATTTTAGAGAGAGGGAGAGGACTTTGGCCCAAGCAGGTGCTCCTGTTATACAACCTCAGCGCTCAGATGGTCCTCGATTTACAGGTGGTGGATTCAACTTAAAATCATCCAAAGGAACTACATAGCATAAAACTGTCATGTAGGACTATTTTTGAATGTGATTAAAAAGTTTTTATTCCCTCCCCTGAATGTCTGCTCAAGATCTCCTCTTATGTCTGTTTATTTTAAATATTTACCACCTTTTCAGTCTTTTTCTTACTATTCAGAATACATGTAACAAGCTGACATTAAAATTTGGTTAGAAATTAGAAAAATATGATATCAAAGATGCATAGATTTTTTTTATCCCTACAGCTTGAAAACAAATCATTTTTAATTCAAAGGAAAACAGTTTTTCTAGTCATTTCATTGCCTTGAATTGTGGGAAGTTGGTTGTTAATTTTTACCAGTGATTGATTTCAAACAATGTTTTATATCTCAAGTCATTATAACAACCGTGTCTCTTTTAGAATTTTCAAACATTAGTATATTATAAATCCTTGGAAAGTATGAATATATAAAACATAGTTGAAAAGCAGATGTCTCAAGTTCAATAAGACAAGAATTTCTTTTAGCAATTTCACATAATTATACTTCATTTAAGAAAAGACCAAAATAACTGTGATATATTTTATTTATAGTTTACTCAATTTATTGAAGTTTAATAAATTAATATTAAAAGTTTTACTTCTTGTTTATTTTTATAATATATACCAAGCAGAGTTCAGATACATTTTAATACAAAGGACAGTTAATGAAAAGTAGACACATTCACAAAAATGTAATAAGTATTCAAAAAATTAGCATCAGTTTCCTTTTCATGTTTGGTGTATCACAATTTCAAAATATTGCAAAAATTTTCCCAGTAATTCTGATTATTACTACTGGTACTTTCTAAATAACCTAGCTGATCATCCTGTTGGATTTTAAGTTAATGTTAATTACCAAAATAGGTTATTCATCCAAATGTAAAATATTCCTGACAAAAGTTTCATGAAAATTATTATTTACTGCCAAAGGAAAAGTCTTTCCAGTTCCCTTTCTATATGTCATGATAAAGTCTTACAAAAATCTGTTTCGACAGATTTATATAATTTTTATAACATTTTTCCATAGGTTGTTGGGCAAACTGTCTTTATAATTGATTAGAGGTTCCTTTGCTTCCATGTCTTTAAACTGTTTTATTTTGATATTAATATTATGTAAATATTGAATGAAAATATTTCTGTATAGTTACATGAAAATTTAGCCAACATTTAACCGATAAATGCCACCAAAACAAACTTATCAAACTTATTTCTGTAGTTAGAATTATCATCTGGTAGGGGTTGCCACAAGTACTGGATTACTTACTCATAGAGTCAATCATTTGATTAGAAATCTTACACTTGAAAAGACATATATCAAAAGTTACATTGTTAAACAACTGGTCAGGAAGCTAGCAAGAAGTCACTTTGCTCAAGTACAAATTTTCCAAACCTATACCACTGGCTTGCCTCTCTCTGACAAATTTGCTGTCTGTGGGAAAATCATTGACTTCCACTAGCAATCACTTTGCTATTATAAGCCTTTTGATCTCATGGCAGAACATTTCTCACTGCTATTCCTTATAGGAGACTACATTACCAATTAAAGCAGGATAAATAGATAAATATTGGTTTAAAGTACTTTGCGTTGTGTCAGTGTTTCAAATTTCTTTTTTGTTAAGTATTGTTCATGGTAGAATGGTGGTGTAATGGCGTACAAAAAAATGACTGCCATGGTGGTTCGCCTTTTGAACTAATATATATGAAACAATCACATTGGCTACCTATCTGCCTTTCTATCAGCTCTACTGTTATGTATGTACCGGTATTCAAGAATTATCGGCCATTCGGTGCTTGTAGCATGGTGTGGTGTTCTAACGTTCCAATTTCCCAAGGCAGCTTTCGGCGTCTAGATATATAACGTTTACTCTTCTCTGTCGAATGCGTTTTATCACGGGAGATCACCGCACTGGATCATCAGTTCAAGCACTCGGAACACAGAGTAACCATGACATGACATGCGTTTTTTCTCTTTACTTGTAGAAATCTTGATCCATGAGTCCCTTCAGCTTTACATCATTTAGTAGTGGCCTTCATACCGGTATATTTTCATATCTTGGTGGATATGACGTATTTAAACGTTGCAGAGGACACTTACCCTATCGTTGCACCTGATTTCAACTCCTTGTTTTTGGTAGAGGCTGAGTTGCTCATTACATTTTAGTTGTGTTTTGTTATTTTTAAGTTTTTGGATGTTTTATATCGTGTCTTGTCTTTGTCTCTTTACTTGCGGTTTTGGATACAATTGTATCGCTCAAACCGCCGTTTTTTTCCATGAAATCTCTTGTCTTTTAAATGTTTTGTTGCCTGTATTTGAAGGACTAGACATATTAGAAAATTTCCCCAGAAACAATGTCATTCGGGTAATATTACTAAAAAGTATTTGTCAGTTTGGGATGTATTTGGCCAATTCTTCTGAAATTATCCGGACGAAACTTGCAATTCCGAACGTGAACAAAACACCCACTAAATCGCTCAGAATGCAGGATTTTGCAGCATTAAGTAAAGAGCTTCTGGAGCCTTGGTCGGCCCCTAGACCCCTCATCTTATTTTTTCCCCACGCTTCGCTCAGCAAACACCTTCTGGAAAACCTGGATCCACAGCTGCAGGTTTTATTATTTCAAGAGATGTTTAAAACTATTTCTAGTGATATGACCATTCCTCTTACTGTGTTAGTCGATAAAACATGTAATGTTTGAACGTGGACTCCATCTATAAATGCTGCAAGAGGCGATAGAAAAGAAATTCTTCTTTAAAGCTGCTTAAAATTTTAAGATTTGTTGTAGGTATAAAGCAGTGAAAAACATAATAATCATATTTGAACTGATATTATAGAGAGATTTTCCTGTGCATTCCATTATATTAAATATTAATGCGAAGCAATATTTTATATTTGTTTTCATAGTTAAAAGTTACAGGAATTAAGAAAATCAAATCAATTTATCAGCTGTTAGTTTACATAGGCGAAGGAATCACCGTTTGTGACTTAATCTCCAGTTATCCTAGTAATACAAAAATAAATATGTTGTAGAGCGGTTATATCTTTTTGTACATATAAAATTTTCTCGAGTATTTGACTAATAGCCGATTGTAGTGGTAATGAGGTCTCCTAGTTCGTCTTTGGGTTCTAATCCAGCTTCAGGTAAAGCTCATCCCGCTGCGCAGTCAAATTCACAAGAGTAATAAAAAAATACTTTTTTTTAATTTGCATATTTTTTTTTCGAACTTGAACTACTTAATTTTACTGTTTTAATCAAATTTTTTATCATATCAATAAATAAATAAATATACATATAATTTAACCTTTTTATTGTTAATAATTTATTTAAATATTGTTTTATCATTATAATTTTTTCCTGTATTTGTTAAAGTTATACTTCAGTATGACATTTCTTTTCTAAGTTAGTTTATAATTTAAATCATTTGATCTGATATATATAGGTTGTACTATTTTCTTGACTTGAATGAAACATTTTTATTGCGTTAAAAGTTGTTTTTTTTATTCGGGCAGTGGGTAATTATAAAATGCTGTGTCATGTTGAAGTGAATTGACGTTCTGTCTGATTTTGACGGTTTTATTTTGTAAATTTTCAATATTTAGTTATAAGACTATATTTCCAGCTGTTTCTTGTCTGTTATAAATTGACTCCTTAATTCCCGTGGCTTATTAGGTATTAGGGTAATCCCGGTCTATAATATTTACTCCAGTACATATTGTTTTAAAGACGACCTCTGACCCTCCATAATTCCCAGATATTGAGTAAGATGTTTACTGTATCAGTCATGCTGATAAAACCCTTATATCCCGACCCTTCACAACCCATAGGAAGAACTGATTAGCTGTAATGATATTTAGATCATGAATCATCCACATGTAATTCGTTTGCTAAAAATCGAACGAACTTGGGCAATTCAGGACGATTTTACTTTTTGCATGCGGCAAATGAGTCGGGTATATACTACACCCTTCTGCTAATTATTAGAAGGCTTTGTGTGCCTTTTGACACTCGTTTTAAGTATGTCTGGAGAGTGAATTTGTATTTGATGTCTTAAAAGATATCCTATATACATGTAGATTACATAAGATTTGTTATCTTTTATAAAAAGAACATACCTAAGATATCTTTTATATAAAGGATATACATGTATTGATGTTTTCCCACGAAACTAAAATTTCAGATTTTATACAATATTTATAATAATGTTTTAAAATATCTTTTTTGTTTTGTAAAATATATAAATATACTTTAACACATTTTATTTCATTTTGAGAAAGAAGACTCAATCTTGAAAAATAAACGTCTTTTGAATATCACACTGAAGGTCATTCTGTTTATGAAAATATTAATATATTAATATAGCATACTGTATTTAACGATAGCTTTGACCAGAAATAAATTTTCGGAACGTGCGAAATTCTTGCGTTAGATATCTTTTTTTTATAAGATATCTAAATATCCTATAAATATTTTATATCATTTTAATAAAGCACAAGAAATATTTTTTTTTTTAAATGTCTTAATATAGATACACTACACAATACTGGTAATTCAGTTCACCTGAGCTGATTTATATTGTAAGTGGCCCTAGCAAAGCAGAGAAATCCGAAATTTTAACCCTGTTTTTTTCGCTCCGAGGAGAGCCAAACCTTTCCCCAAAATATTTCCAAGTTTGAATTATGTTAATATTCAATCCTAGGTTATTTTTGAAAATACATTTTAGCCTATTCATTTTTTCTTTTATAAATTTTTGGGCTTGATTTTTTTTCTTTGAAATCTCTTGAATTTAACTTTGTTAAAAACTAAAATTTAAATGTTATGACTTTATAAAAAAAACTTATGTTCAATTCATGTAATTGCGAAAAAAGCGAACTTTGTCTTTAAGCTGAACTTCTCATTATCAGGAGCCGGTTTTCACAGACCGACAAAAAACATATTTTGATAAAATAAATAGATTCCAGTGGACATTACAATACTTCCTAAACATATGAAATATAAGCAATACATGTATTTATTTTGTTTAAGATATTTTTGTAATAATATAATAATTAATTTTATCTTGTTAACAGACACGCGTTCAATACAAATGGCCACTTGCTCGAGATTTATTTTCAACACATTTTGCTGAATTCTACATATTGTTCTGGTCAGATTTTTATTTTTCAACGCCAGATATTAAAATGTTTAAATCTGTGTATGAAGAATATGAAATGATATGGAGTAGACTTCGATGTAGCAAAATCTTGTAAGTTTCAACTCTGTAATATGTTTACAACATTTGTAGCCTTCTATGATGAGCAAACCCACACACAACATAAACTTTATTTTTCAATAATCAAGGGGGCCAATAAATGAACGTTATTGCAAAATTACACCCATAAGGGTCAAGCAATATAACAAATAAATATCGTACAGAAAACCAAACACAGTATAATCTATATGCCATGAACTTGTTTGACAGGAGTCCAATGCCCTCAGTTCTAAAGACTGTTTAATGAAGGCTCCTATATAACAAACAAGTTCGGGAGCGGGACTGAAAAAAGTAAAAAAATTCGGGCGCATAGTTTAATTTTGTTCACAATAAAAAAAAAAGAAGTGATGCTCGTCATCTAGAACTTTACATTTTTGCATAATCTTTCTTCTTTGGGAATATTCATATATCTGCCAACTTAAATGCCTAAGGGGTTGTTACTTAGTCTAACATTGGATAATAAATTTCTATAAGTGAAATTATTGTTTTTTAAGTAAAGCTCAAATTTACAATCGGTTTTAAGTTTTCCATAAATACAAAGTTTATAAGTCATATAAAACAATAAACCGCATGATAATTTCAGCACTTAACGCCCAAACCACCCCCCCCCCCCCAAAAAAAATATATATTCTAGTCTCCAAAATTTAAAATAGCTATTAAATATTCAAACACATGCAGTATTTCATTTAATTGTCTTCTTGGAAGTAGACAATTCAGAGAAGAAGAGCACTTTTGTCGTTTAGAAAGGTGTTATTCTGAATATCTGAGTTATTAAGCAGAATTGCTTAAATTGGTTTGTAAATAATTTCATTTAAGGCATAATTTATAACGCTATACTGACAGCGTGTCCAAGGTCAACCATTTAAATAGAAGGAAAAATACATCAATGCTGATATTCTATAGCAGCCGTATCAAAACTGTCAGACATTAAATATATTTTTGGTACTCACTTCTGCTCAAACTTTTTGAATTAATAAATCCACCCAAAATTAGAAAGATTTGAAACATTTTCAGGATTGTGATAAACTGGAAAATTACTTGATCTCGTCGTTTTATGAAGTAGATCATTTATGAATATTAATTTGCAAATAAATTTATTCTTAATTAAAATAACAATCCAAAGATACTAATATTAGATATAGTAAATTTATAGTATGCTGTATACAACGCATTTCAAGGAGTTACCTCTCATCAGCAGCATTAAAACCGAAACATTTGGAAGACCAAAAAAAACAAACTTATTTTGAACACTTGAGAAGTACTCATAACCAAAAATACCGAAATAATATTTTTTTTTAATTTGATTTAAATTGCAATAGCGAGGTTGTTATAAAAATGTGGAAGAGCATCCTTTACTATGCCCAAGTCTACTCATAAGCATTCAAAAATAGAACCATAAATAAATAAAAATAAAGGTGAAAAATAACAAATTAGGAATGTAAATGTATATATCCATACATTCCCTTAAATATTTCGAAATCAATAAAAAGAAAAAAAATATCAGTTTGACTGAATGTAATATCAAATACATGTAATGATAAACTAAATATATCTGTGGAAAGTCATTTAATTGAACATGCTTCTATCCATTTATGTATTTTTATCTTCTGTATCGAGACTTCAAGCTCCATCCACCTGAGGAAATACGAAAATTTATTATATACATCTGCTAAAATACCACCATCGAATGGAAATTAAACCAGTTCCAAATCCAGACTGTTTGCAGACTTAAGGTGTACTGTTTAGATTCAACACTCTTATTTATTGATTATTTCTGATAATTCTTATTAATTGTTTTCGATTGCCTCCCAATTACTTTAATATAATTGATAAATCAATGTTAAGTGACAATATTGCCGGAAACTCCTTATCATTTGAGAGCATAGGTCACTTTATGGTAGTCATACACATGTCAGTAAGTGGAAATTTCTCACGAATACTTATCAAAAACCGAGATACTTTTCTAATGTTAACGTTCATCCCTACTTTGCACTTTGATAGGGTCTGTGCGTATCGTGCAGACAGTTGTCGAAATTGCAGTTCGATGATATCTGTAGAGAACATCTTTTTTATCATATTTTTTTCTCTCTATATTTTTCAATTCTAAATTATGAATTATGCTTTGAGCAAGTTCAAATATTTTCTGCAACAACGTAACAATGAACATTTATTCATGTGTGGTCTATTTATTCTTAATTTTCTCCAAAATTTGAAATTTTACTTGAGGCAGTCTCATGAAAGATTCAAGAAACATGATGTGATGGCCCCGTGACAATCTTACTCCTCCTACTGTGTAAACAGTTAGTTTCACACCACTTATCTCTCAATCAAACAAAACAAAAAAGATTAGCGTAAATGTAAATATTTTATATTTGAGAGCTTTTCATATAATACCAATCGCGTGTTCGCCTTCGGCAGGATATTAAGTTCTTTGCACGTGTAAAATATAAATCATAATTAATGCAACTGAACTTCGCGCGCTGGGCGAGTATAACTGTGCATAAGTGGGAGGGGCTATAAAAATTATCATATTGTCTTTAAAATCAAATCATAATCAAATTGCGATGTCAATACACAGTCATGTTATCTATATATAAAATGATAACTATGACTTAACGTACTAAAAACAAAATACAAAGGACAAATGGAGAAAGGAGCAATTTTGAAGTTTTCAATTGACAATATTCTTGGACACTGTTCGTCAAATGTTGACGAAAATCCAAAACAAGACGAAAAGAGCGAAGAGTCCGAAGATACCAGATTGTTTCTTGCAACGTCACCAGGGTACGACTGTGTTTGTGAGACGGTATCATCTGTAGTGTCTGAACAGGATAATTATTTCAAAATTGCAGAGGAAAAACCAGGTGGGAAAATAACAGATGAAGATCGTGATATTTTAAATTTATCTGTACCTAAAGCAAAGACTGAAAATAAAATACTGACTGGACCTAGACAAAACGGTAGGTATAGCTTTTTTTTTATCTTGCATAAAGTTTTCAGAGGACAGTAAAAATAACAATGCTATGTTTTTTATTCCTACTATGTTTTCTTATGTGTTTGCATGTTTAAAAAACATGTATTTTGCTTGTCATGTTTTGTTTATTTTCAAACCCGATTAAAAGCGAATGAAGAAATTTGTCATGCCTTTTAAAATGAATTTTAATATATATACTAGTATTTTTCGTCTCCTTTTTTTATTACTACTATTCACAAATGTTTGTAAAAAAACCAGCTGAAGAACATTGTATTTATTCTGATCTTATTCATTTATTTGAACTGAACATTTTAAAGCGGTTTACAAAACTGCAGAGCATTTAGAATAAACTTAGATAAATAATGATAGAAATTGACACTCATTGTCTTGCATTTGATTAAAGTAAGAAACGTTTGAAATCATGTGCTCGTGGAGGGCTTTGAGATATTGGACTTTTACTTATTTTTAGCCATATCTGTGTATCAAATAAAATCTTATAAGCACATGAGTACGGATAATACATGAGGGTTTAGGTAGGGTTTATAGAATATAGAATGTTCGGTTTAAAAATTAATAGAGAATAATGATATTCTACAATTACGGAATAATTCTAACGTGGACGAAGAATCTATAGAAAAAATACTGGTTACAGAAAATAGAAACTGTACGGAATAAAGAAAATAGCTCTCATATTTATTCGCATTAAACTACTTTAAAAGGCAATCATAGGACTTTATAACCCTAAAAAACCTGTGTTTCAACTTGGTTTATATTTGCAGTTCTGAATTTAAGACATCAAAAAAATTAAACCTTATAAATTTTTACATCTAATAAGCATTTTTTAACTTGATACAGAAAATTTGAACAAAAATTATCTGAATACAAAATTATGGACCCCCGGGGACCTCAAAACATAACGAATAGATACAAATTCCTGACAAAAATCAACAAGGTAACAATTTTGACCGATTTTCTTTACATTTAGCCAAGTTTTATTTAGCTTTACTGGAAATTCTATTGATGTAAAAAAGCAGAAAATTCAAAACTACACACAATCTTTTAGAAATATCTCAGTTTTCTTAAAGTTGCCTAATCCAAATAAACGCTCAGGTGTCATTGTCAAATCTTCCTATTCTGTGGTCGAAGGGCTGACAGTTGGGTCTTTGTCTGTGTCCATTTTACGCGAAGAAAATTTTTTTCAATCCCTTAAATGCAGATCCAATTTTCTTGCATATTCCGTTCCATTTGCAACATTTATGTGTAGGAATGCAAATAAACATTTGACGATTTTAAATTTGAAGAATATGTAACTAGTAATGAATTTTTTTACATATATTGTTCAGGTAAAAACGATAATGTACTGCACTATATAGTTAATTATCTGTTTAATAATTAACAAAATGGATTTATGAATATACTTTTGTTCTGAATGTAACCAATAAATAAGAATTTAACTTGAATCAATTCATTTGCATTATACAATTACAGTCTGGTACTTTCCAATGTATATGTATGAAAGAATGTAACCAGAAACTATTTAACAATGTATTTTTCAGTATTATTTAATCAAATTTATAAATTTTCAGTTTTAACTGGGTGTCAATTTTGAAACACATTTCATAGAATTGAAACGTTAAATTGCTTTGTTTAATTATATTTGGTTATATATCTTACTAATACGGAGATACGTTAGATACGTTTTGTATTATTTTTTTAACTTCTGATGTACACGTCAAATTATATATACTTCTGTATCTTTTCTTCTTCTACTATACTTATATAATACTTTTGATTAATGACTGGCAATAAACGGTTCGAAATATGAAGAGGGATTGTACACCTTCTTATGACTTGCATAAGTATATAAAGACTTTTAAATCTGGATTAAAAAATCTTTTAATAATTGATTTCCAGTCAACTCCTCTATCATACCAGATCGTAAAAAATTAAACATACACACAGAATATTAGCCAAAATGACCTACTGTTAGAATGTTTTATATGTGTAAAAAAGAAGCTGCACGAGTGACAGCAAACTGGATTTTGGGCCGCCCGCCCGCCATACATCTGAGAATAACCGAAATTTTTCCATTGGCTTCATAAAAATATAGCTTTAACCTGCAGAATCACTGTAAATGCCATATCAGAATGTCTTTCTGATTATGAATATTTAGGTGGGATGACACTTTGAAGCGTATTCCATTCATAATAAAGCTTATTTTGGTCAATTTTATTGTCGAGAAAAAATAAGCAACAAATACATATACAACATGTTTTATAAAGAATGATTAAGGGAAAATTGGACAGACTTTTAAAAGTTTTGCAATTTATTGCATTATAGCCATTGAATGTAGAAATAAAAAGAGTGGACATAATTATTGGATGGTCCATGTATACATTAAATCTTTCTATGAAATATCGATCAAGATGCACATTTCCGATGCCTATAATTTACATTCTCACATGGAAAGTAGTCATTAAAATGCTAAATTGATCTGAATAAATATATTTAGTAAATCAAAACCTTAATTCAATAAACGGAGTCTTCAAATTAGTCTACTGTTGCAGGACTTAACCCAAATGGGCATTCATTTAATTCACAATAGAACTTCAACTTGAACATTCATTTGTACTCAGATTTTGTGCTAATCTTTTCTTTCTAAAAATCAAAATTATAGAGCAACTAATAAAGATTAAAGGCAAAAAAAAGTTATACGTCCTAAATCTTCTCTCTCCATTCACCGTCTAACTTCCTTAAAATCAGGAAATTTATAATATCTCATTGATGAATGAAAACGTTCTTAAAATTAATTTATTTGTTTTTATTTTTTTGATTTTTTTTAGGGGTAGGAAAAATTGAGATTATTTTATTTGAATTGGTTTCGAAATATATTCATGACGGTTTTACCATAAAGGAAATATAAATTTACTACTGTGAGCTAGTTGTATTTTTAAGTATCTAAATTCCTTTTCCCTGAATAATTTAAATTTATAAATTGTTTCTTTTAGGAACTCTTAATTTTTCAAAAAATATTCTTGTAATTATTTCAGGATGATTTTCTTATTCAGGCTTACCAATGTAAAATTCATTAGTTTAATTCACAATGTTGTATTTGATATTCGGTTGTAATGTTGTATTTACACTGTGGTGATCACTGCATCTCTGTTTTAGTCTGTTCATTTCGGAGATGGGACGTTTTCTTTCTCATTATTAAAACATTTTTTTTTATAAAAAGCTTAATTGAAATTGTATATGCAGTTTGATTTGGAGAGTATATATATGAATAATCTCGACTTTATACATGTCAGCATACTTTTTTTCAGATCTGCCCATAGAAGATAATTATGGAAATAAACTGGGTAAGGCACACAAGAAGCGATCGCGTGCAGCATTTTCTCATGCTCAGGTTTATGAACTTGAAAGACGTTTTCGTCATCAGAGATATTTATCGGGACCCGAAAGGACAGATTTGGCACAAACTCTTAAACTTACTGAAACTCAAATAAAAATCTGGTTCCAAAATAGACGATATAAAACTAAAAGACGTCAGCTTCACTGTGAACAATCCGTACCAAATTCTGGGAGGAAAGTTGCCGTAACTCTGCTAGTGAAGGATGGCAAAAGACTTTATCACGATGGAGAAGTTATAAATCCCCTCGTATTTCCTTGCATACAGAATCAGGTTCAATATTATTATTACGCCTGATTTTTTTCCATGTAGTTGCTTATTTTGTTATTGTTTGTTTATTTTGTTAGAAATAAAGTTTTGATCGTTTTATGTATATATATTTTGAATAATGAAACAGTAATACCATTATGAACTCTTTCGAGAATAAACATGCAGGTCAGTCAAAATACAAGAAAAGTCAACTAAAACTAAGCCTTTCTGATGTCAGAATATTTTGATTATATTTTTCTTTTGTGATTTGGATATCTAACGGTTTCGGTTGGTTTTTCTTCACAAATATTTTATATATTGGACCAAGAAATTGTTATGCATTTTGAGTCCGTTCCCAGTGATTTCTCATCGACACTTATCCCTTATATATCCTTATATTATACTTTTACATTTTTACTACTCTATTTATCTATGTTATCTAAGCCGGTCCATATAATGTTATATGGACCGGCTGTACATTATATGGACCGCCACGTTTTGGCGAGATCGATTAAATTCGATAAAATCCATATAATTTTTGGAGAGCGACCAACCGGTCCATATACTGCCATATGACCCTCAGTGTTATGAACTATTTGTTAATTATTTGCTTGTGGAAAATAAATATCCTTTTATGATGTCACGTTCACTCATCTAAGGTCTATCTAAACTTTTAGTTTACTGGTGTTTTTCAGAAATAAGACAGTCTGCCTTTTAATCTACACATGTTTCCTCCTCCGTTAGCCTTAAATGTTCTAGGAAGTGCGCTCAGGAAAAATATAACAAAAGGCGCTTAAATTACTTTTATTCTCCGATATATTTACATGTAATTTACGTTTTGACACAAGGGCAAGTATACCTTTTCGAAAATTAACCCTAACCCGGTTATTTGATTCATCAATTATTGTTAAAAGTTTTAAAAAAAAAATTTCTGGTTTGCTTCATGGTAATATCAAATTGGAGAGACGGAAAGAAATTAGCAATAAATACACTTTGCTTATACGGAACAATTTTTTTCAGAGAGTTATTGTATTCGTTTAAGTACTTTTCGAATTCATTTCAGGATTGGTGTCCAATTTATCCCACATCTCTTTTTATTTATATTAGTATTATTGTTTTATTCCAATAAGAACACTTACTACTGTAAATAGATCTGGTATTTTCGTTTGAAAATGTGAACTTTATTGACTGCAGAATATTTCAAAATGTCGATCTTCATTCCGGATTGTTCATCAAATTACAATATCACTGAAACGGAAGGGAAAATATGTTTTCTAATGAAATCTCCTATTTGAAACCTATCTTTTGATTTTTTCTGGTTATTAAGGAATTGTTATTCATATGGCAATGGATTTATATTATTGATCATTAGATACTCTTAGTTAAACTAATTCTGTCAAATAATGGAGTAATCCATGGAGGAAGCTGATAATAATACAAGACATATGGACTTGTTTATGAAAATGATCATTTTAAATACTAACACGAAAAGTTTTTGTTGTTAACGAAACAGGATTAATAGTTAATGAAAGAGGATTAACACTTAATTACTCAAACCTATTCATAATCAATATGTATAGGAGATAGGGTTGTCCAGTGTAAAACGCCACATCACGAAAACCTCCGGATATTAATACTTATAATTCTTTTTTATACAGCAACCTTCTATGCTGTCAGGAATATTCACGCAAACGCAGAATTCGCCCTTTGTAAAAAAAATACCAAATTGCATGATAATATACGGATAATATTCTATAACTGTAATCCAAAAAAAATGCGGTAACTATTTTGGGAGGGAGGGGTAAAATTTGGAAAAAAAATATCTACAGATTTTGAGATAAAATTTTCACAGTTTTGCTATTCTAAAACATTATCGTTATTCCTACTTCCAGAAACCTATTTGCATATTAATCCGTCAATTGGTTCATTTATTTACATTGTGTAGAAGTTTGGTTTCTCCCATAAATAATGATCAAGTGGTGCCATTCCTATTAAACAGATAATTGATATGATCTACTCTAACATATACTATATTATTTTGTTTGGAACTGTTTACACTTAACTTCCTGAAACTTAATTTTAACGAAAAGTCATACAGCAGATGAAGCATTACAACAAAGTACCACTTAACTTTGTGTAGTAACGATGATGACATGAGGTCGCTGACAGATAGCTGTTCGTACTTAGTGGGTTAATAGTGTTTAACTGTTATACAGTTGTTCTGATGACAAATTAATTATTGTGTTAAAGACTTACAGAGTGTAGAAATTCTTAATTCCTAATCAGAAACAAACTGAGTGTTGAAAAATAAATATGACTTCAAATGAATTACAGTTTTAACCAATTATACTTGTGTCTGGTAATGATGTTTACTGTCCGATATACATATCTACCAAGCATTGCATTTTTGTTCTACGTTGATTTTTGGTAAGTTTCTGTTAAAGTATTAATAGATTCTATTATTAATTTAGAATTCCGTAAAACCATTTAGACATTTTGGTGATAGTTTTCGTGGGGAAAAAATAATTTCTCGTTGGGTTATCTCTCTTTGACGGTACATTGAAATATCAGGTCTGTAGTTAAGAGTTGACAACAAAACAACATGCAAAGTATGTATGCCCTTTTCGTGTTTTGTCATTTTGTCCAGCGAATAATTTTAGGTCCGTGCCCCTTAAGTGGAAATCCTGGATTTACTACTGATAGGTGTACAACGGTTAGTTCACAATTTCACAAAATTATTAATAAATATTTCTGTTATGCAAAATTGGTTAAATGTGGTATATTTTATCATTTGTTGTTTGTTTTAAAGACAATTTTCCTATTTAGAAGTAACAATAAAATTCCAAATTACAGAACATTAAAAAGGTCTATATTTCCAACATGCTAATCTCATGATGAGGTAGTGATTTTGTCTGTTGATGAGGAATTTTTACAGTACAGTGAAGATTAAATTGAAATAAATTAAAACAATTAAGACAGAGAAATAATTTAGCAGGACCTACTCTGATTACTAACATTACATTAGTGAATAAGATGAAATCAATTTATTACTTCATGATAGTTATCAACAACAAAATTTTAATTCGAAAGCTAAGCCTTATATTTCGATGTGAACAAAAATCTCACCCATACCCATTCTGAATTGTATGTATGGATTGTTTGATTTAAAAAAGAAATTTCTCTGAAACTGCTGGGCCAAATAGAGCCAAACTTGACAGGAAGTGTTTATGGGAGGTACTTTATCCCTCATTTTGTTCCAATTGAATAACAAACATGGCTGCCACAGACAATTCTTGTTTCTGATTGGCTGATTTACAAAAAGAATATTTTCCTCCGAAACCTCTGGGCCAAATTAACCGAAACTTCACAAAAAGCAGATGTGGAAGGTCCTTTGCAGATTCCTTATTTCCTCTCAATTGAAACCAAACATGGCCTGACTGTTCCTCATAAGGTGATGACCAAGTGTTGTTAATTCGGTGCCAATCCCTCATTCAAAATGGCAATTAGCAGAGGGCTTGTGCTAACATAAGACCCTATGGAAAATACGTGCAAAAATCTTAAAATATTTTGACCTGTAAGTAGAAGGACCTAGATGCAGAAAAAATTGGTCCGTACAAGGCTTACCACACTTCATAATGATAGGAAGAAGTGACTTCTCTCTTTGAGGTACATCAATAAAAACTGGTGAGCGATACAGGCTCAGGACTCTGAGTCTCTAGTTTTTTTTTTTATCAAAATGATTTTTGGAGTTTCCAATAGACAAACGTGGATTTATACATTAGTTTATAATTACTACTGTAGCCATAGAAGGGGATATACATTTGTGAGCTTTGCTCACCGTACCGTTCTAGTTTAAATATGGAATCAGTTTTAACAGTTTGACAGTAAACAATAGATCTGGTGGTAGACACGTGACAAAAGTTCAGTGGTGCTTTCAGTAAACACAGCAAAGACCACCCTTAGCACCAAGTTAACATGTTTCTCATGGTATTAGCCTATAAGGTTTATTAACTTCTATATATGGACTTTAGTATATAAATGATACATTTTTAGGGGTGTTTACATGACCACACTGACGTATTTTATTACCCTCATAATAACTGGCATTGTCATAAAACCTGTTTATTTATATATTATCACAAACACAAAAACATTTGTATTGATTTTAAGACTTCCAGCATGAATAAATGTAAGTAAAATTTACTGTAGATTGTTTTTTGTCGGAAGGTTAGTTGTAGCACTACTTTGACAGTATAAGTTTTGAAGGGTGAAATAGAAACCGCGTGTAAAAAAGGTTCTCAAAAACCTAACAACACTAAGTTGTCGGAAAATTCTTTTAAATATATATTTCAATATTAAATTAGTCTTTCCCGGATTCAATATCATTAAATAAGTCCATTACCAAAATATTCAACAATTGAAAATTATCGAAAAAATTAACATTCGATCCAAAACTGACCTAAAGAAGGCAGCCAATATCAACGTCTAATTCTGCACATATTAGTATAATACGTGCAGACATGGAAAATAAAAAAGCAAAATTTATGAAATGGAAACACCCCTTTAACCGCACGGGGGATAAATTTGGGAGATAACTCTGTACAAAGTAACCAACCGCATATGGAATCAGAAGGATATTAGAAATAAACTGAAACAACAAGAAGTCTAAACTTTGCAGTTACAACTTGGTAGATTCCTGGGCAACTTAGTAGCAGTCCATTAACTTTTTGAATGCCAACACTATACATCTATACCACATATGAGGATGATTAAGAATTGAATAAACCTTGTACATGTAGTTCCAACTTTGATAAATTTTCTGGGAAACTGTCTGACCTATAATTTTCAACTTTATTTTCTATTATTACCTAACTCAAAAGGGCAACAGTGGTTACTCTTTTTAGTAATATAGATGTCGTTGTAATGATACTATTGTCAAATAATTTGGATCAAAATTGCAGTATATCCGATAGACATATACTCAATATTACAATTAAACGCTTTTTATGCCAAAGCGCTAGTACCCACTCCTGGGTCCTTTCCTCTGTTACTCTTGGATTTATTAAATTCAGCTTTCCGGTGCATAATCATAATTTGCCGGAATACGTTTGGTTGTTTAAACTTGTTATTTTGAATGGATTTTCATTTTGTGCCTCTGTATGAATTTCTTCGGGCAAAAAATTGGGAAGGCGGTATCTATTTCACCTTTTTTCTGGGAAGGGTTCTTAAGGGCGCAACTTTGAATTTGTAGAATTATTTTATTGCATTTGCTTGGCGACAAATCTCCTCGCATCTTTGAATGAAAGTCCTGGGTCCTCGCCTGCATGGCCCGAGTATAAAAAAAAAATGAAAGTGAATAAAATTGACTTCTTTAATGCATATAAAAAGTGGAATTAAATACTTTTATACATCAGTGTACATAATTTATATATTTAGTTCGATTAATACGTAATATTTCCTTTATAAAAGTATTATACCTATTTAGGTACAGTTTTAAGTGGGTGCTTTACGCTTGAAATAGTTCAATTATAACAAGGGAGATAATACGATTTCAACTATGTTATAATAAAATTCGGCGACTACGGATGATTTGGACGATGTTAACTTAGTTGTTGTTAGATACCCTGGAATCTCATACAATGCCGAGTTTCTCTGCCTCAGAGGTAAATATTGTTTACTTTTGGTAAATATAAGACAAGTTTAATCCTTAAATCTCATGATTAAGTGGATGATATTGATATATTGTTGACTTTTTAATTCTCTTCCATTACCGCGTGAAAGGCATTTTAGATTTATTTCATTCCAGTAATTACATTTCTCTACTATAGAAAGGAATTCGATTTTTAAAAAGAAACTATTTCGGCAAGCTTTTCTAGACTTGTTTACAGAATAGTTGCCGACGGTAAGAATAAAATTTGTTATTTTTTTCATTTTTCGTAACTGATCAATTGAATTATATTTAATAAGTCACGAGTCATAAGTTTATTTAGCATTTTACGTCCTTAAGGACCAATAGATATATACATAAAAACAAGAATTCAAACATAACACAAATGCAAAATACATATACAGTTCGTCTTCGTTGTTGTCTTTCTTTTTTGTAATGATAAAGGTAATTTAAAACAAACAAAAAATTAATGTCATACAGTTTTATAATCCCTTTCTAGTGTAAACATTTTTAATCCCAGTTTCCCCTTTGATTATTTTGTTAATAATTGTAAATACTTTCGTGATTTTATACATACTTCCTATATAATTTTGACAATAATTTTGGAATTCCAAAAATTAAAAAAATATAAATAGGATGAATTGGAATCGTATATTCATGATGTGGGCCCTAGATCATTGTTTGTTATAATTTCATCACTAATTTCCTTTAACAATGGTAATATTAGATAAATATGTAGACAAAGACTTATTGATGTTTAATTGTTGGTCACAGTTTTAAACTTTAACATGTAAAGGGTATGAATAAGACCATGTAACACGCATAACGTATTTCTGACATATTTGTGCACAAAAATAATTATAGAAAAACAGTTTTGTTCATTTTTTCTTTTGTACGGCATTTCCTTCACAAATGACATTTTTAAACTTCAAAACGGCTATTGTATTTTGCTTATGATGCAGTGAAAATGACTGCACATCTAAACAAAAATAAACAATAAAGAAAATCAATAAACATATTGTAGTGACAAAAATAATTCCATATCGGGTTATTGTAATCATTGATTACTTACTATGGTAAGTGGGTAAAAGTAACGCGAAATTAGGGAAATTAAAATAAAACAGATTTCCACCCTGTGTAGAAAATTTTATAGGCTCACAAATGTATGCCCCATACACAGAAAGAACATATTTTATTTATATTTAGGTAATAGGTGAAAATATTTAAGGTACCGGCACCCTTCGGAGTCGAGGGTTCTGAGTCTTTCTGAGGGAGCGACATGGACTCGGAACCCCCGACTTGGGAGGATTACGGACTGAGAAAGAGATGAACTAATTTTAAGTCGATGTTACGTTACAAATTAAAATCTTTGTTTAATGGATGTATAATGTTATTTCTTTAAAGAAACTAATAAAGATCATTTACTTTGTCATCGACCCAAAATATACAAACATGAAAATTACTGTGGACACAAACAAGTTAATGGGATACCCGTGTGAAAGTAGACCAGTTTATGGGGACAACTTTTAGTGACACTGAAAATGAATAATTTACGACTTTTTGTAACAATTTAAATAAATTTTGAGTTAAAGAGCGAAGCTGAAACGTTGTAACACGGTATTATCTCAGTTTTAATCTAAACTCCTTTGGCAATTCTAAACTCAGTAGTTGCTCGATTTATCTGGTAATAAAAACTTTAATTGAAAGGTAATATTTAGTAATTCACGATAAACAATATATGATAATATTTAGATTAAAATATATACGCAAAAAGGGGTCAAGTTTGTTTTCGTCCCTTGGGGTTCTTAATGAGGAATCCATTTTTATTAATGAACAATTAATAATGGGTTTGTTTGGATCAGCGAGGTTTGATAATAGACACTATCGGGGACCTGTTATTAATGTTGTGTTGTAAATGAAGAAACTCAACATAAGAAACAAAACGCCGATATTCCTGAAATATATATCAGCACAATATTAAATTTTACATCCTAGTTGCTTGTGATGCATAATTTACACATCTGGTAGATAAAACATTATATCATAGCATATTTATAATTTCAATGCTGTAAAAATGAAGTTCGTACGACGAACCCTTTGTTGTAAACCATCCCCCTTTCGTGTTCAATCCTATGGGATGTTAGCTCACATCCTAAAATTCTCGTAATTAAAATTGTAGCGAATAATAATTGTGATAAATAAATACTATTAATCCTTGGCATAATAATCAACTATGGACAAAATATTTATTCGTATGAACAAGAATACAAAGATAATAGAACCACCCGTTAATTTGGGGAAAACCGTCAAACTGTATATCATATGTCTGTCGATTGAACAGATAAAAACTTAAATTTACACCTTGTACAAAATGCCTTAAAAGGCACATTGAATAAATTCTAAACATTTATAGAAATTAAGTAGAGATGGGATATAAAACCACGGAAGATAACGAATGCAATGTAAGTCTTTACTACAAATTATTCAGTGTCATTGTGTAATTATTAACTACGGTTCTGTCATATCTTACAGTTTATGTATGTAAAACATCTATAGTCCAATCGAAAATATTCGCAAATTAAAAAACGTTAGGTTTCTCATGTCAGTAACCATTCCAAAAAGTAAATCAATTTTATGGCTTATAGTCCAAAAGCTAACATGAAAATATTACGAAATTATCAGTTCCATTTGAAGGAACGAAAGTGGATTTAAAAAGCTCCAGATTGTGAACCGTAAGACTTAATTTCGGAGACTAGTTCTTACAGCATTACTATGTTTATGAATGTAAATAGTCATTATTTGGAGGAATCTAAATTATCATGAAGATAATGATATTTCATTTAAACATTTATGGTGTCATTTTGGTTTTATTGTCCCACATATCCGAAATTCGAAAATTCGTATGTATAACAATAATATTTTGAGTCGTATCTTGTTATATGAGAACTTATAAGTACATAACGATGATACTTTAGTTCAATTCATAACCGAGAAACACCATACACGTAGAAATTAACACAACTATTAATTTCTTTTACATAATACATAATTGATAATTTAAATTCCATATTGATTCTTTTCTTATGAATAGTTTTTATAGGAACAAAGAAATCTAGCTTTGCATCTCTTTTTATTGGTTTTTAACGTCAGATTGAATAGACCCAAATCATATTTCAGTTTAAATTGTAAAGCATGCTGTAGAACAAGAGAGATTGTTTTACATACTATTAAATGTATTAAATCATTCCAATAGAAACCATTCTGTAAAACGGACCGAAAACACTCTTGTGGAATAACCCACAAACTCTGCTTCCTTCTAACAAAAATGTCTTTTTATCAATTTAAGACGGAGAGTTCAAATTCCGGCTCTGGAAGAATGGCAGAACGTATTCGACCAGAAAAGACACCTCGCCAGAGAGTCCAAAAGATATGGCGTAACGTCCGATGGGCACAATCATTTCCGGAAGAGTCTTTGTCTATGGAATCAACAGACATTACACCAAATTTCGCATTAAGGAAAATAGCATTGTTGTTTGAAACTAAGAAATTCGACGAATGTGCTACTCTCATCAGAAGAATGAATTCAGTAACTTTGGGGAATATTTTGACGGAAGTGCCGCTGGAAGTCTTGTATGATTCAATGCCACACAGTTTATCGATTTTAGAGTCTTTATATGTGAAACTTCATGACAAAACAGATGAAGAGTTTCCAAAAGATCAAATCAGTACAGATTTACTTATAAAAAGAATGGTAACTTGTTTTGCAGTTTTAGCAAAATCTGCTGACAAAAACTGTAATGTTTATTATCCATATTGTAGGAATATTTTACGCGTTGTTTCAATAGTAGAACCTAGTCTGCGGCAACAGCTTAGACAAAAGAAAAAAGCATTGGATAAATGTCTGAAACACCTTGGACAGCATGGCCTTGTTGACAGTTCTTGTGGAACTTTGATGAACTTGCACGATTCGCTCAAACTTGAAATTGAGAAAGTCGCAAATCAGTATAAAACAGCGTTACAGAAGTTAGATGAACTAAGTTTATCGGCCAAGAATCCCATGTCCAGTTCTATAACGTTTGGTAAGGCTCCTACTCAAGTAAGTCATCAGAGGTTAATGCAGCTTAGCAGAGATGATGTTGAAAGCCGACTGATCAAAAACAGAACTGTGTACAACATCGTTGAACCCGCAATTACAAATCAGTATCTGAAGAAATTAATACATATATTAGAAAAACGTATTGAATATGACAAAATTTCTTTGTTTCACGAGAACGAGATAAGAAAAATTTGCGATAATCTTCCTGAAGATGCATTCATGTCGACCACGCTCCAGCACTTTTCTCATGGTTATGCTGTTATAATACGTCTGCTGAAAGAGGTTGCTGAGGAGGAGGAAGCCCCAACAGAAGATGAAGCCCCTTCCAGTGATGAAGATATTATCTCTCCGGTAACCCATATGGATAGAATGAAAACAATATCTAATTTTAATGGACTATTCACGTTAAAATCGAACGGTAAGTGACTTTCCGCTTTCTAGTTAATCGATTCCCTTTCGTCTTCTTCAGATTTTTATTTTCAGATGCGAAAATGAAAAATAAAATAAATGTAGACGTGTTTTTAAAAATTCCTTCTACTAAAGTTCAAGTCTATACAGGGTTGCTATTTTCGGGGCAGGAAATTAAACATTGCCACCAAAGTTTATGAAGAACAATCTGATCTGGTATATTTGTTAAATCCCCGTTACACAATGAAGCATCAAGAATCTTTTAAATCTGTCTTTATCTTCATTTAAGTTCATATTATCTCTCATTAACCAAAAGATATAAATTGTCCGAGCATAAAATATTGATAACATATAAGTACCATGTTAAATCTGATACTAAGATAAACCAAGATTGCCTTTAATTGTCGTGATTCAGCTGTGTAAAATAATTCATATTCAAATAAAAAATAATTAAAATATTAAGATAAAATAATTCATCGTAATGGAGAACAAAAATGGACTAGACTATGACATAATTGACAATAGTCATTTTTAGAAAGTCTTAAGAACGTCTGTCGGTTATGTTTATTTATTAAGACAGTTATCAGGGGAGAACGTGGATCAAACCCGCAAAAGAATGAAGTCTGGCGTTAAAATGCGTTTTTTTTTTTTGCGTTCCATGCAGCCTTTAAAAACCTTTTACTGAAATCCCAAGTAAGGGTATTCCCTGGTTTTTATAGTCTGGATATTTCAGTAATCCAATATTCTTCACGGGGCTGATGTAAATGTTAATTCCCATTTAATCAAATTACAATAAACCGTTTTCAAAATGTTTTCATTATAAAAACAGCACTCAGTAAAACCCTTAAATGGTAATGGTACATTGTAAGAAAACACTACAATTACAACTTCACACGGCAATAAATTTAATATTTAATTCATATTAAGTAGTCAAATTAATGTAAACAATTTCATACTGAAGGCTGAATGTTTTGTAACGTTATGGAATGATTAAAAACCATTTAAATATTTTTCTTCAGAGTAAACTAAATACATACATTATTAATAAGCCACATATTGTAATAGTTTTCACCTGTTTTCTATGTTATTTTAGAACATTAGGTTTTTGGAATTAACACAAAACCGTAAATAATCAAACGTAATGAAAATGCAAGAATATGAGGGTAAGCATCAATTATACAAAGGACTGACCACGGGGAAAAATAATCACTTAATTCTAGTAGAAGTTGTCGTTTAACCTCGGTTATTTGGGAACTTTTTGCATGTATAGGCAAATGTTAATCTGATGGCATGAACAAAATATTGTCAAAGTTTTATTCCTGCGTGTAATTACAGATTGGTTGACCAACACCCAGCATTTGTCAAATTAGTATGGTGAAGTTTACTGGGAACTTTAGTAGGAATTTTAAATTGTCTAAGAATTAGGTCCTAATATATGTTAAAAAAATCGTTCATGCTTAAAGACCCGTCTTCAACTTGCAGTGATTTGTTTAACTTTTAAAATGCAGAACAAAAAAATAAAGCTCATCTTGTCAGATTCCGATCGGATGAAACCTATGGCCGCCAGAGGCAATTCTTGATTCTAATTGGTCAAGTTATCAAATTTCTTTTCCTCTAAAACTACAATCTTCTCAAACTTTATATGAATGATTGCTCATTTGGTATTCGCGGGTGGCGTAAATGGCGGCTACATGGGCACATATTTTTGCATTGAAGCTTACGGGAGATGACAATTTTACCATCTCCCGAGAAACGCAAGGCCAGTAATAACCAAACTAAGCAGGAATAATGTATGGAAGGTCACTGGCAATTATTGATTTTTTCTTATTTGTAAAATTTTCAAATTCTGCTCCTCTAAAACTACAATAGTATCCCAAATCTTTTCAAAGACGGAATGTTGATTGGGAGACGGTTTATAAAGAATCCTCATTTGGTATTGATCGGGTGGCATACATGGCAGCTATGGTGGCACATAGGTTTGCATTGAAGCCTATGGGAAAACACAATTTCATCACCTCTGAATGAAACTGCAAGGTTAGTAATAATTGAAATTGGCAAGAATAATGTATGAAAGGTACTTAATAAAATACCTAATTTCAGCGGCTATGGTGGCACATAGGTTTGCATTGAAGCCTATGGGAAATCGCAGTTTCTCTGAAACTACAAAGCCAATATTAACCAAAACCTGCCAGCAATAGGGTTTGGAAGATAATTTATAAACTGTCTGATTTCATTCTGACCTGCAAAGCATCGATTAAGTATGTCATTTGCTTTTACATACATTGCTATTGTTGTGGGTACATGTTGTAAAACCAATGTATATCGGAATCTAGTGCAGTTCTGTCAAAAAAGGTGATTTTTATCAATAAAAATATATTATTCACGCCTGCAATTTCTGAATTCCATATTGATAAAAAAAATTTATTCTTGACATTTAATCTAATTAAAAATTAATAACTTATTCAATAGTTTGGAAAATATTATAAAAAGGTATGGAATAGTTAATTTGGTGCGTGTTTTTTTTCCATTTGATATAAAAGAAATAAAAACATGTCAAAATTTGTAAGTATTTGTTCAAGAAATGTATTCTTAACACATAAGTTTTATTACTTTAATAACTGATTGAAATGTGTTATCCACTACATTTGAAAACTTTTGTATATAATACCTGTGAAATAATTAAATTTTAATGGTTCGTTAGATGTCAGATTTAAATCTTCGCATATAGTAATAACCCTTCAGTTTCAAATAAGGTTATCAAGTCTCAAGAACCGAAGGTTTGGAGGCTGTATTGATAACCCTTTAACTGTTTCACCCATTTCTTCTTCTTCTTTTTCTTACCTCTTTGGCCATGAACATATCCGACCAATTTCTCAGAAATTCTAATTCCAATCTTTGTGAAAGACTTTTATGTTCACCACGAACAAAGTGGTTTCTAATATCCGCCTTTTGGGGATAAAAGGGATTATAGGAGCAAACTGTGCCACCTTGTTGATATCTAGATTTTTATCTTGCTGGGATTTTAGTGTCTACTGGAGGGCTATTGTATGATACAGTTAGTTATTTTTTAACGAAACAAATTAACTTAAAGAATGTGGAGTTATATTATTTGATTCCTCGGTTGTTTTAGGGTTCTAGCAATTCCCATACTTTGAATTTGAAAAAGCATTTTCTTGTTGTAGTCATATTTTAAATGAAAAACAAGCTATTGCGCTTGAAACTAGATTTTAAAAAAAATGCCGTGTTCACGAAAAGCGACCACTTTAACCTCAGTGTGGCACTAGAAATGTAATTATATCTAATCATAAATGTATTCGCATTTGTACATTGATATATGTTTTATAGAAATCACTGCTATTGGTTTAACCAGTATAGTTGAGTAACAATATTATACACTTATTTACTGGCTATGAGAACAATAGCAAGTTTATTGTCCCCCGAGACACCAACTATTTCCCGAGGCAACGCCGAGGAAAATAGTTGGTGTAAAGGGGGACAATAAACTTGCTATTGTTCGAATAGCCAGTAAATAAGTGTTTTATTGTACCGAAGTCATCCGAAGTATAAAAAGCGCGGGGAAAGGTGCGCTACGTTCGTACTCTTGTTCCTAGGGAAAATATAGTCTATTTACAAGAGATGACTAGTGACAAGAGTCATCTCTTGTGAACAAAAAATAAAACTAGAAATACTGTGAGCAAAGCTCACTATTTGATACCCCCGCCTTACATAAGATACATGAAAGGAAATGTCAATATTTTGGATAGGAAAACTCCAACAGCAGTGAGATGAGTTTCATCAAATTCTATTCAGTGGTTTAGGAGGGGTTGCGGATGGCATACTGGACCCCCTATCAACAATAAATGGCAAAGTTCTTGTGTTGGTATGGGGAACACCAAATGTTGGTCAGATCAAAATCTAAAATAGGAGGTGCACTACAGCATCATGTAATAAAGATCCTCTGAAAGTTTCATCAAATTCCATTCAGTGGTTTAGGAGGAGTTGCGGATGGCATCATGGTACCCCTATCACAATGAATGTCAAAGTCCATGTTTTGGTATGGGTAACCCTAAATATTCATCAGATCAAAATCTAAAATAGGAGGTGCACTATGCCATCATGTAATAAAGATCCTCTGAAAGTTTCATCAAATTCCATACAGTGGTTTAGGAGGAGTTGCGGATGGCATCATGGTACCCCCTATCACATTGAAAAACAAAGTCCATGTTTTTCTATAAGAAACCCCAAAAAATTGGTCCGATCAAATTCTAAAATAGGAGGTGCACAATGCCATCATGGGATGAAGATTCCCTGCAAGTTTCATCAAATTCCATTCAGTAGTTTAGGAGGAGTTGCGGATACAAAGGTCGGACGAACGGACGGACGGACGGACGGACACAACGAATACTATATCCGTAATTAATTTTTATATAGATTATACATACTAGGGTATAATAAATAAGATTAACCACATTCCTTTAGAAGTGATTGTTATTGACAACGTAAAACCTGTAAATTATAGTTCATTGTGTATGATTCTGCATATCATTACTGTATGTATGTACAGGGGGTAGTATTGGAAGAGGATCTTTACGTACAGACAGAAAAGGTTAGTCGTACAAGGTGGTTATTTTATGTTTTTTAACAATTTGCTTTTCTTTACTAGTATAATAAATGTTTGCTTTCGCTTTGGGATTATTTAACAAACATGGGTTTCGGTGTCACAAGTATAGTCGTCATATCGCGTATAATATCAACGAACCCATAATAAAATCACAGGAAAAAAATGTGAATTGGAAAACGTAGTTATAAATCCAGTGAACACTTACTTGTACAATTTCAAATTATTTCAAAATAGTGGAAATTTACAAAACAATATAACAATCCTTGACGAGGAAATCAAAGATATCAGTCAGCTAGTCCTATTTTAATGAGAAATTCTAATCAACAACAAAGACAACAAAGAAAAGTGCTGGCTCTCAGGAGACGGTCGCTCGTCTTGATTTCATTTGCAGACCAACAGAGCAAAATATTTTAATTAATTTTGAAAGAGGAACACCTAAGGACTATTCCTGCCAAGTTTGGTTCCATTTGCACATTGGTTTCAAAATCAAAGTAGGATCGACAACGGGTGCTTAATGATGAAATGCTCACATTTGGCCCATATGAGCTAAATATAAATAATAATTTTGACAAATCGTCATTTTCCGCATTGTCAAGAGGCACAATCAAGGAAAAAATTATTTCGTTGGAGCATACTCCATTTATTGAATGGAATTAATTTCAGGATGTTCGTACGCACATTCATACCGAACAAGAGTATGAAACGATGTGGGCATAAAAAATGTTAGATCGACAAATGCACAGGGTGTAGTAAAATTTAAATTAGTGATGTATGCTGTATTTTATGACTAACAACTGAAATTTTACAATATCATTTTCCAAACACCTTAAAATATGTACTGTTTTAAATCTTTCTGATTTCATTGTATATTTTACCGGTATAATTTGAAAAGTATTTATGAAGTTATATAGATCTAAAAACTCATAATTAACAGTTACTAGTAATTATTTTGTTAGAAGGTTTTTAAATTTTAACAATTAAAAGAAATTGATAATAAAAACTTTTTAACTTATTAATTAGAATTGTTTAATTTCTATCTTATATTGCATTAAAAAGGTTATTCTGAAAATCCATACTTGGAAAAAGTAAGGAGTATCTCCCTCGTGCATAGCTTTGTCCTCAGATGGTTTTCGATTCACCCTTTTGGTCATTTTGGCATTTTTGAATTTCCAAAAAGTTGAAGAGGAAATTCAGAATGTTGGTTTTCAACATTTTAGACCTTGAGTACAACTTACGAGGCGTACATCGACGAAATGTGCACATCTCGTGCATTAAAATTGGTATCAAAGAATTTATTGATAGAGGTAGACCTGTTTGAAAGATATTTCGAGTGCAATTATAAATATTTGCTGAATCACTCGAAGATCAGTATGTTTGTAACATGTCTTTTGGAAACATTCCATATTTTTAAAAATCCCATGTATCTGAGTAAGACCAGCAATATATATTTATCAGTAATATCATTACTGACTGCTTTTTTCGTTGTAGGACTTCGACCATCACTAATTTCTGGTCCCTTTCCGTTCAAGTCAGATCATGTAAATGGGTCAACAAACGGTTACTCTCGCCCATTGAGACACAGTTTTTCACATGTGAACGGACATTACTTCACCAATGGGCACTCAAACTGTGATAGCAAGATGGACAATCTGGAACGAGAAGTGGAAGAATTAAAATCAGAATTGGAAAGTAGTAAACAGGAGATCAAAAGACTACAGGAACGTGAGATGGAGCTATCTGAAAGGTTAATATAATTTATACAGTATCACTAAATGCTGATCCAAGTGAGCTGTTGAACAGTAATCTGTACAATGGTACATATCCAATGCAATAATTATTCACTATTAAAAGTGATTGGTTTTTGTTCAAAGCATGTTCATCAATGGGTCAAATTTTGTTGTCTTATAGTTTTGAGAACTCAAACTTACTATACATTTCTTAAGGAGTTTTTTTTCAGTTGGGTGAGACACCTCTAGTGCGGTTTTTCAGTACAATACAGACTCGGATAATATGTTTACTTAATTTACACTACACTGTATGATATCATTATTTTGATTGGGATAATATTCCTCAATATTACATATGGTGTAGCTTTCTCCTTTTTTCATTGGTTATTACGATCACGTGATTTAAAGATATTCCATGTACGGACGCTTTGTTCCTATTTTTACGTATATTTCACTCGGTCAATATGTTATATATGGACCTAATAGATTATACTGACCTCAGACTTCGTCCTCGGTCAATATAATATGGACGAACAATAGAATCTAGCAGGTCCGTATATAGCGTATTGACCTTGTGAAAAGTCCATAATTGATAAATATTTATGCAATAACTCTATAATCATGATTGACACGAAGCCTTTAACATTGAATTTTATAGAGCTATCTATCCGGAATGCACTCTATACATTTAGTGACAAAACAATAATTATAATATCCTAAACTTGGGATTCTAACGTTAAATGGCGACAAGTTGACATTGGAAACTATCTGCATGATTAAATGTGGATTTCAGAATTCTAAACGTTTTTTGTAAACAAATAACAAAATAATTGTAACAGTTTCGCGTTCAGAGAAATTGATTTAAATTGTTCCGAGTTGTTTGAAACAGAACAAATCACAACGAGAATAGTATTCTCGTCGACTTTTAATATTGAAAGGCACGCAAGTCAACATCGATTACCTATTCATATATGAATAATTGATATTTATTACTGACTTTAATTTCGTTTAGATTAGCGGATCAAGCACAGAGTCAGTTTTTGTCCAAAAATCATAATTTTGAGGATTTAAACCTTGGAGAAAATCGACCGACCGAGTTAGTCAGACAGTATGGCAATCTGTACAGTGATGCACGAATGGATGCAATAGATTCGTTAGACAGTATAGAAGAATTAGGAGATTTGTCGTTACTGAAAGAAAAAATATTATTTTCTGTTGTCGTGGTATGTTTATACGATATTTCTTCCCCGTTTATCGTTCATGTATATGTATACAATAATGCAATCGGGGCCAATAGATGTGTGTCAACCTCATATACGCCATGAGCATTTTGGATTTGTTCGTTGGTCGTCCTCGTTTACAATACCTCAGACTGTATTTTAACCATTCAGGTAACATCCAGGAAAAGTATGTCAGACTGAAGCTAAGACTGCTTATAGATCCGGAATATATACCCTACTTGTTTTTCATCATAGTTTTAGGTAAAATTTATATATTTTCCTATTAAACAACGTCCTTTTCTTCAGCTTCCATGATACTAAAAAGTCTTCAAGTTAATATTATTGACTTTTATCTCATCCAGCAATCAGAATTTGTCCCGTTTCATTATTGTAGATCTACATATTATTTATCACATTTTAAAAACTGAGAAAACTATGCAGGAGAAATAACGTAATGAATTTAATTACTAGTCTGGTGTTTTAATTTTTCCATTTTCGGCAATATTTCAGCTATCGTTTCGGGATACCCAGCAAATGTTTCATGAAATCAAGGGAAAACTACGCCAAGTTTTAAACCTGCCACATCCAGACGCTATTCAAAATGTTGACGATACTGTACAGAAAATGGAGAACCAAATAAACATTTACCTCCAACAAACTGTTCATCGATATGACCTTACAAATGTTACGCAGGTATATATTTAGTTATATACTGGTATACAAAACTGGGTTACAAAAAAACACTTCTTAATTAAAATATTTAAAGTTTTACCGGGATAGTAATAGTATAGATATTTTTCACATACATATTTTAAAGTTGTATTACTTTTTCGAGAGAAAAAAAAACCGATGATACAGATAATTATTTAAAATAACATAATGAAATGTGTGATGATGATATCAAAATACATAAATTAACGTGTTAGATTTTCTATATTTTACTTTCTTCTTATCCAGGATGTATGTAGACAGATTTATGCAACACTTTACGACTATCCTTGTCTGAAAGAGTGTATTGGACTACATAAATATATCGGTACATGCGTTCGTGTTGCATGGGGACTTTCAGTTCAAAATCCACCATACTTTATTCAGTACGATACACGGAAGTTTAATCCAGATATACATACGAGATTCCATGCCTCAAACACATCATCAGATGAAATACAAACATATATTTGGCCTGGACTGACACAAGGGTTTGGTGGACACTGTGTTTGTAAAGGCGTTGTAATTACGTGATAAATTACATATATATTGGATTCTAAAAAGTGAGGGCAGCACAGGTCACTTGTATATGCGAGCGGAGTTTTAAATTAGTGTACGAGAAGACACAAATTCTTTTAGAATGGAATTTACTTAAATTAAGACGAAAAACGATAATTTTCTACATAATCTTCCAGTTGATAATGTTTTGTATAGTAATTTAAAGTGTATCATTCAATAAAAAGTATGTGGATAAAATTTCCTAACTTGGGCGACTATATTGCTTTAAAAATTGGTTGCCATTACTAAAACTAGAACTTACTACAAAAATATGCTTGTGAAATGTCATAATACTCAATAAGTGTTATGTTAGTTGTTCATAAAAGCATTGATGTAGGGATACTTTTTCGAATTAATGGCAGATGTAGCTGAAAATAAAATTTGGACCAAACACTGGTTTGCGACATATATCATAAGACTTGAAATGGCAGGTGCTGTTGGAACTAATGTAGATTGTTTATTATACTTCCGATTAGCAATACTTTTTCTAAAATGGCTACCATTACTAAAAATAGAATTATATGCAAACATAGGCTTGTGACATATCATAAGACTCAAAATTGAAAGTGCTGTTAAGGCATGATGTTAATTGTTCATTATATGAAGTCAGTAAATTGTTTTAGCATCCAGGTAGCAATCGAAATTGCCTTATTTTCTGCCAGAATGGACTCAAATTGAATAGAATATGCATAATTTAGTAGCAGGCATTCTTATATGAACTTATTTTAGTCATGTGAGAGATACAGGCTCACATGAGCCTCTAGATTTATTCTGTTCACGTTAATATCTTGCACAAAAAAGGTTGGGAAAATCTAAATGAAATAAAAATCTTTTTCGTGTTGATTACCATAATGGCTATATGCTCGTAAGTTTTGAGCAAAAAATGAAAGAAATGTGGGCTAAAGTGAAAATTTGCACAGTGTTGCTTCTAGAAATATATGTCAAAAACATGCACATACCAATGATTTAAATTTAAATCCTTGCACATACTTGAGTTGTCATTGTTGTTGTATTTATAATAGCACAGATCGGCCGTCTACACTGGCTCCAACCCTCACCCCCAAAGTCCAGTTAACTCTGGGACCAAAATATTGTTTTATTGGTCCCAGGGTAACTTAATTCAGTAGCTGCGAGGGCATGCGGCAAATTCTGGTTATGATTTGTTGAAATTTCCAGTAATTTTATATATAGTAACATCATCTTAATATCTATAGATTTCGAATGCCTATTTTCGCAAATGCTTTAGATATTGGGCCAGGATTGTGATCCAGTGCGACAATCGCGGATCAGTTACTCTTAAAAACATCGTTACTGTTATTTCACTTCATTGGTAATTTCGAAATCCAATATATTTTTCTTTTCAGACCGTTTAGTGTGACCCGACAATTTTACCATAAAGGTATTAAAAGTTTGATCTTAGTAGTGCAGACACTGCAACTGATTCTTCTCCGGGACCAAAATATCACATTCGTTTTATTGGTCACGGTTTTTCTCCAATATCTTGCTTAGTACTGAGGACTGCTCCCAGGGCTCATCAGTACCCGACTGTGTGGACTTAAGTTGTCCCGCTAGGGTTTAGGGTGAAGAAACGAACCCCCCTCCCCTGTTGACCATTTCTATACAACATTATTTTCATTTCTACGTAAATCCGGTTCTAAGTTATAATTTCTTCACTTCTGCAATTAACTTTCGTTTTTTTTTTTACCGAAAGCAATATATATTTATCATATTAAATTATAATTAACGGATCTTTTATGAAATAACTACTAGTAATCAATATTAATCTGAATAAGATAATCATCATAATTTATCATGTTGTGGATGGATGGTACTTTTTATACTGCTTGCTTCTGTGTATTTTTGGCGTTTAAGCAGTTCGCGGGGAACTGCTCTAGAGCTGGTAAAGATGGTAAATGTAAGTGATGGGGAATGATAAAGGGCCTCACAACGGAAACGACTCAGGGTCTTTGGTTGTAGGCTGAAACGATATTAAATAAAACTTAGAAAGAATAAGTTTTAAATATTTATTTGTTCCTCGATGTACGCATTGAGATCCTAACAACAATTCCTAAAAGAAAGATAATTAAAAAATCAAATAATGTCTTTAACAAATATCAATAGATCTAAACAAAAATAATCTTTTACAAAATAACCATGAATAAATGTCCTTGAACTTTGACCTGTTTTCAAAAAATAGCATAATAATTTCCTTAGTTTCAAATGAAAAACTGTTATTTTATTTACTATAAAACTTGCAAGATAAATAATATCTAATTATTTGAATATATTGTTTCATACGTAAAGTTGAGGATTAAAGAAAATATTGAAAACAATCTAAGCTAAAACAAATGCACATTAAAAATGAATATGAACATTTAAAGACAAAAAAGCTTTAAAATGAGAAAACATGTAATCTGAGATTTGAGTGCTACAACGTCGCAAAACTAAACTCGGAATGGACATTTACTCATTAAGAAGCTAAATAAAATAATTATAAAACACACAAAATTATTTACAAAAAATGCCAAAATGCAACATGAAGTTAAGCTATGAATTATTAATAATGGACAACTAAAATAGTTGTTAATAATTAAAGGAAGTAAATCTTTACATTTAAATATTTTCAAATTAAGCAATAACAAGCATTGGACATTTTCTTGTCTTTGTTTTGGGCAAATATTTACCATGAATACATTTCGACAAGTTTGTCTTTGAAAATCATTTCAGAATTAACTCCCTTTATTAATAGCGGGAAAAACAAATTAAGTCTTTCAACTTCGATAAAGGTTGGAATTTACAAAAGTGATATTTGGCATTTAAAACAAATTTAAAATAAAAGAGAATGTGATTATTTACAAGAAAATAAAGGAAAAAGAAATAACTTTTTCATGAGTCTTTTTAAATGAAAAAAAAAACATGAAAACTTAAATAAAGAATGCGACAACGTTACAAGACTTTAATTAAGAAGAACATTTTATCATCAAAAAGAAATAGTTAATAAATGTTGCAATTCAAATAAAAATCAAAATAAATGCAAAGAAGCAAAACTATTGTAAAGAATGTTGCAATTCAAATAAAAATCAAAATAAATGCAAAGAAAAAATATATACAAAGTTTACATACCTGAAACGATATTAAATAAAACTTAGAAAGAATAAGTTTTAAATATTTATTTGTTCCTCGATATACGCATTGAGATGCGGCATCGTAGGAACATTGTCTTTTATACTGGATTAGCAATTAAAATTATTTGGCCAATGAAAATCAAAATTTGTAAAATGGTCAGTTGTCAATCAAAATCTTGACCAATCATATAAAATATTAATCAGCGTCATCGGCAAAAACATGTCAAAAATGAGTAATTCTGATTTAATCTAAAAGGCAAATTTAACAATGTACTGTATTACGTAATTAATCTCAGCTTAATTTATGTGCGAAAATTTAGAAGACAACAACAATGGAAAAGACTTTGTGAGATAAACTAATTATTGTCAAAAATGCTAAAAGCAAAATTATATAAGTTGACATGAATATGGCCATTTAATTGAAATAAATAATTTGATATTGAAAAATAAATCCAAACTATTAAACATGAATTTGAAAATTCAAAAAGCTAAATTATGAAATTATATTAAATACCTAAATTTTATTTTAAAAAATTTAGAAAATAATTGAAAAGTTACTTTCACAAAAATTAACTAAAAATCTCACTATAACAAATCTCCCTTGCTATGAAAGCTTTGGACCCCAAAGCTAAATTATGAAATAGTGGTATCACATGTGAAGTCTGAAAAATACTAAGTAAAATTCATTAATATATTTTTTCCGCATGGATGGACAGAAGGATGATCCACTTAGCAACCAAAGATACTGTTTTCCCCTTATTCATTTTAACTTGTGTTACAACATAACCCATATTAGTCCAGTCAAAATAAAATTTGACCCCAAACTAATTGCAACAAAAGGTATTTTGAATCTAAATTGCTTAATTATATCTTAAATGTACACAGATAAAATTCCATGAAAATCTGACCATGGGAAACTTCAAAACTACTTTCAAATATACTGTTGGATTTCCAATAGAACAGGGGAGGTAACTCTTGCTAAAACGTTTTTTTTCAACAAATTTCTTCTTCTGCTTGTTAAGAAAGATACTTTCATAGACTAAACTAGCTTAATTTAACTTGTTATATATTCTTCTATCTATGATACAAGAATATTCATAATTTTATTTGTAGTTTGATTTTAATGACGGTTTAAAATCACAGAAAATGCTTACTTTGAACCATATTCCGATTTTGAAAAAAATAATTAAAATAATTGTTAATGGTTCTCCCTTTTTATTATACATCAATAATTTAAACTTGGTTAAAAGAATTTTTAAATCCACAAAAAAGTGTAAGTGCTACATATATTTTCATAAAGATTTAACAATTCATAAACTTGATATCCTATATTTTTAGGAAATGAGGGAGAAAAATCTAATTCAAAACTTGAATTGAAATATGAAAACTCTGTTAGAATAATTGGTTTTAACCTTTTTTAATGCTAAACATGTTTTTTGGCAAAGTATTTTATACAGGAAAATCAGTTATTATTATTTTGTTGAGATTTTGACCAAATTTCAATTAGTTTTTACAGAGTTATCCCCCTTATTCAATAAAAATTCCATAGGAAATTTATTTCAGCTGTAATTTTATCTGCTTGCATTCATTTCATGGTGATTTTTTTCTTGGTTAATAATCCTTTTACATTTCCTGACTCAATAAAAAATTAATTTCTTGTGATGCAATTAAGGGTCCATTTTTGCTAGTTTGACTGGACTATACATTCATGTGCTAATAAGTTTTCTTGCAAGTTGTATTTCTTTTTTCTTTGAAATAATTTTTGAAAAAATACTGAGAACTAGAGACTCAAGTGGTGAGCCTGTATCGCTCACCTGCCATCCTTTTCAACATTTTTGTTCATTTATCTATTTAGTTTGTGATTTTTTTTTAACTTGAGCAAAATTAAGGAATTGTTCATGGAACCAGTTAGCCGTCCAACTGAGGAGAAATAATCAAATTTTATGAAAGTTATTGCATAGAATTTACCTCTGGCCCTATTACTGTCTCCTGTTAAAGAAGTCCGGTTGGCATTTTCACATTTAAAGGGCTCTTTGCCTGAAAATTTCGACCACACTTTTTTTAGACTGGTGAGATTTTTTGCAAATATCCCCTCCCATTGAAAATTACAGCCTTTCCTGGAATCATCATGTTTTCACTGTAGATATTACTTAGGCAGTAGAAATAAAGCCACACAATAAATCAGTATTATTTCTTCCTAATTTTTTCCATTTACAAAATCTATCACATGTCCATAATGAAATTATCTGTTTTTATATTTAACGTTTATTTGTTCACTTTCTTCCTGGCATATCCGACTGCTTCTGGGACACTTTTATTCAGTTGATCTTCGTCTGGTATTCTTTTTTTATTCAGTTTACACCAGCCTCTTGCATAGTCTTAGAAAAAAAAGGATTTCTAATCTAAATACAATGGCATAAATATGATTGTGATATTCATTCTATGAAAAATAATATGTTGATGCTAGATGAAATTCCTTATAAAGACCAACTACAAGGATTTGCTCATTAAAATTTAAACAATTAAAATTTGGCTGTATTGTTACATGTGTGAGCTATTCTCACTACTGTTTATGGGTTGGTTAAATTCAAACATAATTTTATTAATACCAGATTCATGAAAAAAATCATTTGTGAAGACTTCGTTAATGTGTATATATACAAACCTTTCACTGTGACCTTGGATTTGTCAAGGGTTGGCCTGAACCCCCCTCTTTGGAAGCGTAGAGTCCCTGGTCTCTGGAGTTTGCTACATGTAGTTCTTCTCTAACTATAAAATAGCCAACTTCTCTTTCCTGTTTTCCTGATACTGTTGAGTTGCATCAACCATTAAGTCACATGACTCAATCACATGTAGCTTTATTTTGTCCTGAAATTCTGAAGAAGTATAAAATATAATACAAGAATTGTAATAGTTGACTCTCGCTATTTTGAAGATGTGGGGAGATGGCAATTTACAAACATTTGGGTAAAACTTTCCACAAATGCATGGATTCCGATCACCAACAAACATACTAAAACCTCAAGACTTGACACCGTTTGATAGAGTTGTAAAGACTCAATTGTCTTTTAACCAGAAGTATATAATTTTTAACTAACGGTGTTTCAGGATTGTTTTAGCTAAGTTCTAATGACATACATGTAGCAAGGATCCCTTCTCAAAATCTCCCCAATAGGATCAAGATCGTACCCATTCATCAGCGACTCAAGCCTCTGGTATCTAATCTTATTTTTAAGAGGTACATACATGTATTATCATTATTTTACAATGTAGATACACAAGGTGGTGAACTGTATTCTGTATTTTCAGAAAAGCCCCCTCCCCCCCCATTTTTTAATACTTCCACAACAGGCACATTTGGTGGTTAAAAATACATTTCTCTTCGAAATTGTTCAAAAAGGTACTCATATTCTGAGAGAATAATTTACTAGAACAAAAATATAACCAATTTTAATCATAATAACATGACATTCAACAACGTAACAGGGTAAATAAAACCTGAGCAGTTTTCTGTTATTTCATTCAAGTTTGAAAAAAAACTCGGTAATGGGGATTTTGTGGGATGATAAATACCTTTTCAAACAGTCTTCATAAAAAAAAAATTGAAAACTGCACCCCTTTTGGACCTCCTTTAAATAAACTCAAGGTTCCCCATGCCCAGCCTATCCCAGCTGGGTCTGGGGGTATTCACCCAATTCTACATTGCTGAAAACAAAATTTTTCAAAATAATTCTATAGTAACACCACCTCTACTAAGACCCCCAAAACCAATCTTAAAGACCCCCACAGAAAAAGCATATATAACATATCCCATCAAAACATTTGTTTGAACAGAAAAATTATAAAAAAAAAGTATACTCTTAAATGCATTTATTTTTTAATTTCAAGTGAATTATATCCCCAATTGAACCCCAAAATATCTTCTGCACCTTTGTTTGAACCCCCTTTAAAAACAATTTGGGCAGGGGTCTTCCGTGCCCAGCCTATTCTGGCTTGGACTGGGGGTATACACCAATTTCTAAATTGCTGAAAACAAAGCATTTGTTTCATTTTGAAGTGAATTGTATCCCCTCTTGGGCCCCAAAACACCCCAAAAACCTTAAAGACTCCTTACAGAAAAAGCATATGCAACATATCCCATTAAAACATTTGTTTGAACAAAAAAAAAACTTTTTATACTCTTTATTAAATTTCAATTGAATTATATCCCCAATTGAACCCCAAAATATCTTCTGCACATTTTTTTTGGACCCGTTTTAAAAACATTTGGGCAGGGGTTTTCCCATGCCCAGCCTATCCCAGCCGGGTCATGGGGTATACACCCATTCTAAATTTCTGAAGCTGAAAAGAAAGCATTTGTTTAATTTTGAAGTGAACTGTATCCCCTCTTGGGCCCCAAAATTAATTCTGCACCCATTTTTAGACCCGTTTTAAAAAATATTAGGCAGGGGTTCGACTAGAGATACATATTGAATATATCCTAAAGTTTGATATGTAATGAACATGTTGCTGGAAAAGTGTTTTCCCCATAGGTTTCTATAGTAAACCCTATTTGGACCCCACAAATATAACCTTACTAGACTCCCAGAAAAAAAATATTATTGACTGCACATCGAGAGATGCATATCTAACATATCCCTAAGTTTCATAGATATTGGACTTACAAATATCTAAGAAAGAATGAAAGAAAGAATAATAATAATTAGAATTGCCATTGGAGCAATAGCAGATGTCGCCCCTGGCAGCTATTTCGATGGTTGCATCTTGTTCGCCATACCAAAATTAGCCTAGATATAAATTTTCATCGAAATCGGACAATGTTGAGTTTTAAAATGAAAGGATTGGATTGCTGTTAAAAACATTTGTGGACCTAAGGCAATGGTTTTGTTCAATAAATACTTCTAAAGTTTATAGTAATTTAAAGTATTGACTTAAATGGATTAAATACTGAAATTGTATAGTATAATAAATTATAATATGGAACAAAAATAATTGATTTGCTGTGCTTTGGAATTAATGCATAAACAATAATGATTGCTTCTGAAACAATAAAAATTATTCAAATTTTCCATTTATGGAATTTTGAACCCCTTAAACTGGTAGAGGTCCTTGCTGTGAAGTTTTAAATAATTTTGGTGTAAAATTTTGAAATTTTTTGGTTTCCAAGACAACTGCAGCCATTTTGGAAATTTTGAAACCCCAAAAGTTGGGGGAGACACTTACATATCCATTTTATGCAGTTTGAAATACCTTTGGAGCAAAAAATCAAATTTAAACAAAAATCCCTTTTTTGTTTCCATGGCAACAGTGAAAGTTTATCCAATCGATTTTTTACAGAAATCAGTTTGACATGATGCAAGGAATTATCCTTCAAAGTTTCAAAAAGATTGTTTGGGCAGGTACTGAGAACAAGAGGCTCACCAGAGCCTGTATCGCTCACCTGGAGTCTGTTTTCATTGGACAATTAATCAACTATTTGACCAAGTTTGTTGCAATTGGTTCAATTGTTCAGGGAAAATTTGTTGAAGATTTATTTTTCATAAGGTTTAATGTTAAAATATGTTCCCTGGAGGTGGTAGTCCTGGCAGGAAGTTGACAAAATTGACCAGGAATAAGGGTGAACCTTAAATAAATGTAACAGAACCCGACCTCAAATTAAACAAACCAATAACTCCTAAATAGAATTTGGGATTCCCTTCAAAATTTCAGGGTAGGTAGATCTCAACATGGCAAACACTTTTCAATTTATATTTCACTTCTATCTCAAATAGTTTTGGAGATATTCAAAAATGTTAAAATTTTGAAAATTTGACAAAAAAAGGGCAATAACTCCTAAATGGGTTTTGGGATTTCCTTTAAAATTTTAGGGTATGTAGATCTCAACATGGCAAACATTTTTCAAATTTAGATTTCACTTCTATCTCAAATAGTTTTGGAGATAAATGACGAAAAATGTTAAATTATGAAAATTTGACGAAAAAAGGGCAATAACTCCTAAATGGGTTTTACGATTTCCTTCAAAATTTCAGGTTAGGTAGATCTTGTCATGCTGATCAATTTTACCCCATGTCAGATTTTTGATATCTGTAACAGTTTTTAAGTTATAAGCCAAAAACAACACATGCACCCCTATATTCTATTTTTAGCTATGACAGCCATGTTTTATGTCAGATCAAAATAAATTGAGGACGGTTTGTAGAGGACATGTCATAGATCATTCCTATTAAGTTTCAAACCAATCGGCCCAGCAGTTTCAGAGAAGAAGATTTTTGAATAAAAAAATTTTGAAAATTTGACAAAAAAAGGGCAACAACTCCTAAATGGGTTTTGGGATTTCCTTTAAAATTTCAGGGTAGGTAGATCTCAACATGGCAAACATTTTTCAAATTTACATTTTACTTCTATCTCAAATAGTTTTGGAGATAAATGACGAAAAATGTTAAAATTTTGAAAATTTGATGAAAAAAGGGCAATAACCCCTAAATGGGTTTTGGAATTTCCTTCAAAATTTCAGGGCAGGTAGATCTTGTCATGCTGATCAATTTGACCCCATGTCAGATTTTCGATATCTGTAATGGTTTTTGAGTTATTAGCAAAAAACAGCAATTTACCCCTATGTTCTATTTGTAGTAACAGCGGCCATGTTTTTCGACGCATCAAAAATCCCCACATCAGTTCTATGCAGGGTACCCCAAGGAACATTCATACCAAGTTTGGTTCTAATTAGTCAAGTAGTTTCAGAGGAGAAGATTTTTGAAATAATAACATAAAAAAAGCCAAAAATGTCAAAAAAGGGTAATAACTCTAACATCAGTTGACAGATTTTCACGAAAATCAGCATACAGGTAGCTCTCATCATGGTGAACACTTTCAACCTGCCAGAATTCGCCATAACCTAATGATTTTTGAGATATTTGCGAAAAACTGTTGTCTGACCCCTATGTTCTATTTTTAGTAACAGCGGCCATATTTTTCGACGGATCAAAAATCCCCACATCAGTTCTATGCAGGATACCCCAAAGAACATTCGTACCAAGTATGGTTCCAATTGGTCAAGTAGTTTCAGAGGAGAAGAGTTTTGAAAAATTGTTAACGACGACGACGGACGACGACGGACGACGACGGACGCCAAGTGATGGCAATAGCTCACATGGCCTTCGGCCAGGTGAGCTAAAAATAAAATTTAAGTTTTCCAAATATTTTCATACTTTTTCCGTTCCCATGGCAACTGTTTCCATTTTGAAAATTTTTAATGTTACATGCACAACTAGACTTGGTGATCATCATTACTGTGAAGTTTCATAAAGATGGTTCCAGCCATCTCTGAGAACTCATCCAAACAATATTAGGTGGAAGAAAAAAAAGCAAAGAAACGAAACAATAACAATATGTCGTCCCAACTACGTCTATGGGCATTGCGAGAAATAGCAGATGTCGCCCCTGGCAGCTATTTCGATGTTTGCCCTAAAACTTTTAGAGAAACTTGTGCACAGTTAAAGGTCCTTACTGTAAACTTTAAATAATTTTGGTGTAAAATTTTGAATTTTTGAAAATTTAACCTTTTTTCGTTTCCATGACAACGGCAGCCATTTTGGAAATTTTGAAACCCTAAAGTTGGGGAGACATCTAGTTTTAACAAAAATTCCTTTTTTTTGTGTTTCCATGGCAACAGTGAAAAAGTTGCCCATTGTGGCCTTGTTTTTTGCCGGATCAAGTCGAAATGACGAATCTTCATAGAAGACCTCACATCATTTATATCAACTTACAAATCATTGGCTTTAATGTAGTTTCAGAGGAGATGATTTTTCAAATTTCAGCCAATCAGAAACAAGAATTGCCCATGGGAGCCATGGCAGCCATGTTTATTGCCGATCAAGACAAAATGAGGAATTTTTGTACAGGACCTCAGAAACATCATTTGTATCAACTTACAAATCATTTGCACTTGTAGTTTCAGAGGAGATGACATTTCAGCCAATCAGAAACAAGAATTGCGCATGGCGGCCATGATTTTCGTCCAATCAAAATAAAATGAGGAATTTCACAGAGGACCTTTAGTACATCATTCCTGCAAAGTTTGGTTCCAATTGGCCCAGTAGTTTCAGGAGATGATCAAAATATGAAATGTTAACGAGGACGACAGACGGACAACAGACGCAAAGTGATGGCAATAGCTCACATAGATGTTCCTCACATTGTACACGTGCTTGATGTACTAAAGATAGAACATGACATTAAAATATGTAATGGCAATGGATGTAGTTTTGTTTGCAACACCTTTTATTTGGAATAAATGAACCAGGAGATAATTTTACAGTTATAAACCTAATTATTTACTTGTCAAAATGGTCAATATGGAAAATTCAAAATAAGATTAAATATCACAATCAACTGTCAAATTCCTTAACCTTTTAAAATTTAGTCTTAAAACAGAGTTAAATTTTCTAAAGAAAACAAAATATTACGATGAAGATTTGCAGACAATCATTAAAAGGGTACTGGAATGTTTAGATTGATATCTTAGCTAAAAACTGTAGCTCTTTTTGAGTGATATATCATTTGTACAGTGTGATTTCTCAAGATCTTATTTTGTAAAATGGGAACATTGTATTAATGGCCATTGCATCAAAATTCCTTTTGATATAAAACAGTTTTGAGAAAAGATAATGTACGAGATTAGACCTGATTGATAGATTGGACACACTACATGTTTCGCCTGAATATGCACATGGACACAGAATAATGATTATCTGATACCCGACATTTTAAAAGTCAAAGGAAAATGTGTTAAAAGAAATTAAGGGTCAAGGTCAAAAGACAGGTACCAGACCGACATGCATCCACTAAGAACTATCTATTGACCAAATATGGTGGGTCTAGGTATTAAAGTTACTGAGAAATTGACCTAATCTCGAAAATGTTACAAAGTTAGTCAAGCATGCAATTGAGGTCAGTCAAGAGACAGTTGTCAGTCTTGCATGTACCCAGCAAGAACTGTCAATAGACCAAATACAGTAGGTCTAGGTATTACAGTTGTTGAAAAATGGACAACTTTGAAAAGTGACAAAGTCACTGAAGCATGAAATTGAGGTCAAGGTCCAGAGACAAGTGTCAGACTGGCACGTACTCACCAAGAACTATTTATAGACCAAATATGGTTGGCCTAGGTATTACAGTTTCTGAGAAATGGACTTAACCACGAAAAAGTGACAAAGTCGCTCATGCATGAAATTGAGGTCAAGAAACCAAGCCAGACTGACATGTATCCACCAAGAACTATCTATTGACCAAATATGGTGGTTCTAAGTATTCTAGTTTCTGAGTAATGGACTTAACCCGAAAATGTGATTCAGGTCACTCAAGCAGGAAATTGAGGTCAAGGTCAAAAGGCAGGTGTCAGACCGACATGTACCTACCAAGAACTATCTAATGACCAAATGGATTAAACCACGAAACTTGGGATGCAGATTTTAAATTCATGTTTATGAAGTCAGTGAACCATAAAAATGAGGACAGGATCACAAGAAAAGTATACTGCGGCAAACCTTATATAATAAGCTACCTTGTGGACCATAAATCTTAATTGTAGGCATTACATGTGTAAAGTTGTTAAAGTTTTTAAAAAATTTACGCTGCCGCCGGAAAGTAATACCTATATGTCGCCTCCGCGACTTTTCGTAGCAGGCGAGACAAAAACCATTTAGAATATTTATATAAATTACTAAATTATTAATTCTCAAAATTTACATACTTTATGCTTCATATTTATTGACTTTCACAAGAATTTTGATACGGTTGATATTTAATTTGGAGATTGTAATTGTTAAACTATTGTGACATTATTATGATTGTTATCGCTCACATACATCACCTGTACATGTGAGCCTGATTGTAAAATGTGGATTAAAATAAAAAAGTTTGTAACCTTAAAAAAAAATACCACACCATCAAAGGTTGCTCTCAACTGCCCCTATAAATCTTATAAAATTAATATATCTTTGCATATTTTCTATGTTCAGTGATAGTATCTGTATTTGTCGCAGCCCGCACGTTTGGACCAACAGACAATTTTTAAAGCGGACTACCTTACACAGTTAGTCAAACCATTTTGTCCATCTTTGGTTTCAATTGTCTTTTTCGTTTCATACGAGATTTTTTATATTTTGAGTAATGTTAGCAATATTAAAGTTCTACAGTAGATTATTAAAGATTTTTTTTTTACAGAATTATCTACTTTTAGTAACAATGGCCATATCTGTTGATGGTTCAGACCCAGAGTTTTATCTGAACTCACACTCAGTAGTTTAAAAGCAGATTTGTAAAAAATATTTGCTGATTTTTCTTCTTTTAGCAATGTTTATTTAGGGAATGAAAAAACTGCGGTGGGACAAAAATAAGGGCAAAATCTTTGGACTCCGACCAGAAATGTGAGGGTAGTTGGGTAGAGACAGATAATTAAACCTCTGTAGTGGCTTTAGCCTGAAATCTACTGATGGGATCTTTAGTGTGCATGGAGTGGACATGTGGTTTTCTCCAAACATGTCACCGACTATGGTCCGCGGTCAGGCTTTTCTTATTATGACCTGACAACCCTCTAATGAGAGGGCATCCCCTATCCGCCACCTGGGGACGCGCTAGGCAGCTCTGGGTGTTGAGCCCCTGTGAAACATCACAGGTACCTAGAAAAAAATAATAAAATCTAAAAGAAAAAATAAAAATAAAAATAATAATAAAACAAATCACAAAAAAAACAGAAATGAAATTGCAAAATAATTTTCCAAATGAAAGTCAGATGACCAATTGTTAAAATTCAATCATTACACAGTTTTTTTAATTGTAAATATCTGTAAAAAGCCAAACAAATATTCAACTGATGTACTCAAAAAGAAGGGAAAAAAACAGATGGGCAAATTTCTGGTAAGTAACTTGTGCTTTTAAATTATCAATTTTATATGCAGCATTAAAAATATGTTAAAACTGTTACCATAATCAACATTCTTAATTATCAAAAAAAGTTCGGCTTCACAATTTTAACTGATCTAAAGAAATACTGGGCAAAACATTGCAAGTAAAATATATTTTATAAATTCAGTTAACAATAAAAGAAAATAAAAAATTAACATTTCCTGTCATTTTAAAAAGCTAATAGTCACCAACAAATAAATACGTAACAATTAACCAAAAATCCTACTTTTAAAATTGGTTTGGTTTAGTTGGGGTTTTATGCCGTTTTCAGCACATTTGGCTATTTCGTGGCAGCCAGTTTTATTGGTGGAGGAAGCTAGTGTACCTCAGGAGAGAACCACTGACTTTCTGCAGGAAAATTGCCAATCCTTGAGAACACACTTGCCACAGGTGAGATTCAAACTGACCTCAGTGCCGACAGGTTAGTGATCATCAGTAGTCACAACGAACTACCTAGCACTCGCCTACCAAGATCCCACTTTTAAAATTGATTTAATGAATAAAATCTAAGTTTCTTTACAATATTTCATAAAGGACTGATTTAGAAATTGACCCGAGTTCAATAATTCTACAAAATTTCAAGCAAAATTGTACATGTATCAATGCTGATTAACTTCTTGTAACCACTATTTTTCATGATATTTCTTATAATAGAGACTGTATAGAGAATAAAGTATGCTTGAACTGCCCAATTACCCAGAACAATTGATAGTAACAACGTTTATTAAATTTTGTCACATACAAATGTAGACGTAACTTCCCTAAACCACTTTTTCCCATGAAATTGACTTTTCCCTTATGTAGTGTGCTGTCAATATGCCTAAGGCCCTTAACATGAGGTAATGTGCTCTATTACCACGAATGACATATATTATCAACAAATCTTATCAAAATATAAAGATATGGGGTTTAAAACATCGAGACAATCGAACACGTGGAATTTTTTTCCCAGATTAAATGGGACATTGAGAACCAATGTTGACTCTACTTCCCTAAACCACTATTTCATGAATTTGCCTTTTTCCTGTCATTATGTTTAACTATGTATCTTCACTTCAGGATTTAACTGAACTGAATGTGCTTTTTACCCAGAACAGAAATCCCCAATTTTATAAAAAAAAAAAAAAATAAATATATAAGGATTTAGATGTAAAATGCTATAGAAATGAACACTGGAGAAATGTACTGGTGCTGATACAATTTTCATATACTATTGTCCGTCTTTTTAGTGACTGAACCATATTCAACTTTGCAAAATAACAATCCAAAGATACTAATATTCGATATAGTTAATTTATACTATACTGTAAATACGACGCATTTCAAGGAGTTACCTGTCATCAGCAGCATTAAAACAGAAACATTTGGAAGACCAAAAAACAAACTTATTTTAAAACAAGAAGTACTCATAACCAAAACTGATTGGACATAAGGTGTTTATAACTATACAAAATAATCATTTGTCATAATTAGTTACAGTGACCTTGTCCTTAGACAAATTAGTGAGTCAGACCTACAATACAGTGAACTTCATCTGAAGATATGTGATCATTTTCTGCAAGTCATACATGCCCAACTGACATGACCAAAGCATGTTTCTGTACATGAAAAGTTTCAAAGGCTATAATGTATTATAATTGGAAAAATGAAATGTTGATTTCTTTTTTTTAATTAAAATTCATCCAGAAAATAAATAAAAATAAGGATTTTCTTGAAGCTTTTGAAAAAAATCAAATATTTCTTTAGAGGACAAAAATATTCATTTTAAAATATTTCTGTCTAAAATCAGTTTCAGAGGAGTTTTGTTAAAAAAATGTCAATTATTAAACAATGGACTACACTTAACTAAATATTCAAACCTATGAGATCAGTGTAAAATGTCATTATGAAACAAAAATTGAAATTTGAAACCATGTTTTATAGTCTTTCTCCCATTTTAGCATTTTACAAATACTTTCCATAAATGTTAGTAATATTTTTGGGCTGAGTATTTTAATTATTTTTATTTATTGCTTTGTTTTGGTTTTTATTGTTAAGATTTTTTGTTGTTTTTTTGTACTTTTCTTTTTTTTTAAAAAAATTTTAGATTTCATTTGTGTTGCATATTCCTACATTATAAAAGGGTTTTATTTTTGTATTTATATTTTTTATATTTAAACTGTTAAATGTGTAGGATTGTTTGGAGGGAAAGTGCAGGTATTAGTGTAGTACAGATCTTAGTATCCTTCAATGGAAAGTAATTGTAAAATTTTTGAATTTAAATTATTGTATACTAAAAGAAACATTTGCTTAAACCTTTAGAATCTGATGAAACTGGAAATTTCCTGAGACTTCAAATCATTAAAAAAAATATTCAACCAATTTTGTAAAATGCAAAATAGAAAGAGATAAAAAAAAAAAAAATTAGTCCATTGCCAATATATGACCCTGAAGTTAACAAGAGGCTCACCAGAGCCTGTATCGCTCACCTGGAGTCTGGTTTTCATTGGACAATTAATCAACTATTTGACCAAGTTTGTTGCAATTGGTTCAATTGTTCAGGGAAAATTTGTTGAAGATTTATTTTTCATAAGGTTGAATGTTAAAATATGTTCCCTGATGGTGGTAGTCCTGGCAGGAAGTTGACAAAATTGACCAGGAATAAGGGTGAACCTTAAATAAATGTAACAGAACCCGACCTCAAATTACACAAACCAATAACTCCTAAATAGAATTTGGGATTCCCTTCAAAATTTCAGGGTAGGTAGATCTCAACATGGCAAACATTTTTTCAATTTATATTTCACTTCTATCTCAAATAGTTTTGGAGATAAATGCAAAAATGTTAAAATTTTGAAAATTTGACCAAAAAAGGACAATAACTCCTAAATGGGTTTTGGGATTTCCTTTAAAATTTCAGGGTATGTAGATCTCAACATGGCAAACATTTTTCAAATTTACATTTCACTTCTATCTCAAATAGTTTTGGAGATAGATGACGAAAAATGTTAAATTTTGAAAATTTGACGAAAAAAGGGCAATAACTCCTAAATGGGTTTTGAAATTTCCTTCAAAATTTCAGGGTAGGTAGATCTTGTCATGCTGATCAATTTAACACCATGTCAGATTTTTGATATCTGTAACGGTTTTTAAGTTATAAGCCAAAAACAACACATGCACCCCTATATTCTATTTTTAGCTACGACAGTTGTGTTTTATGTCAGATCAAAATAAATTGAGGATCGTTTGTAGAGGACTTGTTATAGACCATTCCTATTAAGTTTCAAACTAATTGGCCCAGCGGTTTCAGAGGAGAAGATTTTTTAATAAAAAAATTTTGAAAATTTAATAAAAAAAGGGCAACAACTCATAAATAGGTTTTGGGATTTCCTTTAAAATTTCAGGGTAGGTAGATCTCAACATGGCAAACATTTTTTAAATTTACATTTCACTTCTATCTCAAATAGTTTTGGAGATAAATGACAAAAAACGTTAAAATTTTGAAAATTTGACGAAAAAAGGGCAATAACTCCTAAATGGGTTTTGAAATTTCCTTCAAAATTTCAGGGTAGGTAGATCTTGTCATGCTGATCAATTTAACCCCGTCAAATTTTCGATATCTGTAATGGTTTTTGAGTTATTAGCAAAAAACAGCAATTTACCCCATGTTCTATTTTTAGTAACAGCGGCCATGTTTTTCGACAAATCGAAAATCCCCACATCAGTTCTATGCAGGGTACCCCAAGGAACATTCATACCAAGTTTGGTTCTAATTAGTCAAGTAGTTTCAGAGGAGAAGATTTTTGAAATAATAACATAAAAAAAAGCCAAAAATGTCAAAAAAGGGCAATAACTCTAACATCAGTTGACAGATTTTCACGAAAATCAGCACACAGGTAGCTCTCATCATGCTGAACACTTTCATCCTGCCAGAATTTGCCGTAATCTAATGATTTTTGAGATATTTGCGAAAAACTGTTGTCTGACCCCTATGTTCTATTTTTAGTAACAGTGGCCATGTTTTTCGACGGATCAAAAATCCCCACATCAGTTCTATGCAGGATACCCCAAAGAACATTCATACCAAGTGTGGTTCCAATTGGTCAAGTAGTTTCAGAGGAGAAGACTTTTGAAAAATTGTTAACGACGACGACAGACTCCAAGTGATGGCAATAGCTCACATGGCCTTTGGCCAGGTGAGCTAAAAACTGAAAATTTTGCAAAATATTTTAAACTTTACAGTGACATTATGCACAAAGGAAATTATAGTTAAAAAATCTACTGGACTGCATTTTATGAAACATAATAGTTATATTTTTGTCAAAAGATAAAACAGTGGTTCATAAATTCATGTTCGAACCAACATTTTTACATTAGTGAGACCAATAATTTAATAATGTAAACTTATGGACTTAGGTTCACTGTCTATTGACATGAAGTTCAGAGATTTTCATGTTTGAACCAACATTTTTACAGTTTCAGACCAATAATTTAATAATTTAAGCCTAGCTATTAACGTAGGTTCACTAATTGTCTATTTCTATAAAGTTTCAGAAATTTTCATGATGAAAATTAACTGTCAGATGAAAATGATTTTTTGAAAGCCTTTATCAATGTCAAAACTAAAGAAATTCTGCACACGAGGATAATTGCAATAAAATGATCTCATAACAAAGTTTCAATACTTCAGGACATGTAAAATGTAAAAGTTTCAGCACTTGTTGGACCAAATAGTTTCAATATATGTCCTAACTAAAAAGTTTCAGGACATGTCCAACCTAAACTTTTCAGCACAAGAGGAACAAAACGGTTCAGCACATCAGGACATGTAAAATGTAAAAGTTTCAGCACTTGTTGGACCAAATAGTCTCAATATACATGTCCTATCTAAAAAGTTTCAGGAAATGACCAACCTAAACTTTTCAGCACAAGGGGAACAAATAGGTTCAGCACATCAGGACATGTCAAACCTAAACTTTTCAGCACAAGAGGAACAAAAAGTTTCAGCACATCAGGACATGCCCAACCTAAACTTAACAACACAAGAGGAGCTTTCAGTACTTCTGGGTATGTACAGTGCACATGTGGTACCAACTGGTCTCTTATATACCCAGCCTAAGAAGTTTCAGAACTCCGGATATATGCAAAATAAAACTTTCTGCACATGTGAGTACAAGGGCTCCGAGTTCATGTACAATCATCATGTGCGGGTACTAAAGGGTTCACTTCATGTGTAATATAAAAGTTTCAGAAACAACAATAATTTTATATAGGCCAGATGAGCCAAAAATCTAAATATGAATATTCACAATTTCTCCCAAAAATGAAAAATTCATTGCCCATCTCTGCAAAAATAAGCTGATAGAGATAAATTCCTGGATGTAAAAGAATCCGGGGTAAAGATGTGTCATCTATGAAACTAGATATTGATGAAAGTTGAAAACCTGGACTCTTAAAAAATCTGCCACATACATTACTTGGTTGAAATACTTCACCATTCTTCAATCAGCAAGGCTCCTAAAGATATACCAAACTTTGGCTTCTTTCTTTCTCTGAAACCTGCAAAACTAAGTGAAAAGTTACATGCATCATCTACTTGTGACTTGCAAAGTCATAATAATTTGGTCTTACTTTAACTTCTGCAGAAACCACTTTTTTTTCTTCTCAAGGTTACCTTACTTTGTTTGCATGTATGAATGATCTCCGTCTTTTAAATCTTCTGCACAAGTGAGTGCTATTCAAATAATCGTCTGTGTGTCATTTTTAACTCAGAATTTCGATTTTTTTCTGGAATATCTCAAATTGTTCTTTAAGATGAATCTAAAATTTTAATATGTCTTGTCCCTTACTGAAATGAGTGGCAGTTATATATGCATTTCAACATTTAACATTTTTTTTAATCTTTTGCCTGCTTGGAGATAAATCACAATCAATCAATCAAATCAACAACTCACTGCACTGTGTAACAGTCAATAATCTTCTATGATACTCCAATGGAAATCTGGAAAATACTATGGTAAAACAATATAAAAACAACAATCAAATATTATTTCTTATAAATCTATCTATTTCTATAATTAGATTGACGTCATAATAAATTTATTTATATATTTTGATGTGACGTATATATCTATATCTATACCTATTTTTCTATCTATAGATGTGACATCATAAAACAATGTACATTTGTATCTCTCTACATGTATTTTTCTATCTATGTAACTGTCACAAAACAATGTGCATCTTCACCTATCTCTTTCTTTTTCTATTCTTATCTATCTATATTTCTATATATAATGTGAAATCATTTAACAATGCATCTATCTAGATGTCTTTGATTATATATCTATATTTACATAGTATATGTAACTCCATGTATGTTTCTATATATAGATGCGACATAAAAAAAAAAAGAATATCTATATATGATGTGAGTCCTTAAAACAATGTATATCTATCTATACAAATGTACCTGAAGTTCTGCAGCAGCAGTGAAAGCCCTAGTAGTAAAATAAAACAAAACTTTTATTGTATGTCAAAAATGAATGGTAGAGCATTTGTATTTAGAAACACGATTAACAAATCAGAATTGGTTTTTGTGAGTTTTATTCCCTATCATAGAAAGTCTATATCTATGCCTCATGCAGTTTCAGTTGAATGATATCATGCAGCACAGAGGATGAGTCCAGTAAAGCTAGAGCAATGATTACAGATGGTAAGCTTTTTCCCCACATACGATGAATGCACTCTGTATTGATTGGAGAAAGTTAGCCCCTTCCACACATCCAGTGTAAACTGTACCAATTACAGAAGGTAAGCCCTTCCCTTTATCCTCCACAAGGCTGATAAAGAAATGCAAACTGTGAAAATAACCTTAATGTTTCTAAACATTTCATAATGTAGTTCCAGAGATTTTGGAAAATTGTCCAATTAGTGGATTGTTTGTAGAGGACCTCCTTCCATACATCATTCCTACCAAGTTTGGTTACAATCCGCTCAGTAGTTTCAGGGGTTTTTAAAAAATATGTTATGCTCCGTTTCTAAAAATGTAATTTCAATTTTTAAAAAATAAATAAAATTTAAACAAAAAATATTTTTACTTGCAAAACTGATTGGAAAAAAATGGTTTCATCAGATACCTAAAAAAAATTGTAAAATATATAAGACCAATTGAAATAAACACAATCAAATTTTCCAAACAATTATATTTTCAAAAATAATTTCATCAATTTTTCCGAGAACAAAGTGTTATCATTGAGAGATGCCAAAATCAAATTACAATAATTGTTAATTACCAACACTACCACTTTTAATTAAAAAACTGATTTCTGAAAAACAATTTTAAGTTTAAAAAAAATTTTATTTAAAAATCTGTCATTTTTTATGTCTGCAGTTTGTCTTTGAATGGGAGGGGATGAATGACAACCAAGAAACACAAATACCTGAACAACTCTGGTAACAAAAACAACACAACAAAAACTATCAATCACTAAACCAAACTGTCTTCATAACAACCAATCAAACCAAACTGTCTCCATAAAACCAATCAAACCAAACTGTATCCATAACAACAAGGAGGGAAAAGTCTATAGGTCAATCATGTCCAATTTTATTTTTAAAATAATACTTTACATATCAGCCAAATAAATTTTAAGATTTTAATAATTTTACCAATTAGTTATTGAATTACTATTTTCAAGTGTTTGAGTGTTGGGTTAACAAAATTATTATTAATTTAATTCTGAGCATCTCTTAATCAAAACACAAAAGAAAAAAGAAATTTAAAAAAGTTGAATTAAGCTTTTTTCTGCTTATCATCTGACATCAAAAGATGTTTATCAAATTTAAAAATAATTTTTTGTTTACTGCTGTACATATTTAACGATTTTTCTTTAAATATTTAATTAAATATCAAAACAAATGCGAAATAATGATTATAAGCCAAATTATTACACACAATGTTTCATTTTTATTTCCTTTTTGATTTTTTGTTTTTTGTTGAAAAAGCAAAAATACTAAGTTAATATTCTAAATGGTTAATTTGATGAAACCATTCTTATTTCTTATTAAAAAAATAAAATAAAATAAAAATAATATCAAACAAGAGGTTCTTCAGGAGGTGAGCCTATACAAGTCATGTGGCTTTTATTAGGCCATTTGCTGCTAAAGAAACCTTGATATTTTACTTTTGACCCAAAAAAAAAGGACGGATCATTTGAATATGCCTGGCTAACTTCGATAAATTAGTTCCAGATAAAAAGACAAAAAAGTCCTTTTGCAGCTGTTGGTTGATCATATGAATATCAAAAATGGATCATTTGTTGTCATCAATCCTGCAAAGTTTCAAAACATTTCATAATGTAGTTTCAGAGGAGAACCCCGGTTTTTTTAAATTGGCCAATAAAAATCAAAGACGGCCTGTGGCGGCCATGTTGTTCATCCAACCAGAACCAATGGTACATCGTTTGTAGAGGTCCTTCCATTCATCATTCATACCAAGTTTGGTTACAATCTGCCAATTAGTTCCTGAGCAATTGACAAAAATGTCTTTCCCCATATGGTTTCAATGGAAAATTTGAACAACTACAGTTTACGAACGATGGACTTACCTCCTAAAATCAGTAAAGATTACAATGGATATTGAAAGAGGATGGACCTTCTGTAATCAACAGAGATTACATTGGACATGGCTCACTGGTTTTGCCAAATTCTTCACTGGTTTCAAATAAGATCTTTCAATGAATTTTGCCTCAAGATCCTATGTTAAACTATGTTTGGATCTGGCACTATTTTGGATGGTGGGGTCATCGCATACAATTCTTACAGAGGACTTTCTGCCAAGTTTTGTTCAAATTGACTTCGTAAATTCAGACAAGAAAAAGATCTTAAAAATAATTTCCGATAGGATCCAATGTTATTTGGCTCTGGTAGCAATCTTGGACAGCAGGCACTAGGGTAATCAGATATAATTCTGAAAGAGGATCTACCTAAAGACCATTGTTGTCAAGTTTTGTTCCAATTAGCTTTGTGGTTTCAAACATGAAGCTCCTATAGGGTTGTATGTTAAGCTATGTTCATCTCTGAACAACTGCATATAATTTGCAATTAATCGTCCCACAACTATGGAATGACAATTGTTCAAATCCTCAGAAAGAATTATGCACACACATCTTTTCACATGGTGCCTTGCAACCGTCACATAATTTAAATTACAGGTAAGGAACCAATTTTACAAATATCATATACTGCATTTTATAAAGTTTCAGAAATATACATTCTTATGAACTGCCCATTCTGATTGAACTGAGAAAATTTTCTATCAGTTTTGCAAATACTGGCCATAAGCTGATAATTAAACCTCTGTAGTGGCTTTAGCCTGAAATCTACTGATGGGATCTTTAGTGTGCATGGAGTGGACATGTGGTTTTCTCCAAACACGTCACCGACTATGGTCCTCGGTCAGGCTTTTCTTATTATGACCTGACAACCCTCTAATGAGAGGGCATCCCCTATCCGCCACCTGGGGACGCGCTAGGCAGCTCTGGGTGTTAAGCCCCTGTGAAACATCACAGGTACCTAGAAAAAAATAATAAAATCTAAAAGAAAAAATAAAAAAATAAAAATAATAATAAAACAAATCACAAAAAAAAAAACAGAAATGAAATTGCAAAATAATTTTCCAAATGAAAGTCAGATGACCAATTGTTAAAATTCAATCATTACACAGTTTTTTTAATTGTAAATACCTGTAAAAAGCCGAACAAATATTCAACTGATGTACTCAAAAAGAAGGGAAAAAAACAGATGGGCAAATTTCTGGTAAGTAACTTGTGCTTTTAAATTATCAATTTTATATGCAGCATTAAAAATATGTTAAAAACTGTTACCATAATCAACATTCTTAATTATCAAAAAAAGTTCGGCTTCACAATTTTAACTGATCTAAAGAAATACTGGGCAAAACATTGCAAGTAAAATATATTTTATAAATTCAGTTAACAATAAAAGAAAATAAAAAATTAACATTTCCTGTCATTTTAAAAAGCTAATAGTCACCAACAAATAAATACTTAACAATTAACCAAAAATCCTACTTTTAAAATTGGTTTGGTTTAGTTGGGGTTTTATGCCGTTTTCAGCACATTTGGCTATTTCGTGGCAGCCAGTTTTATTGGTGGAGGAAGCTAGTGTACCTCAGGAGAGAACCACTGGCCTTCTGCAGGAAAATTGCCAATCCTTGAGAACACACTTGCCACAGGTGAGATTCAAACTGACCTCAGTGCTGACAGGTTAGTGATCATCAGTAGTCACAACGAACTACCTAGCACTCGCCTACCAAGATCCCACTTTTAAAATTGATTTAATGAATAAAATCTAAGTTTCTTTACAATATTTCATAAAAGACTGATTTAGAAATTGACCTGAGTTCAATAATTCTACAAAATTTCAAGCAAAATTGTACATGTATCAATGCTGATTAACTTCTTGTAACCACTATTTTTCATGATATTTCTTATAATAGAGACTGTATAGAGAATTAAAAGTATGCTTGAACTGCCCAATTACCCAGAACAATTGATAGTAACAACGTTTATTAAATTTTGTCACATACAAATGTAGACGCAACTTCCCTAAACCACTTTTTCCCAGGAAATTGTCTTTTCCCTTATGTAGTGTGCTGTCAATATGCCTAAGGCCCTTAACATGAGGTAATGTGCTCTATTACCACGAATGACATATATTATCAACAAATCTTATCAAAATATAAAGATATGGGGTTTAAAACATCATTGAGACAATCGAACACATGGAATTTTTTTCCCAGATTAAATGGGACATTGAGAACCAATGTTGACTCTACTTCCCTAAACCACTATTTCATGAATTTGCCTTTTTCCCGTCATTATGTTTAACTATGTATCTTCACTTCAGGATTTAACTGAACTGAATGTGCTTTTTACCCAGAACAGAAATCCCCAATTTTATAAAAAAAAAAAATATAAATATATAAGGATTTAGATGTAAAATTCTATAGAAATGAACACTGGAGAAATGTACTGGTGCTGATACAATTTTCATATACTATTGTCCGTCTTTTTAGTGACTGAACCATATTCAACTTTGCAAAATAACAATCCAAAGATACTAATATTCGATATAGTTAATTTATACTATACTGTAAATACGACGCATTTCAAGGAGTTACCTGTCATCAGCAGCATTAAAACAGAAACATTTGGAAGACCAAAAAATAAACTTATTTTAAAACAAGAAGTACTCATAACCAAAACTGATTGGACATAAGGTGTTTATAACTACACAAAATAATCATTTGTCATAATTACAGTGACCTTGTCCTTAGACAAATTAGTGACCTACAATACAGTGAACTTCATCTGAAGATATGTGATCATTTTCTGCAAGTCATACATGCCCAACTGACATGACCAAAGCATGTTTCTGTACATGAAAAGTTTCAAAGGCTATAATGTATTATAATTGGAAAAATGAAACGTTGATTTCTTTTTTTTAATTAAAATTCATCCAGAAAATAAATAAAAATAAGGATTTTCTTGAAGCTTTTGAAAAAAATCAAATATTTCTTTAGAGGACAAAAATATTCATTTTAAAATATTTCTGTCTAAAATCAGTTTCAGAGGAGTTTTGTTAAAAAAAATGTCATTTATTAAACAATGGACTACACTTAACTAAATATTCAAACCTATGAGATCAGTGTAAAATGTCATTATGAAACAAAAATTGAAATTTGAAACCATGTTTTATAGTCTTTCTCCCATTTTAGCATTTTACAAATACTTTCCATAAATGTTAGTAATATTTTTGGGCTGAGTATTTTAATTATTTTTATTTATTGCTTTGTTTTGGTTTTTATTGTTAAGATTTTTTGTTGTTTTTTTGTACTTTTCTTTTTTTCTTTTTTTTTAAAAAAAATTTAGATTTCATTTGTGTGGCATATTCCTACATTATAAAAGGGTTTTATTTTTGTATTTATATTTTTTATATTTAAACTGTTAAATGTGTAGGATTGTTCGGAGGGAAAGTGCAGGTATTAGTGTAGTACAGATCTTAGTATCCTTCAATGGAAAGTAATTGTAAAATTTTTGAATTTAAATTATTGTATACTAAAAGAAACATTTGCTTAAACCTTTAGAATCTGATGAAACTGGAAATTTCCTGAGACTTCAAATCATTAAAAAAAATATTCAACCAATTTTGTAAAATGCAAAATAGAAAGAGATAAAAAAAAAAATAGTCCATTGCCAATATATGACCCTGAAGTTAAAAACTGATAATTTTGCAAAATATTTTAAACTTTACAGTGACATATGCACAAAGGAAATTATAGTTAAAAAATCTACTGGACTGCATTTTATGAAACATAATAGTTATATTTTTGTCAAAAGATAAAACAGTGGTTCATAAATTCATGTTCGAACCAACATTTTTACATTAGTGAGACCAATAATTTAATAATGTAAACTTATGGACTTAGGTTCACTGTCTATTGACATGAAGTTTCAGAGATTTTCATGTTTGAACCAACATTTTTACAGTTTCAGACCAATAATTTAATAATTTAAGCCTAGCTATTAACGTAGGTTCACTAATTGTCTATTTCTATAAAGTTTCAGAAATTTTCATGATGAAAATTAACTGTCAGATGAAAATGATTTTTTGAAAGCCTTTATCAATGTCAAAACTAAAGAAATTCTGCACACGAGGATAATTGCAATATAATGATCTCATAACAAAGTTTCAATACTTCAGGACATGTAAAATGTAAAATGTAAAAGTTTCAGCACTTGTTGGACCAAATAGTTTCAATATATGTCCTAACTAAAAAGTTTCAGGACATGTCCAACCTAAACTTTTCAGCACAAGAGGAACAAAATGGTTCAGCACATCAGGACATGTAAAATGTAAAAGTTTCAGCACTTGTTGGACCAAATAGTCTCAATATATGTCCTATCTAAAAAGTTTCAGGACATGTCCAACCTAAACTTTTCAGCACAAGAGGAACAAAATGGTTCAGCACATCAGGACATGCCCAACCTAAACTTAACAACACAAGAGGAGCTTTCAGTACTTCTGGGTATGTACAGTGCACATGTGGTACCAACTGGTCTCTTATATACCCAGCCTAAGAAGTTTCAGAACTCCGGATATATGCAAAATAAAACTTTCTGCACATGTGAGTACAAGGGCTCCGAGTTCATGTACAATCATCATGTGCGGGTACTAAAGGGTTCACTTCATGTGTAATATAAAAGTTTCAGAAACAACAATAATTTTATATAGGCCAGATGAGCCAAAAATCTAAATATGAATATTCACAATTTCTCCCAAAAATGAAAAATTCATTGCCCATCTCTGCAAAAATAAGCTGATAGAGATAAATTCCTGGATGTAAAAGAATCCGGGGTAAAGATGTGTCATCTATGAAACTAGATATTGATGAAAGTTGAAAACCTGGACTCTTAAAAAATCTGCCACATACATTACTTGGTTGAAATACTTCACCATTCTTCAATCAGCAAGGCTCCTAAAGATATACCAAACTTTGGCTTCTTTCTTTCTCTGAAACCTGCAAAACTAAGTGAAAAGTTACATGCATCATCTACTTGTGACTTGCAAAGTCATAATAATTTGGTCTTACTTTAACTTCAGCAGAAACCACTTTTTTTTCTTCTCAAGGTTACCTTACTTTGTTTGCATGTATGAATGATCTCCGTCTTTTAAATCTTCTGCACAAGTGAGTCTGTGTGTCATTTTTAACTCAGAATTTCAATTTTTTTCTGGAATATCTCAAATTGTTCTTTAAGATGAATCTAAAATTTTAATATGTCTTGTCCCTTTAATACTGAAATGAGTGGCAGTTATATATGCATTTCAACATTTAACATTTTTTTTAATCTTTTGCCTGCTTGGAGATAAATCACAATCAATCAATCAAATCAACAACTCACTGCACTGTGTAACAGTCAATAATCTTCTATGATACTCCAATGGAAATCTGGAAAATACTATGGTAAAACAATATAAAAACAACAATCAAATATTATTTCTTATATATCTATCTATTTCTATAATTAGATTGACGTCATAATAAATTTATTTATATATTTTGATGTGACGTATATATCTATATCTATACCTATTTTTCTATCTATAGATGTGACATCACAAAACAATGTAAATTTGTATCTCTCTACATGTATTTTTCTATCTATGTAACTGTCACAAAACAATGTGCATCTTCACCTATCTCTTTCTTTTTCTATTCTTATCTATCTATATTTCTATATATAGATGTGAAATCATTTAACAATGCATCTATCTAGATTTATTTGATTATATATCTATATTTACATAGTATATGTATCTCCATGTATGTTTCTATATATAGATACGAGATAATAAAAAAAAGAATATCTATATATGATGTGAGTCCTTAAAACAATGTATATCTATCTATACAAATGTACCTGAAGTTCTGCAGCAGCAGTGAAAGCCCTAGTAGTAAAATAAAAAAAACTTTTATTATATGCCAAAAATGAATGGTACAGCATTTGTATTTAGAAACACGATTAACAAATCAGAATTGGTTTTTGTGAGTTTTATTCCCTATCATAGAAAGTCTATGCCTCATGCAGTTTCAGTTGAATGATATCATGCAGCACAGAGGATGAGTCCAGTAAAGCTAGAGCAATGATTACAGATGGTAAGCTTTTTCCCCACATATGATGAATGCACTCTGTATTGATTGAAGAAAGTTAGCCCCTTCCGCACATCCAGTGTAAACTGTACCAATTACAGAAGGTAAGCCCCTTCCCTTTATCCTCCACAAGGCTGGTAAAGAAATGCAAACTGTGAAAATAACCTTAATGTTTCTAAACATTTCATAATGTAGTTCCAGAGATTTTTGAAAATTGTCCAATTAGTGGATTGTTTTTAGAGGACCTCCTTCCATACATCATTCCTACCAAGTTTGGTTACAATCCACTCAGTAGTTTCAGGGGTTTTTAAAAAATATGTTATGCTCCATTTCTAAAAATGTAATTTCAATTTTTAAAAAAAAAATTTAAACAAAAAATATTTTTACTTGCAAAACTGATTGGAAAAAAATGGTTTCATCAGATACCTAAAAAAAATTGTAAAATATATAAGACCAATTGAAATAAAGACAATCAAATTTTCCAAACAATTATATTTTCAAAACTAATTTCATCAATTTTTCCAAGAACAAAGTGTTATCATTGAGAGATGCCAAAATCAAATTACAATAATTGTTAATTACCAACACTACCACTTTTAATTAAAAAACTGATTTCTGAAAAACAATTTTAAGTTTAAAAAATTTTTTATTTAAAAATCTGTCATTTTTTATGTCTGCAGTTTGTCTTTGAATGGGAGGGGATGAATGACAACCAAGAAACACAAATACCTGAACAACTCTGGTAACAAAAACAACACAACAAAAACTATCAATCACTAAACCAAACTGTCTTCATAACAACCAATCAAACCAAACTGTCTCCATAACAACCAATCAAACCAAACTGTATCCATAACAACAAGGAGGGAGAAGTCTATAGGTCAATCATGTCCAATTTTATTTTTAAAATAACTTTACATATCAGCCAAATAAATTTTAAGATTTTAATAATTTTACCAATTAGTTATTGAATTATTATTTTCAAGTGTTTGAGTGTTGGGTTAACAAAATTATTATTAATTTAATTCTGAGCATCTCTTAATCAAAACACAAAAGAAAAAAGAAATTTAAAAAAGTTGAATAAATTAAGCTTTTCTCTGCTTATCATCTGACATCAAAAGATGTTTATCAAATTTAAAAATAATTTTTTGTTTACTGCTGTACATATTTAACGATTTTTCTTTAAATATTTAATTAAATATCAAAACAAATGCGAAATAATTATTATAAGCCAAATTATTACACACAATGTTTCATTTTTATTTCCTTTTTGATTTTTTGTTTTTTGTTGAAAAAGCAAAAATACTAAGTTAATATTCTAAATGGTTAATTTGATGAAACCATTCTTATTTCTTATTAAAAAAATAAAATAAAATAAAAATATTATCAAACAAAGGGTTCTTCAGGAGGTGAGCCTATACCAGTCATGTGGCTTTTATTAGGCCATTTGCTGCTAAATAAACCTTGATATTTTACTTTTGACCAAAAAAAAAGGACGGATCATTTGAATATGCCTTGCTAACTTTGGTACATTAGTTCCAGATAAAAATACAAAAAAGTCCTTTTGCAGCTGTTGGTTGATCATATGAATATCAAAAGTGGATCATTTGTTGTCATCAATCCTGCAGTTTCAAAACATTTCATAATGTAGTTTCAGAGGAGAACCCCGGTTTTTTTAAATTGGCCAATAAAAATCAAAGACGGCCTGCGGCGGCCATGTTGTTCATCCAACCAGAACCAATGGTACATCGTTTGTAGAGGTCCTTCCATTCATCATTCATACCAAGTTTGGTTACAATCTGCCAATTAGTTCCTGAGCAATTGACAAAAATGTCTTTCCCCATATGGTTTCAATGGAAAATTTGAACAACTACAGTTTACGAACGATGGACTTACCTCCTAAAATCAGTAAAGATTACAATGGATATTGAAAGAGGATGGACCTTCTGTAATCAACAGAGATTACATTGGACATGGCTCACTGGTTTTGCCAAATTCTTCACTGGTTTCAAATAAGATCTTTCAATGAATTTTGCCTCAAGATCCTATGTTAAACTATGTTTGGATCTGGCACTATTTTGGATGGTGGGGTCTTGCATACCATTCTTACAGGACTTTCTGCCAAGTTTTGTTCAAATTGACTTCGTAAATTCAGACAAGAAAAAGATCTTAAAAATAATTTCCGATAGGATCCAATGTTATTTGACTCTGGTAGCAATCTTGGACAGCAGGCACTAGGGTGATCAGATATAATTCTGAAACAGGATCTACCTAAAGACCATTGTTGTCAAGTTTTGTTCCAATTAGCTTTGTGGTTTCAAACATGAAACTCCTATAGGGTTGTATGTTAAGCTATGTTCATCTCTGAACAACTGCATATAATTTGCAATTAATCGTCCCACAACTATGGAATGACAATTGTTCAAATCCTCAGAAAGAATTATGCATACACATCTTTTCACATGGTGCCTTGCAACCGTCACATAATTTAAATTACAGGTAAGGAACCAATTTTACAAATATCATATACTGAATTTTATAAAGTTTCAGAAATATACATTCTTATAAACTGCCCATTCTGATTGAACTGAGAAAATTTTCTATCAGTTTTGTAAATGCTAGCCATAAGCTGGGTAATCTCTTGCCTTTGACAAAATCATGACCAAATGATCAAAAGGAGATTATTAGTAGGACCAGATTACTAACATCTCATAATACTGAGGCTTCAATAGAAGGGAGATAACTCATGATGTATCAAAACCAATTTGAGATACAAAAATTTTGTTCTTCGTAAATCTGTTGTGCAATCAGAAAATTTAGATAATCTTTATTTAATATTTAATTGAGTATAAATATTATTTAAAACATTTAAAGTATTTTGAACTAATGCACATTAACTTTAAAGGCAATATTACACCAAAATCCTTTATAAAAATAAAAATAAAAACTAGAGGCTCACCTGGCATCTATTTGGCCATTATAAAACGTAAGCTCTTTTGTATCCACAAGGCTTTTAAAGAAACACATTAAATGTCAAAAGTAATCTTATATTTGACATTTGACCTAAAAATAGGTGGATCATTTGCATCTATCTTTCAATATGAGATACTTGCCAACTTGGTTAAAGTCTGCCTATTAGTTCCTGGGCAAACGACAAAAAAGTCTTTTCCCATATATAGATTCAATGGAAACTTTGAACAGCCTCAGCTGTCATCAAGTGGATTGTTTGTAGAGGGTAGGTTTCAAAACATTTCATATTGTAGTTTCAGAGGAGAAGATTTTTGAAAATTAAAAATCAAAGATGGCCTCTTGCAGCCATACTGTTCACTCAATGCTGGATCGTTTGTAGAGGATATTGTTGTCATCAAGCCTCCAAAGTTTCAAAACATTTCAATATGTAGTTTCAGAGAAGATTTTTGGAAATTGACCAATAAAAATAGAAGATGGCCTTTGTTGGCCATGTTGTTTATCCAATCGGAACCAATGGTGGATCATCTGTAGATGTCCTTCAATACATCATTCCTACCAAGTTTGGTTACAATCTGCCAAGTAGTTTCAGAGGAGAAGATCAAAATGTGAAAAATTAACAGACGACAGCCTATATCCCAGGTGAGCGAAAAATAAATGTATTCTCTAAACAAGAGTTGACACACAAAAATGTCTCGCCTGTCGTGTATTTCTAATGAAAGCAAATGCTGTCAGACATATTGCATACAGTATTCGAAAAACAGGCCAAAACACAAAAACTAAACTATAACCACTGAACCATGAAAATGAGGTCAAGGTCAGATGACACCTGCCAGCTGGACATGTACACCTTACAATCCTTCCATACACCAAATATAGTAGACCTATTGCATATAGTATTCGAAAAAACAGGCCAGAACACAAAAACTAAACTATAGCCACTGAACCATGAAAATGAGGTCAAGGTCAGATGACACCTGACGGTTGGACATGTACACCTTTCAATGCTTCCATACACCAAATATAGTAGACCTATTGCATACAGTATTCGAAAAACAGGCCAAAACACAAAAACTAAACTATAACCACTGAACCATGAAAATGAGGTCAAGGTCAGATGACACCTGCCAGTTGGACATGTACACCTTACAATCCTTCCATACACCAAATATAGTAGACCTATTGCATATAGTATTCAAAAAACAGGCCAAAACACAAAACTAAACTATAGCCACTGAACCATGAAAATGAGGTCAAGGTCAGATGACACCTGACGGTTGGACATGTACACCTTTCAATCCTTCCATACACCAAATATAGTAGACCTATTGCATACAGTATTCGAAAAACAGGTCAAAACACAAAAACTAAACTATAACCACTGAACCATGAAAATGAGGTCAAGGTCAGATGACACCTGCCAGTTGGACATGTACACCTTACAATCCTTCCATACACCAAATATAGTAGACCTATTGCATATAGTATTCAAAAAACAGGCCAAAACACAAAACTAAACTATAGCCACTGAACCATGAAAATGAGGTCAAGGTCAGATGACACCTGACGGTTGGACATGTACACCTTTCAATCCTTCCATACACCAAATATAGTAGACCTATTGCATACAGTATTCGAAAAACAGGTCAAAACACAAAAACTAAACTATAACCACTGAACCATGAAAATGAGGTCAAGGTCAGATGACACCTGCCAGTTGGACATGTACACCTTACAATCCTTCCATACACCAAATATAGTAGACCTATTGCATACAGTATTCGAAAAAACAGGCCAAAACACAAAAACTGAACTATAACCACTGAACCATGAAAATGAGGTCAAGGTCAGATGACACCTGCCAGTTGGACATGTACACCTTACAATCCTTCCATACACCAAATATAGTAGACCTATTGCATACAGTATTCGAAAAAACAGGCCAAAACACAACAAGATCTTTGGTTTTATGATCAACAAAATACTTTTTCTCAAATAGATTATATACATAATCATGTAAGTTTTGTATCAATTATCTTAGGTATGCCATTCGAAGAGAAAAAACTAGATGGAACTTTATACACAAAGTTATACTTCTCCCCCCCCCCCCTTCCTGTTTGTCTATCCCCTAATTAAAACATTAGTGATCAATCTGAAAATATGAGGTGGGCAAGTTCTTATATATATGGCGAGTCTAGATATTGCAGTTGCTGAAAAATGGACTGTAAAAGAAAAAAATTGACAAAGTCACTGAACCATGAAATTGAGGTCAAGGGCACATGAAAGGTGTCAGACTGGCATGTACCCATACAGATCTTGCTATAAGCCATGTATGATGAGTCTATTCATTGTAGTTGCTGTAAAATAGACTTTAAAGAAAAAAATTGACAAAGTCACTGAACCATGAAATTGAGGTCAAGGACACATGACAGGTGTCAGACTGGCATGTACCCATATAGATCTAGCTATAGACCATATCTGATGAATCTAGTCATTGCACTTGCTGAAATATAAACTTTTGAGGAAAAAATTGACAAAGTCACTGAACCATGAAATTGAGGTCAAGGGCACATGAAAGGTGTCAGACTGGCATGTACCCATACAGATCTTGCTATAAGCCATGTATGATGAGTCTATTCATTGTAGTTGCAGAAAAATGGACTTTAGAAGAAAAAATTGACAAAGTCACTGAGCTGTGAAATTGAGGTCAAGGACACATGACAGGTGTCAGACTCCCATGTACCCATATAGATATTACTATATACCAAATATGATGACTCTAAACATTACAGTTACTAAGAAAGGGACTTGAATGTAAAACTATGTCGCAGATTTTCGAAGTTCACTGAACCGTGCAATTGAGGTCAAGGACAAATGACAGGTGTCAGACTGGCATGTACCCATATAGATCTCACTGTAGACCAAATATAATAACTCTAGGTATTATAGTTTCTGAGAAAAGGATTTGAATGTAAAACTATGTCGCAATGTTTATGTGGGTATTGAACCATGAAAAAAAGGTCAAGGTCATCTAAAAATGTGCTGCTGAAAAGGTCATCACTTCATGCACCTGTGGACCAAAGATGAACATTGTAAGTATTATACTTTAAAAGTTATTAAGGTTTTACAAAAAGTTAACGCCGTCGCCTTCGCCGTCGCCGCCGGATTGCTATACCTATGTCTCGCTTCCAGCGACTTTCGTCGCAGGCGAGACAAAAAATAGTTACTACTAAATCCCTACTAAAGTTTTGGAAACAAAAAAAAATCCTTAAAAGTTTTTGAAGCAAATTAATTTTGAAAATGATAAATATAAAAATCTTTTAACAAACAAAACAAAAACAAAAATATTAAATGCTTGCACCACTGCAAAAAAAGGCATGGGAGCCAATCTGGAAAAGGAACAATTCTTTCCGCCACAGGGGTTGCCACCTCATCTTCAATGACAGCCCCATACCCTACAATTTCCCATGGAGATGTTGCTCCATAGTCCTGTTCCCCTGAAACAATCACCTCCACAGTTGTGTTAAATAAGTCAACACTCGTCTCTATCATCTCATCTGAGTCGGACCAAACAAGTGTGATATCCCTAAATAACGCCATCCGTGGTGATGGTGTCACAGAAGTGCAGGCCTGTTCCCCTGAAACAATCACCTCCACAGTTGTGTTAAATAAGTCAACACTCGTCTCTATCATCTCATCTGAGTCGGACAAAACAAGTGTGGCATCCCTAAATAACACTTCCTGTGGTGATGGTGCTTCAGAAGCTGCAGGCGTGGACTCTGCCAAAGGATAAGATGGCAAATCCTCAGAAACTGAAAAACTGGCCATCAAATCCTCTGGCAGACGCCCAATGGTCACCTCCAGTGTAACATTCTCTTTAGACTCTTCTTCCATATCAGAAACTTCTGATGCAGGAGAGAAGACTACAGAGAAAGTTAACTCACCAGAAGTTTCTATTGAGACTTCAGGAGCCTCTCTAGCCACTTCTGGAGAAGGAGGGGGTGCGGGAATGTCAGGAACAGGTTCCAGACCTCGGACTCGTCTGGACCACCGCACAGGTTCAGACATAGGTCTTACAGCAACATAACCATAGGGCTTACCAACCCTGTTCAGCATTCTGTTCTTCTCATTGTCAACATAAACTCGTGGTTTCTTCCTGAAAACAAAAAAAATTATCTTTAATTTCAACTCAAAATGGGATATTTTGGCATGTTGCAAATGTACCAAAATTAAAGCTAAATAATCCCTATACCAAAATATCTGAATATTATTACAACCTTTGTTTTAATGCATTATCTAATTACATTAAGTAGAGACTCCTTAGGGCCTCAATTGCTGAAATGAATTTATCATTTAATCATAATAAATAGAGGCTCCCAGGAGCCTGTCTTGCTCACCTGGACTTTATTTATCATTGTAAGTTAAAATTTGGTATTATTGGACAAATATAAAATATCAACACCTTGGGAAAAGGGGTGGGGGCTACTCCCAAACATTCCAACAGTATTATAGTGTAGCAGTTAAGGGTGGAGTTTTAACGAAGTTGCTGTCTAGAACATTGTCATAATTTCTCGCACAACTTTACCCTTAAAATCATGGCAGGATTATTTGATATAAAACTTAATGCACAAGATGTGCAGATTTTGACGAGTTATGACTCATCAGTTGTGCTCAGGGTCTAAAATTTTGAAAAACAAACAACTAGAACTGTCACTAACTACTGTAAATTCTGAAATTATTGCGTGCATTTTTTATTGCGATATTGTCATTTTCGACCAAAATGCGATTTTAATTTTTGCGATATTGAGAAAAATCACGCTTCATTCATATAAAAAAATTCCAAAACGCGAATTTAATTATTGCGATTACAAACCTGTCGCATTTATCGCAATAATACAAACATCGCAATAATTTCCGAATTTACAGTATACCCCATGCTGCTGTTAATTTACAAAAAAACAACTGATATCAAATCTGTGTTATAAAATTTTGAGGCCCTACTTAACAAAGCTATGAGGAGGTAATTGATCAATAAAATTCTTATTATGTGCATATCTAATAAAAGACTAAAGTAATGGACTAGAACAGAATTTCTAAGTCCGAAAGAGTATAAATATGGGAAAAAGTATTGGACCAGGACATACTTCTCATGCGCACATCTACGTACTAGGATCTTACAGTATTATTAACCTCTGATAAGGCATGTTTGAGAAACTGTGGGTACAAAAAACAAGAGGCTCCCAACAGCCTGACACCATAGAAAAAATCTCTGGAATTCCAGTGGTATCCCAGTGGAATCCACTGGATTTCCACTGGAAAAATAAATTCCACTGGAATCCCAATAGAATCCACTGGAAATTCCAGTGGTATAAATTATTCCACTGGAAATTCCACTGGTATAAAATATTCCACTGGTATGAATTATTCCACTGGTATGGAATATTCCACTGGTATAAAATATGCAAATGGTATATATATATATCAACAGTAAGAAATTCTGTTTCACAGGAAATTAATTAATTTAAAGGAAAATTAAATCTCTTGGAAAATATAATAGTGACTTGAAGTGATTTAATTTTTCTCTAGACATATATATATAGAGATATGAAAAATGCCAAACACAGCTAGGTTATACTGTAAAAGAACTGAATGTTCTTATAATGCCGGTTCTGATTGCACTTGGTTCTGACTTCTGTGAAATGACTGATTCGTATACGTTTGATGATTTATTCTGTTTGATTGTAAATATATAATTGTATAAATATATATTGTAAACAATAATGTTCCTAATGGTATACGTAGACGATCATCTTACCAATTTAATATGTTGACTAGAGGTTGAAGTATCTTGATAAGTTGACAGAAGAAACGGAGCTTTGACGTGACGTCTGCTAATCCTGGGGGAACTCCGGGCTGCCCGGAGGATTCCTATTTATATCAAAGGGAAGACCCGGCCGGTACAGGAAGTGACCTGACGGGAATACAACGTAACGAAACCGGCCAAATAAGAAAGGGAATACGTTGTATAAGGGTAATAAGAAGGGACAAATCGTCTACCATTACAATACTGAAAATAATATAGCATATATATCATGGAAACAGCCTCCAAATTTTCATTGCTCTTCACAGACATCTGTGGTCCTGATGTCAATTGCTGAACCCTAGCAGCTTTTGAACTTGACAAAGAGATATTTGCATATTTCTCTGGTGTGATTTTGTGATATGCTGCTCGTTTTGTCGAAGCTCCATGGTGTATTGTTCTTTTATAACGCCTTTTCGTAGGAGTTTTAAGCTCATCAAATACCGATTCATCTGATGAAGATAGTGTATCGGAAGATGAAGTGTTGGACGTGTTATCAGATGTTCTAGACATAGATAGATTTATCGATGGTACATTGATGAGTCAAGTTTCAGTTTGAATTTTAATCATAATGTTGTTGTTGTTGTATTGTCAGTATTGAGCAAAACGAACTTAACATTATAATAGTTGGTCTTTTAAAGGATAACGATAATAAGTAATGAAATTAAATTAATTAAATGAATCTATTGCTCTTTAGATTTCTAAGATGCTGGTGTATTCCATAGACATATATACGGTGTAGATCATTTATCTCTTTGAAAAATTCGTTTTGTTGATGACTTGGTATGGCATATTTAGTTTCCCATTTAGAAAAATAAAGGACATTTTCTTAGAACGAACTTACTTAATACTTTTAGACACTTATGCTTTAAATATATTTTGACTTAAGCTCAAACTGAATTGTCTTCATGTTGCGAAAATCTATTTATTGATGTTCTGATGCGAAACTACCGATAATTGAATCCGGGTCATTTCGGTCCTATTCCCATTCGCCCCGGGTGCGTTCGCGCCGATTCCCGTCCCGTATGGATTTAATTATTAAACAATAAATTTAAGAAGCATCATAGTTATCAATACATTAATTATTTTAATTTACCTGTATTTATATCGGAGCGAAACGACCCGGCGCGAAACGACCCAGAGCGAACAGGTAATCGGGGCGAAACGACCTGGTACCTTTCATTGGACTTAAGTTTTTCCCGCCATGCATAACGTGTCGTCTGCTCAGCGATAATATATGAATTCCATTTTTGCTGCCGTGGATTGGGAAGACGGAACAACGACTGATATACCTGTAACACTAATAAAAAAGCCTAGGAAGGACCTTAAAGAATATAAAGTGGGAGAAAGGATACAAAGCCGGTGCTCCGGCTTTAAAATTAAAGTTTTCGTTGCCATCGATAGTGTATTGGGGGAGAATCGTTGCCATCGATAGTGAGTTTTACATGTCAGATTAGTTTGTTTGATAATGTATTTTATATATAAAAAAAACTATAAAAATATAGTCGGGGGACATATTTATTTACTACAGTATAAGTCTATATAAAACAATATTTGTAATAAAAATATTAAACAATATTTTGTAATAAAAATATTGTTTCTTGACTGATTTTGATTTTTTTCACAAATATTTTGAAAATTAAAAAGAAATTCGTTTATTTGGTCGTAAACAAAAAATTCTCAATTCAAGAATAACAATTACAGAATTATCTAAAGTTAAAAAGTAAAATGTAAAAAAGTAAAATACTAGGGGAAATTTTGTAGTACCCGTAGGTTTTTAGTCAGACCGTTGATGGACCAACTTCCGGAAATACCCACAATCCCCCTCTTGGAACAACATGGCTAAGCTTGACAGACGACCCAATTTACAGACGAGCCATCCGAGAGCATCACCGCGTGCCTGGACTAAATCACAGGTAAACTAGCCAGTGAATTGTTTACATTGGCGTCTGTGACAATTTCCGAACCTATATTTCGCGTGGAACTCTTTGAAATAAAGGGAAATTTTTAAAAGTTCTGTCTGCCGGGATTTGTCAGACGACGAACTTTTCGGCCATCATTTTTCATTTTTTCCCCTGTTAGTGTTCCAGACGGTTCACATCAGCGGGATTGTGTGTCTCTGGGGATATTGGGACCACAAATTTGTTTTTTAATTTTATTCATTTTTTTTGGTAGAAAAATAATGCAATAAAAAGTGGAATTCCAGTGGAATTTACACTGGGATTCCAGTGGAATACAGTGGATTTTCCAGTGGAGTCCACTGGATTCCAGTGGAATTCCACTGGATTACACTGTAAATTACACTAGATTATTCCACTGGAATACAGTGGAATTTACACTGGAATCCAGTGGAATTTACACTGGAATCCAGTGGAATTTACACTGGAATCCAGTGGAATTTACACTGGAATTCCACTAGATTCTTCCACTGGAATCCAGTGTATTCCAGAGATTTTTTCCACTGGTATGTCAATGGAATTCCAGTGGAAATCCATTGATATTTTCTATGGGGGAATCGCTCACCTATCTTTTGTGTACCAGTAGATCATGCATCAATGATTATTTTGCTATTTAATGTATACCGTCACAATTTTCTCCTTAGTATTGACCTGTACAGCTAAAATATAGAATCCTGAACCTAATAGATATGGTTGCTAGGAACTTTTTCATCAGTTGCTATGGACTTTTTCAATGGCATTAACTCTTGACCTTCAATTTTGACTTGAACAGGTAAATTGTACGGTCCTGAACCGAAATATATATGGTTGCTAGGGACTTTTTCATCTGTTGCTATGGACTTTTTCAATGGCATTGACTCTTGATCTTTCTTCTTAACTTGTATAGGTAAATTACAAAGTCCTTAACCTAAATTTATATGGTTGCTAGGGACTTTTTCATCGGTTGCTATGGACTTTTTCAATGGCATTGACTCTTGACCTTCCATTTTAACTTGAACAGGTAAATTGTAGGGTCCTGAATCCAAATAAATATGGTTGCTAGGGACTTTTTCATCGGTCGCTATGGACTTTTTCAATGACCTTGACCTTTCTTTTTGACTTGTACATGTAAATTATAAGGTCCTTAATCCAAATATATATGGTTGCTAGGGACTTTTTCAATGACCTTGACCCTTGACTTTCCATTTTACTTGTACTGTTACCATTTAATTTATTTCAAGTAACCCCCTACACATCTGTGACAATGTCAGACCATTATTTTCTGTTTACATGTAAATAATCTTTCAAGGGCAAAAAGTCCTATAAGGGGTCAATTGATGATTTTGGTCATGTTGACTTATTTGTAGATCTTACTTTGCTGAACATTTTTGTTGTTTGTCTTTATCTATTATTATATTCAAAATAACAACCTAAAACTGCAAAATTTCCTTAAATTAAAAATTCAGGGGCAATAACCCAACAAAAAGCTGTCTGATTCCTCTGAAAATTTTCATGGCTGGTAGATCTTGACTTGTCAAACATTTTTATCTCAGGAGTTTTGCTCTAAATGCTTTGGTTTTTGAGATATAAGCCAAAAACTGCATTTGACCCTTATGTTCTAATTTTAGCAACAGCGGCCATGTTTGTTGACAGATCAAAACTTCAGATAAAATTTATAAACTAGATACCATAAAGAACATCCTGTAAAAGTTTAAAGGTATTTTGCCCAGTAGTTTCAGAGGAGAAGATTCTTGAAATAGTTTATAACAACGCCGATGACGACGGACGCCAAGTGATGGCATAATTTCACATGGCCCTTTGGGCCAGGTGAGCTAAAAATGGGGGATAAACAGAATTTCTAAATCCAAAAGGGTATAAAATTATGGGAAAAAGTATTGGACCAGGACATACTTTGCATGTGCATATCTACGTACTAGGACCTAACACTAAAGTTTCATTAACCTCTGATAAGGCATGTTTGAGAAACTGCGGGTACAAAAAAAATATGGGCACGCAGGCAGACAGACAGATGGACAGACGGACATGCTGATTCCTATATATCCAAAACTATGTTTGCCGGGGGTATAATTAAATGGTCATAAGTACATGTACATTATAACGCTGTTCAACTGGGTATAACTGAACAGAATAATTCTTAAAAAGAGACATAATTTTGGTATATTACAAAAAAAAATTGTGGGACAGACAGAATTTCTAAGTCCAAAAGGGTATAAAATTATGGCAAATAGTATTGGACCAGGACATACTTCGCATGCGCATGTCTAGGTACTAGGATCTAACAGTATGCAAAATTTGATTAACCTCTGATAAGGCTATGATGTTTGAGAGACTGTGGGTACAAAAATTCTAGACAGACGGACAGGCTGATTTCTATATACCCCCCAAACTATGTTTGCGGGGGAGGGGGGGGGGAATTTAACTAGAGGCTCTCAAGAGCCTGTATTGCTCTCCTGGATTTGACTTGTTCACCTTGAGCAGGACTAAAAGTTAAGTATAGCATTCAATTTTACTGGTTTTCCCATAGGGTCCTATGTTAAACTAAGTATGACTGTGTTGGCCGTCTAGAATTGACGGTCATGGTCATCAGACATAATTCTGAAAGAAAACAATCTAAGGACCATTACTGACAAGTCATGTTCAGACTGGTCAAGTGTTTTCATATAAGAATATTTTAATATGAATTTTTCCATTGGGTTCTATGTTAAAAATAACAATCCAAAGATACTAATATTAGATATAGTAAATTTATACTATGCTGTATACGATGCATTTCAAGGAGTTACCTCTCATCAGCAGCATTAAAACCAAAACATTTGGAAGACCAAAAACCAAACTTATATTAAACAAGAAGTACTCAACCAAAAATACCGAAATAGGAAGCCAAATTTCAGCTAAGGAGATCTACCATGTGCAATACAAGGAATGAACCCTTAGTATTTCTATTATTTTTGAATTTTGCTAAATACTGGTAATTTCTGTAACAAATCAAAATGAATAATCATGTCAGACAAGTCTGACGACCGGGTTGGCGAATACCCTCGAGGACCTAGGGTCCACCAGCAGAGGCATCATCCCAGGAGTTTCAAAATAACAATCCAAAGATACTATAGTATTAGATATAGTAAATTAACTTAGTTCAGGTGTGGCCGCCATCTTAATTAGTTCACTATCCGGCTCATTGCACAAAATTCTTAATTAGGGCCATCTAAGGACAATTGCTGCCAAGTCTTGTTCCAATTGGTCAAGTGGTTACATACAAAAAGATTTTTCAATGAATTTTCCCATAGTGACCTACGTTAAACCAAGTTCGGCTGTGCCGGCCATCTTGGTTTACAGTCCAGGTCATTGGACGCATTTCTGAAAGGGAACCTCCTAAGTACCATTGCTGCGAAGTCTAAAATTCACATTGTCCAAAAAACTAAAGATAAATTTGGTATGGCCTTATACTATTTCAAAAGTGGAGAACTGAAAAATCTTCAACTCATTTTTATAGTTCGTTGTCTACCCTCGCTCCGCTGCGCTCCACTTGGGAAAGATTTGTAATTTAATAATCGAACAGCGTTCCGAAGTCCCCCGCCGCTGGAGCATCAGAAACCCTTGGACAAGTGAAACATAACAAAATTTTCTCAAAGAGAGAGAATAGAAGGACAAACAATTTGTGGTTATTGCTAAAATTTTTTACAAGTTAATGAGTGGTATGAAGACATTTATACAATATGGGTATAGTGTTGAAATCTTATTTTACCATGTGTATTGAGAATTTATACAAATGTACATTTACTCCTTTTCAATAAACAGAAATGCTTTGATCAAAAGTATTCCGCCTAACAAACTCTTAAAGACAGTATTTTTCAATTTTATAAGTTTCGATAGGAGTTTATGAATAAAACCTCCCTTTAGGTCCAAGTGTATAAATATTATTCCAATGCAAGGAGAATATAAATTTTCTAGAACACTTAGATGAACATTTTGTCAATTGTCAAAGTTATTAAGGGGCATAACTCCTACAAAAATATTTCGACATGACTCATCTTCGAACTCCCTGGAGGTATCATTGAGTTAAAGCTACTGTATAAATATTATCCAAATCGGTCAAGAAATAAATTTGCTAGAGCGCTTACATGAAAATTTTGTCAATTTTCTAAGTTATTAAGGGGCATAACTCCTACAAAAATATTTCGACATGACTCATCTTCGAACTCCCTTGAGGTATCATTGAGTTAAAGCTACTGTATAAATATTATCCAAATCGGTCAAGAAATAAATTTGCTAGAGCGCTTACATGAAAATTTTGTCAATTTTCTAAGTTATTAAGGGGCATAACTCCTACAAAAATATTTCGACATGACTCATCTTCGAACTCCCTGGAGGTATCATTGAGTTAAAGCTACTGTATCAATATTATCCAAATCGGTCAAGAAATAAATTTGCTAGAGCGCTTACATGAAAATTTTGTCAATTTTCTAAGTTATTAAGGGGCATAACTCCTACAAAAATATTTCGACATGACTCATCTTCGAACTCCCTTGAGGTATGATTGAGTTAAAGCTACTGTATAAATATTATCCAAATCGGTCAAGAAATAAATTTGCTAGAGCGCTTACAAGGTGGACGGACGGACGGAAGCACGGACGGACGGACGGACGGACGCCCGGCATTACCATATCCCCCGCATCGCGTTGCGGCGGGGGACAACAAGCTCCCAAGAGCTTAATATTGACTTGTACAGCTAAATTATAGAATCCTGAACCCAAATATATATGGTTGCTTGAGCTTTTTCATCTGTTGCTATGGATAGTTTCAATGGCATTGACTCTTGACCTTTCTTTTTGACTTGTACAGGTAAATTATAGGGTTCTGAATCTAAATTGTGCCAGGGACTTTTTGAATGACCTTGACTCTTGACCCTCCATTTTACTTGTACAGCTACCATATAATTTATTTCAAGTTATGGTCTTAACATCTATGACAATGTCAGACCATTATTTTTACTGATAATTACTAATCTTTCAAGGGCAAAATCTCCTTTAAGGGGTCAATTGACAGTTTTGGTCATGTTGACTTGTTTGCTGTTAACAGTTTGTCTTTAATAATTTTTAAGTGAATAACCTAACACTGCAAAATTTCCTTAAAATGTACAATTCAGGGGCAAAAAAACCAACAAAGGGTTGACTGATTTGTCTTAAAATTTCATGGCTGGTAGATCTTGACCTGATGAAACTTTTTACCACTGTCAGTTTTGCTCTAAATGCTTTAGTTTTTGAAATATAAGACAACAAGCGTGGACACACTACATTTCTCGCCTGAGTATGCACATGGACACAGAATAATGATTATCTAATACCCAACTTTTGCAAGTCAAAGGAAAATGCATTAAAAGAAATTGAGGTCATGGTCAAAAGGCAGGTGTCATACCGACATGTATCCACTAAGAACTATCTATTGACAAAATATGGTGGGTCTAGGTATTAAGGTATCCGAACCATAATAGATCATGATCGAAAATTGTATCTCTTTGACCGTGAATGGCTGAACCAAACAATTTAAAGCTGGGATTTTGTATACATATTTTTCTCAAGTTGAAACACACTTTGTTGCTTATGCAGAGTCTGTAAAAATAAGTTAGTTATATTGCCATTTCCGAAGTTTGGCGATAATTACCGAGATCATCACAATTGCGTTGTATGGAACATCCGGGAACTTTTGAATAATCACGTGGTCATTTATGGTCCGGATACCTTAAAGTTGCTGAGAAATGGACCTAATCTCGAAAATGTGACAAAGGTCACTCAAGCATGCAATTGAGGTCAAAGTCCAGAGACTGGGGTCAGACTTGCATGTACCCATTAAGAACTATCTATAGACCAAACACGGATGGGTCTAGATATTAGTTGCTGAAAAAGGAGACTTAAGAAATTTGGATAAAAGTTACTCAACCATTAAATTGAGGTCAAGGTCCAGAGACAAGTGTCAGATTGGCATGTACCCACCAAGAACTATCAAGAGACCAAATACAGTGGGTCTAGGTATTCTAGTTGCTGAGAAATGGACTTAACCACGAAAAAGTGACAAAGTCACTCAAGCATGAAATTGAGGTCAAGGTCTCAAACCAGTTGCCAGACTTGTACCCAGCAAGAACCATCTATTGACCAAATATGGGGGGTCGATGTATTCTAGTTGCTGAGAAATGAACTTAACCATGAAAAAGTGACAAAGTCACTCAAAGATGAAATTGAGGTCAAGATCCCAAGCCATGTGTCAGACTGGCATGAACCCACCAAGAACTATCTATAGACCAAATATGGTTGGCCTACGTATTACAGTTTCTGACAAATGGACTTAATCACGAAAAAGTGACAAAGTCACTCAAACATGAAATTGAGGTCAAGGTCCCAAGCCAGGTGTCAGACTGACATGTACCCAGCAAGAACTATCTATTGACCAAATATGGTGGGTCTAGGTATTCTAGTTTGTGAGTAATGGAGTTAACCACGAAAATGTGACGCAGATTTTAAATTCACATTTATGATTTAGTCAGTGAACCATGAAAATGAGGTCAGGGTCACAAGGCAAGTATACTGCGGCAAATCTGTTACAATAAGCTACCTTGTGGACCATAAATGTTAATTGTAGGGACTACACGTGAAAAGTTATTAAAGTTTAAAAAAGAGTTTACGCGCCATAGACGGAAAGTAATACCTATATCTCAACTTTTTGTCGCAGGCGAGAAAAAAACTGCAATTTCCCCCCTATGTTCCGTTTTTAGCCATGTCGCCCATTTCGGTTAGAAGGCGGGGTCATCGGACATGTTTTTAAACTAGATACCCTAATGATGCTTTTTGGCCAAGTTTGGCTCCATTTTGCCCAGTAGTTTTAGAAGAGAAGAATTTTGTAAAAGTTAACGGACGGTGCCCGACGCTGGACGCCAAGTGATGAGTATATCATCTTTGGGTCAGGTGAGCAAAAAAATTGGTCAAAAAATCAAATGGCCGAGTTACATTACTTAACAATGACTAAGGAATGGAAATTTGTAAATGTTATTGTAATTGATGAAATGAAGACTATAAGAATATGTAATGTTACAGCAACTGGGATTTCTGTGTTTGTAATGAATCCATCATAGGAGGTGCATATTTCCAATATATATACAAACATTCTACCAAGTTTGAAGACTGCATTGAAAACTGTAGGAGGAGTTGATTATACAAAATAGGTACCCTTCTTAAAGAATCATACGTGTGATATCCCACCCATTAGGCACGATCGAGACTCACACATTTTGGACCAATCCAATGACCCCACATGCAGGCAACCTGAACTTCCGTGGAAAAATAAATTGTTTGCAAAAGCCATCCAACTTTAATTGTAAATGAATATTTTTTCTTTTTAACATCGTCCTTAACATGAAAAGTACAGAACTGTTTGTTAATTCATTCTTTTTTTATACAGAACCTTTTTTTATACAGAACCTATCATTTCACGGTTAACTTGTGGCTGTCAACAACGATGACAAGTTATAACTTGTTTGTATTTTTGTAAACAATGTTGGGTTATCACCCTTTTTTAAGCCAAAATTTCACAAAATTATTAATAAATATATTCTGTTATGCAAAATTTTTAGAAGGTTGGATAAATTCAATATATCTAAGCATTTCTTGATTGTTTTAATTTAAATACTTTATTAAATGCATATATGTTCCCATAAGGTTAAGCAAAAAAACCCAAAGTACAGGTACTATGTGGCCTAAAGGTTTAATTGATACTTTCTCCATAGACTTATAATGGCAAAATGGTCATTTTAAAGTAAAAAAGTCTCGACCTATATAGGCAGGAAAACACGGTATACATAATGAGTGAGTAAATTTTTTTCTGATAATCTTTTCCAAAATTTGATCATGTTTAGAACTTCATGAAACAATGGGTAACGCCTAACCTCTCCCATCACCGCTATCATTGTTGCCTTCTTGGTATTTGCAAAAATTGATACATGTTTTTTCAATAATTAAGTCTTTATAAAGTTGAAGAAAATAATCATTACATTAAATATTTAAAGTATATATGATTGATGAAAAGATAACATAATACTGTATAATAGTTAAGAACATGATACTTTAAATGTTGCGTAACCCCCACCCCCCTTTCAAAAAGAAAATCAGTTCCTCAAAAGGAATTTGATGATTTTGGCCACAAACACAATAGGTGCACAATGGCATTATATGATTAAGAATCTGAGAAAGTTTCATTAAATTATAGATAAGACTGTTTAAGGACGAGTTGCAGATACAAAATGGATACCCCACATCCCGCCTTTTTCCAAAAGTAAAACAGTTCCCAACAAGAGTGGACACACTACATGTCTCGCCTGAGTATGCACATGGACACAAAATAATGATTATCTAATACGGACTTTTGCAAGTCAAAGGAAAATGTGTTAAAAGAAATTGAGGTCAAGGTCAAAAGGCAGGTGTCATACCGACATGTATCCACTAAGAACTATCTATTGACAAAATATGGTGGGTCTAGGTATTAAAGTTGCTGAGAAATGGACCTAATCTCGAAAATGTGACAAAATCACTCAAGCATGCAATTGAGGTCAAAGTCCAGAGACAGGTGTCAGACTTGCATGTACCCACTAAGAACTATCTCTAGACCAAACACAAATAAGTCTAGGTATTACAGTTGCTTTAAAAATAATTTAATCAAGAAATTTGGATGAAAGTCACCCAACCATGAAATTGAGGTCAAGGTCCAGAGACAAGTGTCAGACTGGCATGTCCCCATCAAGAACTATCAATACACCAAATACAGTGGGTCTAGGCATTCGTTTCTGAGAAATGGCCTTAACCACGAAAAAGTGACAAAGTCACTCAAACATAAAATTGCGGTCAAGGTCCCAAGCAAGTGTCAGACTGGCATGTACCCTCTAAGAACTATATATAGACCAAATATGGTTGACCTAGGTATTACAGTTGCTGAGAAATGGATTTAACCACGAAACTTGGACAAAAGATTTTAAATTCATGTTTGTGAAGTCAGTGAACCATGAAAATGAGGTCAAGGTCACAAAATAATTATACTGTGGCAATCCTTATACAATAAGCTACCTTGTGGACCATGAATCTTAATTGTAGGTATTACATGGTCAAAGTTATTAAAGTTTTTAAAAAAGTATACACCGCCGCCATGGCCGGAAAGTAATACCTATATCTCGCCTCCACAACTTTTTGTCGCAGGCGAGACAAAAATGATTTTGGCCACAAACAATACAGGAGGTGCAAAATGGCATTATATGATAGTCTAAGAAAGTTTCGTTAAATTATAGCGTGCGGTTTAGGACGGATACAATATGAGGAAAAAAAAATGTGTTTTCGGTTACGGCCGGTAGGTAGGTTTTTTTCCCGGAATATCAGAAAATTTATTTCGTATTGTGTTGTAGTAAAATATCAGAAAATTTATTTTGTATTGTGCTGTTGTAAAATATCAGAAAATTTATTTCGTATTGTATTGTAGTATCATTAATTATCCATGAATTATGTTGTCTGATAGCTGACCAATACTGTATTGTAACAGTACTCCAGCTTGAAAATGAAAATGGAAGGGTGCTGGTAAAGGGCACTTAACAAGATATCCATTTTTAATTGCACTTCATCGCGATAACCATTCTTAAGGATGGATGGATGAATTATTGTTTAACGTCCAGTGGCAACCAGGTGCATATCAGGACAAGAACATGTTGATATGATAATGAATATGATCCCTGCTTTGTACTAGCAGGGCTCGACAATAAGGCTTGTCCGATTGTCCGGTACCAGCTGAAAATTCCGTCGGACAATCAACTTTGACTTGGTACTTGTCCGATGGAAAGATTCTGAAAGAAGGACTTAGAAATAAAAATATTCATCGGAAACCTTCCAATTTTTAATTTGAAATTCAGGTTATGGTAGCGAGAATTATCGGTAAACCTTACATGCATATGGATGACAAAATTATTTTATTTTCGATTTCACTTTCGAGGGAGAAATATATACTGGGGAATGAATTTCACTGTTCTTCTATTTAATCTGAATCGCGTAAACGTTTTATCAGGCGGAATAACAACTCCTTAAATATAACCCGAATAATCCAGTCGTTATATTACGATCACTCCATTGGAGGACAATGACCGTAAGGGGGCGCTGTAATTATTCGAGTTACCTTAAATATTGTTTTATTATTTTAGACACCTTTCTTAAAGCGACTTTACATATCAAACTCAATTTTCGGACAAGTGTCAAATCCTTCCGGACAAGTTGATTTAAGAAAGCACTTGTCCAAAGGGACAAGTTAAAAAAATTGTTATTGTAGAGGCCTGACTAGACCGACACGCTAAGTCGGATTTTTAATGTGCTAGCTCAAGAGGTAACTGTCCGCAGGAAGACATATAACCTCACTCGGACACATTATAATGACTCCGAGCCGACCAGTCTTTGCTCTTACTCCTAGATGCCGCGTGCTTGGCGGAGAAGCAGCAAATACCAATTTTAACAGGGTTCATACACATTTTTTACCACAAAATTCAAGGACATTTCAAGGACTTTAAAGGACCAATTTCCAAATTTTCAAGGACCAGAAATCAACTGATATGGACAATTTAAATCCATATGGTTATGAATTTACATTTCCCAGGCATGTCATCAACGTTCTTTCGAACTACTTTCAGTTTCGGTTTGCTCACTGTGACTAAAATTTATTGGCAAAATACATTTAATCAAGTAAATGAAAGATGTTTTATTAGTTAAAGTTAATTTAAGTTACCAAAAAATCAATCTGGATCGTTTAATTACTAAAATTTTTATGCAAAGTCAGATTTATTTCTTGACCGCATCACAGAAATTACTATGCACCGGTTTTACAGAAAAGTAGCTATTTTTAGAAAAGGGAAAATACGCGAAACTTATATAAAGTCTTGACAAAAATACTGATAAACGCGAGACCGAGTGATATGAAAAGGAATTAAAAACACTTTTATGACAGAAAATTTAACCAATTTTTTTTATTCTTCAAAAACACAGTTTTTCAAGGAGTTTCAAGGACCTCCTTTGAATTTCAAGTACTTTCAAGGCCTTAATTTTCAATTTTCAATTTAAAGTACTTTCCAGGTTTTCGAGCACCCGTGCGAACCCTGTTTTAATGTCTTTGGTTTGACCTGGCTGGGGATCGAACCCGCGACATTCCGCACTCGGGGCGAGCACGCTACCACGAGACCACCGAGGCGGTCCATTCTTAAGGGTAACTAGAGGCTCAGAGTGCTGGGCCTGTATCGCTCACTTGGCAGAAATAAGAATTGTCCATGGCAGCCATGCTTATCGTCCAATCAGGATGAAAAAAATAATTTCATAAAAGACTTTCCATAGAACTTAGCCAAGTTCTAAACTTGATTTTAATCAACTAATGAGAAACAAGAATTGCCCATGACGGCCATGTTTGTTGCCCGATTAGGACGAAATGAGGAAACTTTGTAAAGAACCTCCCATAGATGTTTACTGTCAAGTTTCGTTCCATTGGCCAAGAGACTTCAGAGGAAAAGATTGTTTTATATCAGCCAATCAAATAAAAATGTGGGAGTCTTCCAAGGAAGACATGTGTCGCCTGCGGACGTCAATTTTTAAGAAAGATATTTAAATTTTATGAAAAGGAAATATATTTGCACACCTTTGCATTAAGGTTAATGGACAGAGAAAGTTTCATCAAATTTCTTTGAGTGGTTATGGAGTAGTTGAGGATAGAAGTTTTGACCCACCCCCTTTTTTTTTCCAAAATGTAAATTTTTACAAAAATTTTCTAAAAATGAAATATATATGCACATCTGTGCATTAAGGTTAATGCACAGAGAAAGTTGCAAAGCTGGCCGCCGTGCCATACTACAAGCTTGGCACCTGAACGGCTGAGGGTCTGGGGACCGCTTTCATTTTTTTTTTGTGCAGGATTGTGTAACCTTCAATTCTTCATTATTTTCTTTCCCTTATGCTGATAATTCATATGTTTTTTTATAATAATAACAAATATTATTGTTATAAAATTTAAATTTTTAGCCTACTACTTAATTTTTTTTTTGTTGACCATCGGAAATTCTCTTTGATTATCCTTGCAAAAATATGATGCTTTCCGATTAGAGATGACGTAAATTTACACCTTTTTTTTTATAGACGACCAATCAGTGACCGGAATTCACGTGAACTATATTTAGCTAGAGGTAAACACAGGTTTTACATACTTGTTTATCGTGACAATACGATTCTCGACGCTTTTCTACATATTTTAAAGAGATTTTTTTTCTTTTTGAATTTTTTTTTTTTTTTTATCAGTGAAGTAGCTGGCACTTGTATCCACCGTAAACGGCGGATTTCCGCCGTCTACCGGCTACTTTGGAAAGCCCTGTGGAACTCGGATGTAAAACTTAACCTAAGTCAATGAAGTGCTTTAAGTAGGTCAGAGAGACCTAATTTTGGTGGGAGGCTGTGTTACTCCCTGAGATGAAGCCTTACATCAAGTACTATGATTGAAGGTCCCTTAGTATCTGAGAACTGCTTGGACGTAAAACTTAACCTTAGTCAATGAAGTGTGATAAGTATATCAGTGACCTAATTTTGGTGGGAGGCTGTGAAACTTCCTAAGATGCACCCTCACACCAAGTAATATGACTGTAGATCCAAGCTTGGTATTGGAGAACTGAACTCGGACGAAAAACTGAATCTAAGTCAATGAAGCGCGATAAGAAGGTCAGTGACCTAATTTTGGTGGGAGGCTATGTTACTCCCTGAGACAAGTAATATGATTGTAGGTCACTTTGTATGTTAAAAACTGATTTTTGACATAAAACTAAAAACCAGTCAACCGTGTAATATGGGTCATGTAATCTTCATCCTATGTCACATGGTCAGTCTCTTCATCATGCACCTGCACACAAAAATAGATGACCCTATGTCAACTAGTAAGTAGGAACTGGCTGTGGACACGTGTACACCGATGTGGACGCTGGGGGTACTCCAATAGTCCCCCTCAACATTGTTGAGGCGAACTTAAAATGTTATATTTAATTATAAATATGTAGCTTTCCATTTACATTCTACATTTTTTTTCCTTGGTTATAATGGATAAGGAAAGCTAATGTTACATCCACGGCTGTCCCTTACAGGGTCATAATTTCAATACCATGTGTCAGAGTTGTTGACATAAAATTTTACAAAGGTAACTTACATAAAATTATAATTGTACAAAAAAAGTTTGTAATTTATATTTTTTACAATAGACTCGTATATTTTCTTCTTGATATTTATTTTTAAATGTTATTCAACAATAAATAATGAATTTAATAATTCATTTGTTAAAAAAAATTGAATTTAAAAAAATTATAAAAGGGGAGCAACTCTTTATTTTTGTGCAACACCAAATGGCCCAGTTTGTTTGATACCTGAGCTCTGAACCCTAATTAGGCCAATTCTTGACAACAGAAAAAAAATGTTCTTAAAGAAAATTAAAGAAATTTATGACTGCTAGTGTATTAAGCCATTCACGGATTGAGTCCCCTCAGGAAATAACCCTTGCACGATGGCAGACTAGATTGGCTACTTCTTTGTTAATCCTTTAAAGCATTAATTTTGGGTCATTTATTTTTTTATTTGAATAAAAATGTTAATAAAATATGTTCTGTTCGCGATCTTTTTAGTTTTTGAATGAAAATGCGAAGATTCGGTAGCAAACAGGGGCTTCTGCGGATGGATATTTTGAAATTCTTCAAATATCGTTAAAATCGCTCAAAATTTTCAATTTTGTCATTAAAAATTATAAAAATTATTTCAAGAAATAAACTTCCAATCATCGATGTCCACTCCCATCAATTTTGTACAAATTCGGCACGTTTGATACGAAATAGTTACTTTCCTGGCATCTAATATTGCCAAAAAAATTCTAAAATTCATTTTCCTAACTTTAAAATCCCATAAAATCCTCAAATTCTGGTCTTTTCACATGTTGTTTGTAAAAGATCCACCATTGTTTAATCCTTATCCGGGTTTCAAAAAATATGATCTTTTCGGCAAAATGTACAAATTGTCCACACTGTCCTGGGTGAAAGTAACTATCACGCATGCTGCTTGCGTATCTAATTAGCTCGATTCCATGATCTAAAAATAAAGTCGATATTTTTTTTTCACTGATTGGATGCCTTTTCATTATTCTTTCCATGAAAGAGTCTGTATATTTTTCTGTCAATAAAAAAAATTGAGTGAACACAGTGCACGATATACTTCAGCGAACCTAAATTGGAATGCATCCGTGTGGTCTAAGTTTAATTAGCATATCAAAATCGGTGTTTGTATCTTCACAATATTGCATTTTTGTGATTTTAAATACAATGTTCGACAATTCAAGTTTTTGGTCAATAAAATTTTTATTCCAGGAAAAAAACAGGGTCAATTACAAAATTAATTTTTTTACCCACCAAAAAACACGGTCAGTCGGGAAACCGGAAACATTTCTTTTGCCCAAGGGAATAGCAAACTCCATGTTATGGGAAGGAAAATAAATCCAAAAAATTATTTTTACCAAATAAAAAATAAGAGGTGCACAATGGCATTATATGATAAAATATCTGAGAAAGTTTCATTAAATTATAGTAAGTGGTTAAGGAGGAGTTGTGGATACAAAAATTGGGTACCCCCATATAAGGCAATGGCAAACTCCAGGTTTTGGAAAAAGAAACCCCAAAAATGTTTTTACCCCACAAAAAATAGGAAGTGCACAATGGCATTATATGATAAAGATTTGGAGAAAGTTTCATTAAATTATAATAAGTGGTTTAGGATGAGCTGCGGATACAAAATATACTGAACCGCAAAAGAAACGTCGCTTTTTCAAAATGTTAGCAAAATTCAAAATAAATATTAATTAATGATTTTTATATAATCAGTATTACGATTACATCACCAGGTAAGATTAAATTACCTGTGAATTAAATTTTCGGTTGAATAATTTTCAGTTGATATCGTAGAGCGACCGTACCTAAAACCGCTCGTGGGACACACTTGGCGGTAATTTTTCTTAAATCTTAAATGTTCGTGAAATTCATGCTCCTTTATGGGTATAAAAGGCCGGAGAAAATTAAAGAGTGTTAGTATCAGTGTTGACACAGAAGCTATGCCACGTCTGACTCCACAACAGAGAGAACAGGCCATTGGTCGATTGGATGCTGGGCAATCTGCCAGAGTTATTGCCAACGACTTCAACTGTGCTTTTCGGACAATTGAACGTCTACGGACACGGTACAATGCAACAAACAGCACAAATGACCGTCCACGGAGTGGTAGACCCCAAGCCACTACCCCTAGACAGAATAGAGGCATTGTTCGTCACCATTTGATGAATCGGTTCATCCCAGCTGCCGAAACTGCCAGAAACACTGTTGGAACACATGGACGACCCATAAGTGATGATACGGTTCGTCGGCGATTAGCTGCTAGAAACATGAGATGTCGCCGTCCAGCAAGAGGACCTATTCTTACTCCTCGACACCGTCAAGCTCGTCTTCAGTGGGCCACTCAGAGACAGAATTGGCGAAATCGACAATGGCGTAACATCATCTTCTCTGACGAAAGCCGTTACTGCATTTCAACAGCCGATGGCAGAACCAGAGTGTGGAGAAGACGCGGGGAACGTTACGAAGACAGCTGCATTCTGGAAACAGACGCGTGGGGAAACCCAGGCATCATGGTATGGGGTGGAATCGGCCTTAACGTTAAACTTGGTCCAGTCATCTTTCAGAACCTTGGCCCAGGCAGAGGAAATGGCGTAACAGCTGCAAGTTACATCGACCAAGTCTTGACACCCCATGTTCAGCCCCATTTCGCACGTCATCAAAACAAGACTTTCCAACAGGACAATGCACGTGCGCATACCGCAAGAGCCACAAGAGACTTCCTACAGCAGAATAACATTAATGTTATGGATTGGCCGGCTTTGAGTCCAGATTTAAACCCTATTGAACATTTATGGGACGAAGTTCAAAGACGGTTGAATAATGAGCAGCCAAGTCCGACAACTGCAGCTGAACTTTCACAAGCGTTTCAGAGAGTATGGGCACGTATTCCGATGAGGTTTATTAATCGGCTCATCAACTCCATGTACCGAAGATGTGCCGCAGTAATTGGTGCCGGTGGAGGACATACACGTTATTAACGGACGTGGGAGCACAGCATTGAAAACATGTGACGTTGCGACAATTGTGACGTTTTTGTGAACATTGTAACCAAAAGACTGTAAATCATTCATTAAAATTTGTAAAAATTAATTTAAAATATATAAATGTCACTTTGAAATAAATGTATGTGAACATGTCATTTTGTGCGACGTTTCTTTTGCGGTTCAGTGTATTATAAGGCAACGGCAAAGTCCATGTTTTGGAAAAAGAAACCCCAATAATGATTTTTACCAAAAAAAGTATGTGTACAATGGCATTACACGATAAAGATTCTGAGAAAGTTTCATTTAACTATAATAAGTGGTTTATGAGGAGTTGTGGACACAAAATTGCCCCCATCCCCATTATAAGGCAATGGCAGTCTGTTTTGGAAAAAGACACTCGAAAAATAATTTTGACCAAAATGCAAGTAGGAGGTGCAGAATGGCTATACGATTAAGAACATGAGAAAGTTTCATTAAATTAAAATAAGTGGTTTAGGGGGAGTTGCAGATACAAAATACCTCCCCCCCCCCCCCCCCCCCCCCCCCCCCATTATAAGGCAATGGAAAAGTCACACGTTTTGGAAAAAGAAACCCGAAAAATAATTTGGACCAAAAACCAAATAAGAGGTTCAGAATGGCCAGATGGACAGAGACAATCGCTATATCCCCAAACTTTCTTCGAAACTAGGTTCGAGTGTGGCAGCCATCTTGGTTAACACTCAGGGTCATTTCACACAATTCTGAAAAAAGACCTAAGGATGGTGCCTAGTTTGGTTCCATCTGGCCGTGTTACAGTTTCATAGATTTTTTCATTCCCCATTTTTCTACTTTTAGTAACAACAACTGTTTCAGAAGTAAATTTTGAAGGGGGCCTCCAAAGGACCATTCCACCAAAGTTTGGTCCCAACTGTCCCAGTGGTTTCAGTGAAGATCTTTAATTGAAAGTTTATGGAGGATGCAAAGAGATGGCAATAGCTCACATAGCCCTATAGGTCAGGTGAGCTAAAATGTTGTTTTTTGGACCCAAAAAGTCTGACCAAAGAAAGACAACTCAAACTTTTTTATTTGGCCTATACCAGCTAGATCTAAATTATATGATTTAACTGTCAAGTTTTTTTTGGCGTCAACCACTTGATTCTGAGGGGGCTCAAGTTTCTGGAAATAATCTGCCCCAGCCCAAGTCAAAGAGGACAGCAGTTCTTAAGCAGTTTATTAGCATTCACAGTTCTTACTTGACAGCTGTTCTTTAGCAGTTCATTAGCATTCACAGTTGCCTAATTCAAGGCAATGGTTAATTTGCATATAGGCATTCCAATAGCATTCCTTAGCAGTTTCTCAGCAGTTTATTTAGCCTTCACAGTTATTTAGCTGTTATTTTTAACGAAAAATTTAAATGAGATACCCCAAAACTGCTAGATCTTCTCTGAATATTCATGAAAACAGCTATAATAACAGCTGTCAATAATGAATATTCATACAAACTGCTAAGTTGTACATCCTAATATGGTTTTCAAAACTGCTAATAACTGCAATGGAATGCTATTGGATCTGTCAAAAGTTTGAATGCAAAGGTACATGAATATACAGATCAGTACAAGTTATGCATGTAGAAATAATTTACTGTATGTAGGGGGTTGTAAACATGTTTTGTGAGTACTCAACCTGGCCTTAGAACCCTTATTAATTATGTTTGTGGCCTAATAATAGGAACAATAAAGAATGCACTTTAAAAATCAGTGCTTATAAAAAGCAACTCATTCAATAAGAGGGGTTACTGGAGACTGTATTAATTATCTTGACAAAGTGATTTTCAGATTAAAAGTTATTCCTTTTTAATTATTATTCAATTATTATGTGTATAACTACTAGTTTCTCAATATATATATTTTTTATGTGGACCAAAAGACAACAGTTATCTTCTCTTTTGCTTTTGGATTAAAAAAAAAAATTTTCTTATGTTTTGACTTTCTGATACAAAATAAGGTTACATAGATTTAAACTTCCTTAAATGGATTGTTAGGTCAATATTAAACAATTGTTAATAAAATTGGGAATGGAAATGGGGAATGTGTCAAAGAGACAACAACCCGACCAAAGAGCAGAAAACAGCCCAAGGCCACCAATGGGTCTTCAACACAGCGAGAAAATCCCGCACCCGGAGGCGGGCTTCAGCTGGCCCCTAAACAAAAGTGTGTACTAGTTCAGTGAAAATGGACGTCACACTAAACTACGAAACATATAAATGAATTAAAATTAAAACAAACATACAAGACTTACAAAGGCCAGAGGCCCCTGACTTGGGACAGGCACAAAAATGCGGCGGGGTTAAACATGTTTTGTGAGATCTCAACCCTCCCCCTATACCTGTAGCCAAGTCAACATAAAACAATCCGCTATTTGCAGCCTAGGTTTCCCTAATATTCCCTTCCCCCCTTTTTCAACTCTTGAATATGATTTTTTTTTGTTTTTTTTACAAAATTATATCAAAATATTCATCTTTTTATTTTTAAATAACTTCTTGCACTGTAAGTCTATGCTAGAATTTCATTATAATTCTGTAAACATATTCTAGGTGAATAAACAACTATCCCCCTTTTTTATGGCTGTCTGGTATGATTTCTGTTTTCCCCTCCAAAATTATGTCAGAAAATACACATGCATCAACTGTAACTGCAACTTACTGTACTGCAGGTGTGTGAAAGTATTCCATTTAGCCTAAATCAAACTTTATAATTGACATGAATACAGTTTTTCACCAGCAAATATTTATACACATCTTGGAGCCAAAATGCACATTTGAAAATGATCAAATAATCTTCAAATAAAGGTTTACTTTCAGGCTGAAAACACAGCCAGATCCAAGCATTTTTATAACAAAGATTAAAACCAAAACTTCTATCAAACTGATGTCAATAACAGTTTCAAGGTATCCAAACTGCTAAGGGTGAATGCTAAGAAATGATGAAACAAGGCAGTTTTTCAAACTGCTATTAAATGGACTGCTAAGAACAGCTAACAAACTACTAAAAATATGAAGAACTGGTAAATAACAGCTAAAAAACAGTTAATAATAGCAGTTCAATTTGACTTGGGAGGTGATGGTAAAAACTGATAACCTGGCCATATATAAAGGATAAAAATATCATTTCCTGATCTCAAAGGCGAAAATTTTATTTTTACTTTTCTGCCTCAGCAGGGAACATAAAAAGCATTTTCAGACTAAAAATACATACTCTGGCCATGCAATTCAACACTGATAATCATTTAAGTAATGATAACATACAAAAAAAAAAGAAAAACAACTTACTGGATAACAGCCATCTTTCAGTACACTTCGAAATCACTTTGTAACACTTTGGGGAGCTAAAAAACAAAACAGTTACAAAAACAGCTTGTTGCAAAAAGAAAATTATATAAATTAGATTTTATTTTACATGAAACCGGTTTTAATTATCATGAACTTCGATGTTACTGAAAATAACACTATGACCTTGTGACTTACTGATATGTTTTTTTATTGACACATTATTCACATATATACACTTTCTTTCACAAAAGATACAATTTTCAAAATTGATCTTTTTTATAAATGTGTGCTAAAAATCAACATAATCCATTTTCTTACATCTACTCTGAAGGTCAATAACGATTTTTAAGCTGTTTCCTACCTCTCTTTTTAAGTATTTAATTTGCTTTACGTCTTTGGCTGTGAGCCGACATGCTTACTTGAATTTGTTGCCTTATTTGAAGTCCATGATGTACACTTGTCTTGTTGTATTTACTTATTTTCCATGTGTTATAGTGAAATTTTTATTGAAAGTCGCGTATGAAATCCTTTTTCATAAATTACAATTTTAAGGTTTTTTCAGTTTTCTGCAAGGATTTGACACTGCCGGTACTCAGCATTTAATGATGTTGACTACCGGTATCCAGCACTTAATGACATTATCCCTGTTTTTCTTTATATTTTTGTTTAATAGCAAGTTTTAAGTATTTTCTAACATTACCATGAAATCTTCAGAGGCTTGTTACCATGAAATCCTGGTAGGCTGATGTTTGTTACCCTGAGATCTTGCAAGGATAATTGTTACCATAAAACCATCTTGGGAGTAATGCTACCATGACAACCTGTTGGTAGTCTGAAAGTCATCTCCAAGCAGCCAGCCTGTAAATCTGACTTATAACCACAGGCGCTTGTCTCAGAAAAAAAAAATTACTATATATGCCAAGAGAAAAGAAAAGGTCCCCAACTCGGGCATCACAATTTTACGCGTCTGCTTCGATTTCCAAAGAATTATCCCTTTCACCTTTCGGTCTCGCTCAAAACTTTTGGATCAATAAAAAAAATATTAATTTATCAACACAATGATGTATGACACGCCTACCTTACTTGCCAATCAACAGTGCTTTAGCCATATGAAATCGGTCAAAAGTGAATTATTTATCAGTACTACAATAAACTGCAAATTTGAAGACAAGGAGCAAATAAAAAAAATTAAAATAAAGAAAATGAACTGTTTAAAAAATTCCTTTCTTTGTTCTTTTGTCATGATTAATTAATTGAAAAACAATGGTATGAAGAAGTAATAATAAATCGCTGCTGGTAAATAAATTGATGAGTTGATGGCGTTCTATTTATAAATTAATACTCTAGTTTCCAAGTTTTAATTTTAGCATACTGAGTTAGCCAATCAGAAAGCAGCAATTCATTTGATCCTCGTCTTCAAATTTGCAATTTATTGTAGTACTGATAAATAATTCACTTTTGACCGATTTCATATGGCTAAAGCACTGTTGATTGGCAAGTAAGGTAGGCGTGTCATACATCATTGTGTTGATAAATTAATATTTTTTTTATTGATCCAAAAGTTTTGAGCGAGACCGAAAGGTGAAAGGGATAATTCTTTGGAAATCGAAGCAGACGCGTAAAATTGTGATGCCCGAGTTGGGGACCTTTTCTTTTCTCTTGGCATATATAGTAATTTTTTTTTCTGAGACAAGCGCCTGTGCTTATAACTGACAAACACATTAAATAATAAATCTACAAATTAATAGTTACTGTATTTAAATTCCTTCATTTTGATTAAAACTATACTGCTACTTCAAGAATGTATTTAACAATTTATGACCTGTCAATAATTCTCCTGGCAAAGCATTTGTTTTTGTAGAGACTAACAGTTTATAATTCCTGGGCAGAGAAAAAATAACTTTTCTTCAAATCTTATGTTTCTCATAAACTATTGGGCAGCCTAAATTTACATTGCCACGAATACAAATGCACAAATAACAATTTATAAGCATCTGAAATCAAGACAACAACAAACCAAGACATATGGGACATGTCTGCCTGCTCTCTCATCTGCCACCCACTGAAACATCAAATCATCAACAACATCCTAGGCTGTAGCTTTGTGTTATTGTTGAAGTTCTTGTTGATTCTCAGGGTCTTGTGGGCTCGATTTACGCGATTTTCATAAATATTATCGGAGAAGAAGAAAAATACGACCATCCACAACGCTTACCAAAAATAATCTGCGAAGCGGGAAGGTTGGGTTCACTCGAAATCTACTCACTGAGGTCAACCGCCAGCGGGTTAAATATACAAAAAAATAAGTACAGTTAGTTAAACGTCCTTGATTGAGTTGATTTTTTAAATATAAAAATATACATATAATTTGATAGGTTTGGTCGATATACCTTAAAGGTGGATATTAATAGTTAGTTTATCTCTTAAAACATTCATCCTTTTAAACATGGAAAAGGCAACCTCGAACAATTCATTTAGATTTTTTTTTATCTGTTTATTTGACGTTCAATTATCAAGGGAATTCTAAAGTGCAAAAGGATTTAATTGTATATACAACTCACTTCAAATCATTCAAGAATATCGGATATATTTTAAAAGTTATGATTTTTTTCTTTGATAAATAATTAAGATAAAAAGTTAACATGATCGAGAATCAAGTGAACATATGCGAGGAAGCACTTCAGTCTACATGAGATGCTGGGGACCGACAGATTATCCGTCGGTCAGCGAAAATCATTAAAATTCCTCACCCAAGGATCCACAAGGGGCAAGTAACATACAAACAGATATAATTATCTACATATAACTACAAAAACCAGCATAACTAATTTATTCAGGACTTGAAATGGTACACTAAGGTGACGACCATTTGATATTCTGGGGGAGGGGCAGGAGGATTTGTTTTGGATGGGTTATTTATTTTTGTGGAAAATAAAGACAGATTATTTATTTTCTGCACCGTTGAAGCATGATTTTTCATTTTCAGTAAAACAAGGGACTGATTACATACAAAAAAAAAACAATTATTTATTTTCACAATTATATTTATAATATTTGAAAATACACAATTTTTAAATTCATGTTTTTATTCTTAAATAAATAACATAGTCGAGGTTGTATCTGTTCGGAATTTTGGCTTTCCACCTTGCAGTCTCAGTCCCTGTCCAGCACTGTGGTATTCTTTAAGACCATCATAAAGATCATGCCATTTGTTGTTGTGTTTGATGCTAGCACAAAAATGGCCACCATTGCCATAAATCTGTGCACCAAGTTCATATAATATGTACCATTTAATCGAAATTAATCATCATCCTCTGGAAGTGAATCTTCTGAATTCCAAACTGCATACGTTCAAAAAGCAATATAGGTTAAAATGGGAAAAGTATTAAAGTGAGGTAAATGTTCATGAGACAATATACCTCAAGTGAAATGAAACCCATTTTCAGACATTTCAAAAACATAATATATCCTTGTTGTTAATAAAAAATCCAGTAATATAGCAATTGTGTCTGAGCTTGTCAGAATCCCTGTATATTTTACTATTATTTTGTCAATGTTGAAATATTTTCTGTCAATGTTGAAATATTTTCATAGACTAGAAAATTTAAAGGAAGGTCTATTGTATGATGCCTATGTGTGTAACAGGCAATTGCATTCTTGTAAAGTTAATACTTGGTATTCTAGTATTATGTTCATATTGAAAGAGATAGATTTACCAATATCAAATTTAAAGGAACTTGAATTAGGTCGTTTATGGAAAATTGTTAAAAATAAACTATCAAAAAGTTTCCTCAATTTTTGGGATGGCTTTAGAGAATGTAGTTTGAATTCCGACAAAGGGAAATTATTAACATATTTCACTGTCAAAAGATGTTTTGAAAGAGAGAAATATCTTGATTTAAATGATTTTAAAATTAGACAACCAATTTGTAAAATTAGAGTTAGTGCTCATTGTTTAAAAATAGAAACTGATAGATATGCTAAAATTATATTGAACGTTCACAAAGACTATGTACTAAGTGCATACTCAGAGAGGTTGAAGACGAGGAACACTTTTTAGCTCAATGTCCATTGTATGAAAATGAAAGAAAAGTATTTTATGAAAATATATCTTTATTTTGTAATAATTTTGGGAACGTGAATAAAACAGCAAAGTTTATTTGCCTATTGACTAATGAAAATATTAATGTCCTAAAAACATTGGGTATATTTATAAATAAGTGTTTAGAAATAAGAAATTTTATATAATAACATGCAAATATTTTAATTGATATATTATGATAATATAGATATTGTACATATAGTATGGCTCTGACCTGACTGTGGTTATTGTGGGTTTAAATATATATATGTAAACTGTATATGTACCTCCAATGATATAAATCATTTGTATTTGATTGCTTGCTCTTAATGGGCCCTTAATTGGAAATAAAAAATTCTTATTCTTATTCTGTATGGTGTAATTTATATATTATTAAAAGATTTGGGAAGTTTTCCCGAAAAAAATATGAAAAAAGACGAATTTTGGTAGAATCTGGTGCCATCTCATGCTTTAAAACATGCATTTATAAAATGGTTTAAAAGACCTGCCGAGTTATTTATTTTCAATACATTGTAGGTCAGGTTATTTATTTTCAAACTACCACAGAACAAACCATTCTTTTTGTTATTATCAAGGCTGAGCTATTTATTTTCAAAATCCTCCTGCCCCCCCCCCCAGAATATCAAATGGCCGTCCCCTAAAATAATTATGAAAATTTATACTGGCCTCAATTTTTGAGTGGGATCCTAAATGTTGAAAACTAGGAACCAAGTTAGCGACTAAGGTGAAAAAAACGAGTTTTGATCCCCGAGAATACATGTATGGCGCACCGTTTTTATATTTATTCAAATTCCAAGATGTCTTATTTATTTAACAAGATATTTTATTAAGTATAAAAATATCTTTAATTTTTATAAGTAAATAAGATATCTCTATAAGTTAATAAGATATCTCTATTAGTTAATAAGATATCTTATAAAGTATATAAGATATCTTACTTCTTTATAAAGATATCTTATAAACTAATAGAGATATCTTATTAACTTATAGAGATATCTTATATATTTAATAAAATATCTTTATAACCAGTTTAATAAGATATCTCTATAAGTTTATAAGATATCTTATTAAGTAAATAAGATATCTCTATTATTAACTATATAAAAGATATTTTATATAGTTAATAAAATATCTTATAAATTAATAGAGATATTTTATTAACTTATAGAGATATCTTATATACTTAATAAGATATCTTTATAACAAGTTAAATAAGATATCTCTATAAGTTAATAAGATATCTCTATAAGTTTATAAGATATCTCTATTAGTTTATAAGATATCTTATTAAGTAAATACGATATCTCTATTAGTTAATAAGATATCTGATAAATTAATAGAGATATCTTATATTGTAAATAAGATATCTAATATATTTAATAAGATATCTTATATATTTAATAAGATATCTTATTAATTATTAAGATATCTTTAATTTTTATAAGATATCTTATTTAATTTGAAAGTAAATAAGATATCTCTATAAGTTAATAAGATATCTCTTTTAGTTAATAAGATATCTTATAAAGTATATAAGATATCTTACTTCTTTATAAAGATATCTTTTAAACACATACTTTATATCTTATTTAATATATAAGATATCTTATTTAATAAATCAGATATCTTATTTAATATATAAGATATCTCATTTTATTATTAAGATATCTCGAAATTGAATAAATATAACAACGGCGTGCCATATACATGTAAAAGGTTAATAACAGTGTTTGAATGAGAACTATGAAGTTATATGTTCAGTATTAATTTTTTTTTTAGATAAATTAATTTTGTGAATAAGCAGAATTCATTTTATCTATTTATTCCAATTATACAACTCTATTATCAGAGTTACCCATGTTTTGATAATGATTTTTTAGTAAATTATTTAATTTCAGCATTAGCCAACCTAAATTTCACTATAAGATATGAAGATACTCAAAAAAATGCAGAGCTTCCTATTCCCTTTGATGGCATACCATTTATGATTCGTGGTAGAAAGATATTAGAATGCCATCAAGGCAAAGACAGAGATTTTAAGAAAAAGGAATCTGCAAAAATTGCATCAAGAAATTCAAAAGTAAGCACTGATATTTCATTACTGTCTGCACAGTACAAGTATTAGGGTTAATGGAATGTTAGCTAGTAGCTGGCTAAGTATGTGTTTGTCATTTTGGTCTCATAAATGAAACAGAATTTTTCCTTTAAATTATAGATATTCATCTTTTCTGAGTCTTTCAGATTTCAAATTTTACATTCAAAAATGATTACTTTTTGTTTTAAAGGAGGACCATGACTTTAAAAAAAAGGAGGAGATTAACCAAGACAACCAAGAAAAAGTGATGTCCGGCAAAGATAAAAATCAGACATATAGTCAAATTTGTTGATTTCAAGGTAACAATTATTTTATTTTTTCCAGTATAGTAATGGAAATAACTGTGAAACTCTTTTAAAAGGCTTTGTAATATTCACATTGCTGAGAGTCAAATAATTGTATTTATCAAATGATTACAAATGTATTCAGAATTATATTTTTTGTTGCCAGTTTTAAAATTTGCTATTTAAAGTTACCCTCCCTCCTTTTTAACCATAAATCATTGCAAGCAATAAAACAAAGATTTCCGTTGTATTTGTTTACATTGAAACCTCTGATCACAATCCTTGCAGAATGGAAACTATGATTTCATGCATTTAAAGTAATAAAGGTATGCATATTTATTATGTTTTTTATTTGTGTGTTAGGTTTTTTCAATTTGGGTGCCAGAAATATCACCAAGTATGAAATTTTGTTGCCAGAATGAATGAAAAATTGCATTATGCGACATTGGCCAATCCCATTGAGCCCCTGTTATTAAAATGAGTATGTTATTTCAGCTTCCACAGACACACACAAGTCATGACAGAGAAAAAATGTCTTCGCTTGTTAGATCACAAATTAGCGGCAAAATTGATATAAGATTGAAACATGTATACCTAATTACCTAAAAACAGTGATCACAAAAATCATATAATTGGAGAGGTATAGTATTTGTCATGTTTAATGAATATAAAATGACATAATATTTAAGTGTTCAAACTAAAGTATGATGTGAAATTTAGGGATATCAAGTTAGTTACTTATTCCCGTTTCCCCGTTTCCTTATTCAATAAGGAATAAGTAACTGGTTACCAGCTCCTTATTCAAAAACGGTGTGCCGGGAAAGAAGTTTGTCAACAGAATAGGAAGAAGAAATGAACTTTTTTGTCTTTAACTAGGCAGGAAAAAAATAAATTCTCAAACATTTTTATATGCAATTAATGTCGGACCAGCTGTTAGTAGCGTAATTTGATATATCTATTCTGGTGGAAGAATTAGTTACTTACTATATCGTTGTTTTTTGTTGTTTCTTTTTTTTTTTTGGGGGGGGGGGGGGGGGGGTAATTTAATCTTGTAAATTGAACATAGAGATTCTCCTATGGATATTAAGTTTATCAATTTCCTAAATGCTGAACCTTAATGAGTAAAATATTGATTTGAAAAATGTCATCAATTAGGGATTTTTTTCTAAAGGATTATACTACTGATTATTTTCTTTTTATATGATTTAAATTTTTGAATTTATTCTAAATACATCGATATTTAGTTAATAAAATTATATGTATGTTTTACTTCTTTGATACAAATTTTATAAAATTTTGATAATACTATAAATTTGATACAACTGACACTGTAAGATTAAGTTTTCAACAAAATAAATTCTATTCTAATTAAAGAAGCACAACAATGACAGTCCGAGATATATTACCGGTTATTATGGGTTTCCCTGAAGGTTATATAAACAAATGAGGTCTTTAATTTCACGTTCCACTTTGATAAAGACACATATCCTTTGAATTCTAGCATTATTTCCAGATCACCGATTCAGTTAAATTATTTAGTCAAAACTACAAAAGAAATTACATGGTCTGGATAAAGATAAAGTATACGTTCCATCTTGGAAGATTTTTAAAGAAAACCGATGAGACATATATTCCTTGTCTACCAATTTTGAACCCAATAATATATGATTTGTCAAAAATTTGTGTAAAAAATCGAAATCGTGTTTGATCCTCCTTTTACACAAAGAGAACTAAAAAATTGTATAGATTAGTTCGCACAAAAATGGCGTTCGACTATTAACATTAAGGCATATGTAATAGTCCCTGTTAACCCTCTAGAACCCATATGATCGATGATTTTTTTAAATCTAATGTAATAAATTGAAATTGCATTTGAAGCTCTGGTCATACAAAGAGAACTAAAAAATTGTATAGATTAGTTCGCACGAAAATGGCGTTCCAAAATTAACATTAAGCCATATGTAATAATTCCTCTTGACCCTCTAGAACCCCTATGATAAATAATTTTTTTTAAATTTTATGTAAGAAATCGAAATTGTGTTTGACCCTCTTGTCATACAAAGAGAACTACAAAATTGTATAGACTAGTTCGAACGAAAATGGCGTTCGAAAATTAACATCAAGGCATATGTAATAGTCTCTTTTGACCCTCTAGAACCCCTATAATAAATGATTTTTTAAAAATTTTATCTGATAAATCGAAATTGTGTTTGACCCTCTTGTCATACAAAGAGAACTAAAAAATTGTATAGATTAGTTCGCACTAAAATGGCGTTCGAAAATTAACATTAAGACATATGTAATAGTCCGTCTTGACCCTCTAGAACCCCTATGATAAAAGATTTTTTTAAATTTTATGTCAGAAATCGAAATTGTGTTTGACCCTCTTGTCATACAAAGAGAACTAAAAAATTGTATAGATTAGTTCGCACGAAAATGGCGTTCGAAAATTAACATTAAGGCATATGTATTAGTCTCTGTTGACCCTCTAGAACCCCTATGATAAATTATTTTTTTAAATTTTATGTGATAAATCGAAATTGTATTTGACCCTCTTGTCATACAAAGAGAACTAACAAATTGTATAGAATAGTTCCCTCGAAAATGACGTCCCAAAATTAACATTAAGGCATATGTAATAGTCAATGTTAACCCTCTAGAACCCCTATGATAAATGATTTTTAAAAATTTTATCTCATAAATCGAAATTGTGTTTGACCCTCTTGTCATACAAAGAGAACTAAAAAATTGTATAGATTAGTTCGCACGAAAATGGCGTTCGAAAATTAACATTAAGGCATATGTAATAGTCTTTGTTGACCCTCTAGAACCCCTATGATAAATGATTTTTTTAAATTTTATGTGATAAATCGAAGTTATGTTTGACGCTCTTGTCATACAAAGAGAACTAAAAAATTGTATAGATTAGTTCGCACGAAAATGGCGTTCGAAAATTAACATTAAGGCATATGTATTAGTCCTTGTTGACCCTCTAGAACCCCTATGATAAATGATTTATTTAAATTTTATGTCAGAAATCGAAATTGTGTTTGACCCTCTTGTCATACAAAGAGAACTAAAAAATTGTATAGATCAGTTCGCACGAAAATGGCGTTCGAAAATTAACATTAAGGCATATGTATTAGTCCCTGTTCACCCTCTAGAACCCCTATGATAAAAGATCCTTTAAAATTTTATATCAGAAATCGAAATTATGTTTGACCTTCTTGTCATACAAAGAGAACTAAAAAATTGTATAGATTAGTTCGCACGAAAATGGCGTTCGAAAATTAACATTAAGGCATATATAATAGTCCCTGTTGGCCCTCTAGAAGCCCTATGATCAATGATTTTTTAAAATTTTATCTGATAAATCGAAATTGTGTTTGACCCTCTTGTCATACAAAGAGAACTAAAACATTGTATAGATTAGTTCGCACGAAAATGGCGTTCGAAAATTAACATTAAGGCATATGTAATAGTCCTTGTTGACCCTCTAGAACCCCTATGATAAATAATTTTTATAAATTTTATGTGATAAATCGAAGTTATGTTTGACCCTCTTGTCACACAAAGAGAACTAAAAAATTGTATAGATTAGTTCGCACGAAAATGGCGTTCGAAAATTAACATTAAGGCATATGTAATGGTCCTTGTTGACCCTCTAGAACCCCTATGATAAATGATTTTTTAAAATTTTATCTAATAAATCGAAATTGTATTTGACCCTCTTGTCATATAAAGAGAACTAACAAATTGTATAGATTAGTTCGCTCGAAAATGACTTCCGAAAATTAACATTAAGGCATATGTAATAGTCAATGTTAACCCTCTAGAACCCTTATGATAAATGATTTTTTAAATTTTATCTGATAAATCGAAATTGTGTTTGACCCTCTTGTCATACAAAGAGGACTAAAAAATTGTATAGATTAGTTCGCACGAAAATGGCGTTCGAAAATTAACATTAAGGCATATGTAATAGTCCTTGTTGACCCTCTAGAATCCCTATGATAAATGATTTTTTAAAATTTTATGTGATAAATCGAAGTTATCTTTGACCCTGTAGTCATACAAAGAGAACTAAAAAATTGTATAGATTAGTTCGCACGAAAATGGCGTTCGAAAATTAACATTAAGGCATATGTAATAGTCCTTGTTGACTCTCTAGAACCCCTATGATAAATGATTTTTTTAGATTTTATGTCAGAAATCGAAATTATGTTTGACCCTCTTGTCATACAAAGAGAACTAAAAAATTGTATAGATTAGTTCGCACGAAAATGGCGTTCGAAAATTAACATTAAGGCATATGTAATAGTCTCTGCTGAGCCTCTAGAACCCAGGAATAACTAGAACCTCACTGAGTGATACCCCATTTGCAATACTAGGAGTTACGCTTACAAACTTTAAACCTACAAGTTGGAATATTTCCCTTTGCAAGCAACTGGCGATAATGGTCTTCTTTCATGTATATCTACATATGCTGCTCAACCTTCATATAACGTTTCATCAAAATGCATTGAACGGTTAAGGAGTTACGCTGACAAGATTTAAATTTTTAAAACCCTTAAGTTTGATTATCTCCCTTTGCAAGCATCCAGCGATAATTATCTTGCATCATAAACATCTACATATGATACCCAACCTTCATATAAAGTTTCATCAAAATGAATTGAACGGTTTAGGAGTTGCGCTTATAAGCTTTAAACATGTAAAACCCTTAAGATGAATTATCTCCCTTTGCAAGCACCCGGTGATAATTATATTGCTTCATGCACATCTACATATGAAGTCCAACCTTCATAAAGTCTCATCAAAATCCATTGAACTGTTTAGAAGGGGTTGCGCTTACAATGTACATGGACAGAGACAGACAGACGGACAATTCCTATGTACCCCCCAAAAAACCAAATACTGTGTTTGCAGGGAGTATAATAAATGCTACATTCTGACCATTTTCACTTATTCAGTAATTCACTTAAATAACTCATGTAACTGTGAAGTTGGAACAAGTAATAAAGTTCAATATTTTTTTTTCAAAAACAGGTAAAACTAGAACTGTGAGGGGACCTCACTAACTATACCCCCCGCTGCTGTTAATTTAATGGACCAGGGCATCCTTATCATGGTGAATTGTCTCACAATTTCTAAGTCCAACTGGGTATAACTGAGGAAACAAAAGGGTATAAAGTTATGGTAAAGGTATTGGACCAGGACATACTACACATGCGCACATCTACGTACTAGGATCTAATATGCAAAGTTTCATTAACCTCTGATAAGGCATGTTTGAGAAACTATGTACAAAAAAAAATGGGGGATAGACTGAATTTCTAAAAGGGTATAAAATTATGGAAAAAAGTATTGGACCAGGACATACTTCGCATGCTCACATCTATGTTCTAGGATCTAACAGTATGCAAAGTTTCATTAACCTCTGATAAGGCATGTTTGATAAACTGCGGGTAAAAAAAAATTCTGGACAGACAGACAGGCTGATTCTTATATACCCCCAAACTATGTTTGCAAGAGGGGGGGGGGGGTATAACAAAAGGCTAACAACATTTAAACTATTGTACAACATAACAAAGGGGTTATGCCAAAACCTTTTAATGACATAGCATGCACGAGGTAGATACTCCATAGGTTTTTGCAATTTTTTACATTTTTGCAACAGTATAATCTAAGTATCAGCTTCGGGTTAGTATCAAAATACTAGCAACTGAGCTGGGGATATCCTCGGGGACTTGAAATTCACCAGCATTGGCATATCGACTCCAATGGTAAAAATAAAATTCTTTGATACCAATTTTGATGCACAAGATGAGCACATTTCAAAAGGTTGAAGAGCAATTCAAAATCACCAAAATGACCAAAATGGTTATGCCAAAAAGGAGATACTATAATGAAAAGAGTTCATGTAAAACAAAGAATTAACATAGATAATTAAATTGAGTGGCATCCAAAACATCACATGTGCAAGTAAATAAACCACCTCGCTCACCTGATATTTCCATTTGTTCATCGATAAGGGACCTTGAGATTAACAACATCCATGCCATGTTTGGTTTCAATCCATTCAGATATTTTCAAGACGAAGCCGTCTGTATGTATTTTCATAAGGTCCTATGTTGAACTAAGTCTTCCGCAGACGGTCATGGATAACAGATCGGCACCAAAGTAACAACTCTTGGCCAGAACGTCATAAGGAACATTCATGCTATGTTTCGTTTCAATCCATTCTGTGGTTCCCTAGATGAAGATTTTAGTATGAAATTTCCCGTAGGAGCAATCGGAATAAGTATAACGGACCGCGCAATGCCAAAGTTTTTTTTAGAATTGCCCACCAACTATCCTATCCACGTCGGATTGTTATTGACTTCGTTGAACGTGGGCATCCTTTTTCTGGTGAAACTTCGCTTTCACTGTGGAAAAACATGGTGGATTGTCAGCAGATCGATATAATAAAACGGTTAAAAATTAACGTTATCATTTCTTATTAACTTAATTCCAATCCTTTTCATAATTTTATAATTCTTCCTTTTGATGCAGAGGTAACTCTGAGGTGAGTTTGGATACCTGTTTGTTTTAATTGTTTTGATTTTTTATGGTTTGTGCTTATTAATTCATCATTATATCTTAAACCGGTTTTCCAATATTTTGATCTCGAGCACTGCTGTTGAGTTGTCAGTCAACGAAATGGCCATACAGTGCATCAAATTTATTTCGGTATTTTGTGATACGTTTTATTCCTATACAGTCGGGAGTGTTTTTTTACGTTCGTAATAACTAATTTGTCCAACATCAGTGTCAGCATAAATATATGGGTCACCTGTAGACGAGAGAATGATTGACAATAATCTTGACCGCGGTATGTCGTTTGAAGTAACGGGTCAGGGTATTATGAACTTGGTTGTGTAACATTAATTGACGGTGTCAAAGTATGTACGTGTGTCTTTGACTAGATCACAAAAATCTCGTGCAAAAACTGGCGGGAAAATATACCACGGTACGATAAAATCTTCAATTAATACAATTTGGAAAAATAATTAATGTATGCCATAAAAGGGTAGACTTACGGATGTTGGGAACAAATGTTGAATTTGGTTATATCGTCAACGGGAAATTTTATATGATCTATTGCAGACCGACCAAGAACGAATGAAATGGATAATAGATAGATTGTCAATAGTTTTTTTTTAATTGTTGTATTTGTACTTGAGGAAAATTCCAAACACATGAAACGTTACATTTTGTAAACAGACGGCAAAATTTGATTTCATCTTAGAACGAAATAACGATTAATTAATGACATTTATTCCGTTATGTACAAAATGTATTAGTATAGGAAGCATATAAAGTGCTGTTATTACATTTTTTTTTCAAAATATAACATTTTTAATAACCAAATACGTGCAATTTGACTATATGCATTAAGAAAAAAGTACTACAGACTAAACAAAAAAAAATATCTCAATTGATGACATTTATTTCGTAATAATTTGTAATCTAATTTGAAGAAAATAACTAAATAAAAGACAGACAGCGTTAAAAAGTTTAACGGGGAAATTTGAGGAACAGTATATTTAAGACAGTGTTTCAGAGATACACGGGAATATTTGAGGAACAGTATATAAGACATTTTCAGATTTATAAAGATCCTGAATGCATTTTTTAAAAATGTCCCCGTATTTGGGACGGGGAAAATTGACGATATAGCCTATTTTGTTTTTGCCGAGGATAAGTAAGAACGAAATTTGATAAATGTAACCAGAGACACGTTTTATATGTCTCTGATGTAACGTCATTCCAAAATCTTTCAATAACAAATAATAATTTCAAAAACGATTGATAAGTCTTGTTCTTGGATATATATATCGTCATCCAAAACCACCCCATCGAGTCAAATGGTCGCTCCATTGTTCCCAGATTATCGATATTACGCCCAAACACTGTTCAGATAATTTATATGCTCTACTAATTGTCGAAAATAGCCGAACGACTTCGTGAGGGTCAAATTAGATGAATCCAGTATGGAATCGACAAAAATAAATTGGGTCAATTAATAATTATAAAAACAATACACGTGCTTTATTAATAATCCTCGTGTTCTCTCCTTAACCTTATATTGTTGTTTCTTTTATTCCATTCCGTATAAAACAGTGTACCTTACTAAAATAAGAACGTACTGCACACTTCGCATATTTTTTCTTCTTCATATAATGAGAATTTATATTTAGACATTCTCCGTGAATTCCTGTGTACTTACTATTTCTGAGCATGCGCGATGAATTGTCTACGATCTGATTAAAATCCACGCCTGCAAAACCCGTCTTTAAGGCGAATTTGTTTATAATTATTTAATATAAACACTATTTTATTCATCAAAGTTATCATGAATAAGATTGGTCAACAGGCTAAACCTATATAAGTCCTCTCCGAAAAACACTAAATAGTCTAGAAAGATGTGTACGAACCCAGGAACTGTATATGAAGTTAGTATTATATGATCCCTGACGAACCTGATAAACTGATACCGCCCGGTTTGGGGAAACAAACAATTATTTATTTTTTGGTCATACGCAAAAATATTCGTGAAAATATTAAGGTATCAATTATTCGCAACAGCACACCTTAGCATGGGAATTCATATATGTGACGACCGATATTGACCATGAACTTGTTTAAATTTTCAACTGGTCGATGTGACGTAGCATCAAATCGTATTAATAGATTAGGTGATGGACTTGACCTATCTTTGATACCAGGCCGCTTTCTGGATTGTAAACATCGAAATTAAAGTCTTATAAAGAGTCGTATTGTACAAGAATTATGTAATTAAATCTATTTAAAAAGAAAGAGATCAAAATGTCCCCAGGTAATGCACAAGCCTACAATTGAGACTGGTTCAGGTTGAACGGGGCCCTGATAATGGAAACTGCACTACTTTCAAACTTTGTATCAATACGCAAACAGTAAATGCGGAAGCATTCATAGAAAGAGGTTAGATGGCTCAGTACAAAGTTATTGCCAGCGTGTTAACAATCTTACGCACAGCGTCAGCTAGATAAGCTAAAGCTTATCTTCGCTGCAGCAGCGCTGCAGAAAGACCATTTATCATAGGGGTTCTAGAGGGTCAACAAGGACTAATACATATGCCTTAATGTTAATTTTCGAACACCATTTTCGTGCGAACTAATCTATACAAATTTTTAGTTCTCTTTGTATGACAAGAATTTTAAAATTTTAAAAAATCATTTATCATAGGGGTTCTAGAGGGTCAACAAGGACTATTACATATGCCTTAAAATTAATTTTCGAACGCCATTTTCGTGCGAACTAATCTATACAAATTTTTAGTTCTCTTTGTATGACAAGAGGGTCAAACACAATTTCGATTTATCAGATAAAATTTTAAAAAATCATTTATCATAGGGGTTCTAGAGGGTCAACAGGGACTATTACATATGCCTTAAAGTTAATTTTCGAACGCCATTTTCATGCGAACTAATCTATACAATTTTTTAGTTCTGTTTGTATGACAAGAAGGTCAAACACAATTTCGATTTATCAGATAAAATTTAAAAAAATCATTTATCATAGGAGTTCTAGAGGGTTAACATGGACTATTACATATGCCTTAATGTTAATTTTCGGACGTCATTTTCGAGCGAACTAATCTATACAATTTTTTAGTTCTCTTTGTATGACAAGAGGGTCAAATACAATTTCGATTTAACACATAAAATTTAAATAAATCATTTATCATAGGGGTTCTAGAGGGTCAGCAGAGACTAATACATATGCCTTAATGTTAATTTTCGAACGCCATTTTCGTGCGAACTAATCTATACAATTTTTTAGTTCTCTTTGTATGACAAGAGGGTCAAACACAATTTCGATTTCTGACATAAAATTTAAAAAAATCATTTATCATAGGGGTTCTAGAGGGTCAAGACGGACTATTACATATGCCTTAATGTTAATTTTCGAACGCCATTTTCGTGCGAACTAATCTATACAATTTTTTAGTTCTCTTTGTATGACAAGAGGGTCAAACACAATTTCGATTCATCAGATAAAATTTTAAAAAATCATTTATCATAGGGGTTCTAGAGGGTCAACAGGGACTTATACATATGCCTTAATGTTAATTTTCGAACACCATTTACGTGCGAACTAATCTATACAATTTTTTAGTTCTCTTTGTATGACAAGAGGGTCAAACACAATTTCGATTTCTGACATAAAATTTAAAAAAATCATTTATCATAGGGGTTCTAGAGGGTCAACAAGGAATATTACATATGCCTTAATATTAATTTTCGAACGCCATTTTCGTGCGAACTAATCTATACAATTTTTTAGTTCTCTTTGTATGACAAGAGGGTGAAACATAGCTTCGATTTATCACATAAAATTTAAAAAAATCATTTATCATAGGGGTTCTAGAGGGTCAACAAGGACTATTACATATGCCTTAATGTTAATTTTCGAACGCCATTTTCGTGCGAACTAATCTTTACAATTTTTTAGTTCTCTTTGTATGACAAGAGGGTGAAACATAACTTCGATTTATCACATAAAATTTAAAAAAATCATTTATCATAGCGGTTCTAGAGGGTCAACAAGGAATATTACATATGCCTTAATATTAATTTTCGAACGCCATTTTCGTGCGAACTAATCTATACAATTTTTTAGTTCTCTTTGTATGACAAGAGGGTGAAACATAACTTCGATTTATCACATAAAATTTAAAAAAATCATTTATCATAGCGGTTCTAGAGGGTCAACAAGGACTATTACATATGCCTTAATGTTAATTTTCGAACGCCATTTTCGTGCGAACAAATCTATACAATTTTTTAGTTCTCTTTGTATGACAAGAGGGTCCAATACCATTCTGATTTATGACAAAAAATTATAAAAATCATATATCTTTGGGTCTCAGGATGGGTCCACAAGAAGTATCTTTTAGGCCTTAATGTTAATTTTGGGACACGATTTTCGTGCGAACTTATCTATACAATTTTTTAGTTCGCTTTGTGTAAAAGGAGGATCAAACGCGATTTCGATTTTTTACACAAATTTTTGACAAATCATATATCATTGGGGTTCAAAATTGGTAGACAAGTAATATCCCTTCATTAATGTTAAGTTGTGGACACCATTTTTGTGCCACACAATTATTCTTTTAAGAAGAGTAACTCCTTTCGTTTGACAGAAGGAGAATATTCAAAAAGAACATTTTGTTTTATAAGGCAACGCTCTGCAAATGTCTCATCGGTTTTCTTTAAAATCTTCCAAGATGGAACGTATACTTTATCTTCAACCAGACCATGTAATTTCTTTTGTAGTTTTGACTAAATAATTTAACTGAATTGGTGATATCGAAATAATGCTAGAATTCAAAGGATATGTGTCTTTATCAAAGTGGAACGTGAAAGACCTCATTTGCTTATATAACCTTCAGGGAAACTCATAACAACGGGTAATATATCTCGGACTGTCATTGTTATGCTTCTTTAATTACGATAGAATTTAATCCTACAGTGTCAGTTGTATCAAATTTATAGTATTATCAAAATTTTATAAAATTTATATCAAAGAAGTAAACCATACATATAATTTTATTAACTAAATATCGATGTATTTAGAATAAATTCAAAAATTTAAATCATATAAAAAGAAAATAATCCTTTATAAAAAAATCCGTAATTGATGACATTTTTCAAATCAATATTTTACTCATTAAGGTTCAGCATTTAGGAATTTGATAAAGTTAATATCAATAGGAGAATCTCTATATTCAATTTACAAGATTAAATTACCCCCCCCCCAAAAAAAAAAAAAAAACAAAAACAAAACAAAACAAAAACAAAAACAAAAACAAAGAAAAACGAAAAAAATAACGATATAGTAAGTAACTAATTCTTCCACCAGAATAGATATATCAAATTATGCTAATAACAGGTGGTCCGACATTAATTGCATATAAAAATGAGGAGGTAAAGATCAGTCATAATATTTTTGTGTTTGAGAATTTATTTTTTTCCTGCCTAGGGAAAGACAAAAAAGTTCATTTCTTCTTCCTATTCTGTTGACAAACTTTTTTAAGGAAAGGAACTGGTAACCAGTTACTTATTCCTTATTGAATAAGGAAACGGGAAACGGGAATAAGTAACTAACTTGATATCCCTTAGATCTAACTGGCTAACCCAACGCGGGGAAGATCACAGATTTGTCTTTCATATGAACGAGCTGAAAACTTGATTTAACTCCGTACATGTATAGTAGTCTTTGTACTTTTTATTAATAGCCTTATTGTATTTACATGTATGATTGTTAAATTTTACAAATTTTACCACCATCACACATTTCACAACATAAATATTGTCATAGATATCGTCAAATGTCTATGACGCGGTATGTGCGTCATAAATATTTATTTATGCCAAGGCATAAATACTTATGGTTAGCCTTAAATCGATTTATGCCGAGGTTAGCCTTAAATCGATTTATGCCTAGGCATAAATCGATTTATCAGTCATTCTAATGACATAGGACCAACTACCGAGACTACCTGTCGCACAACTTGTATTAACTATAATTTCAATCTCTGTCAATTATGTCCAATTATTATTTGTTTTAAGGTTAAAATAAGTTTCAAGAAAGTTATTTGCCCATTTATCATAAGTTAACCACCATATTGGTGTCGTGATGTTTTGAAGAAGACTGGGGTACCCCTTAAAAGTCAATGTCGCATAGGTAATATCAATGATATAGAGTTAGATTTTCATATGAAAAATATATTTTTCCGACACACATTTGTTGTAATTTGTTTGCGAAATGTATAAATTTCACAAATTAGACCTTCCTTTCATCTTCTATGTAAATACTTTTGTTAAATTATTAAAATATGGATGTCGCCAAAAAGTAGCTAACTTCCATAACCACTAATAAACCATGACAAAAATAGCACAGGTAATGATGAATACTTTATTTTTTGAAAATTACTAATTTGTCTAGTCATCCTTGATAAGATAAAACCGTACTAGCATGATTATCAATTAACATATTTCAGAAAATGAGAATATAAGACTCTTTTATTTCATGTTTCCTTTAAGAAGCTAACTTCCGTAACAGGGTAATCATTTCATTTTATGGACAGTATAAATAGCTTATTTTGATAACAGAGTACCCAATATTCTTTATCATAAAACATTTGAAAGTTAAGTGATTTTCTTATTAAGCAAGAAATTTTCTGATTTTCTGACGAAATCTAACTTCCGTAACAATCTGACATAAGAACACGTAGGAGGACCATTTTATGAACATTTACGGCAATTTTGTAGTTGTAATCTAATAATTATATGAAAATAAAACTATTTCATGAACAGATAATGCTTGGTTTTCCATACCAAGCCTATTGATCGTCTGTTACGGAAGTTATAATTCACGGCCTAAAAAACGTAAACGATATCACTAAATAACTCAATCATTGGCTATTCGTTTCAGTTTGGTCCATCTCTTGGTATCCCTGAAATAGCTCACGGAAATATATGATAACAAAAGAATATTTTGGAGAATTTTGATTTTCTAACTTCCGTAACGGATTTATCATTACGTATTTTGCCAATTTTTAGAGCATCTGTTCATACAGATTGGTATTGAACATCCATATATGTTCATCTATAACACATAATGCCATCTAAAATTAAAAAATCATAGTCCAGTGCCCTCAAACATCTGGAATGTTCGAAAACGTAACATAATTGTTACGGAAGTTAGTATAACACATAATTGATGAAAATTTGTGCTAACAAGGGTATTTTGGTATTTTAGATAAAACAAAATGAAATTCCTCTCTTATGTTACCAATATAAAACTCTTCCAAGTTTATCAAAGACATATACATACATAATAGTACCATTTTCAGGATATCTAACTTCCGTAACGGGGTATTTACCTACATACTTTTAAAAGTCCTGATCTACTAACATTTTATGTGAGTGAACTTTTATTTTTAAGGAAAGAATAGTATAAACTTTTGAAACTAAACAATTTTTAAACGATATCTTGAAGTCAAATTTTGACCAATACACAAACCCCAGTTGGTCCAGTTTCATTAGAATGAGTGTTAAAAATGCTTAGGCATAAATAAATATTTATGTCTAGGCATACATACTTATGGCATAAATCGATTTAAGGCTAACCATAAGTATGTATGCCTAGGCATAAATCGATTTATGCCTAGGCATAAATCATTTATGAATAGCCTTAAATGGATTTATGCCTAGGCATAAATAAATATTTATGACGCACATACCGCGTCATAAATGTCCACCCTTACGTTTCGGAGATAAAGGCTATTATATATATCTGTATGGCAATTTAAAGAAAAATCAAGTATAAAAAATTAAAATCTTTGAATATCCTTTATCAAACAAGAGGCTCACCAGAGCCTGTATCGCTCACATGTAGTCTGGTTTTCATTGGACAATTAATCAACTATTTGACCAAGTTTGTTGCAATTGGTTCAATTGTTCAGGGAAAATTTGTTGAGGATTTATTTTTCATAAGGTTTAATGTTAAAATATGTTCCCTGATGGTGGTAGTCCTGGCAGGAAGTTGATAAAATTGACCAGGAATAAGGGTGAACCTTAAATAAATGTAACAGAACCAACCTCAAATTACACAAACCAATAACTCCTAAATAGAATTTGGGATTCCCTTCAAAATTTCAGGGTAGGTAGATCGCAACACGGCAAACATTTTTCAATTTACATTTCACTTCTGTCTCAAATAGTTTTGGAGATAAATGCAAAAATGTTAAAATTTTGAAAATTTGACAAAAAAAGGGCAATAACTCCTAAATGGGTTTTGGGATTTCCTTTAAAATTTCAGGGTATGCAGATCTCAACATGGCAAACATTTTTCAAATTTACATTTCACTTCTATCTCAAATAGTTTTGGAGATAAATGACGAAAAATGTTAAATTTTGAAAATTTTACGAAAAAAAGGACAATAACTCCTAAATGGGTTTTAGGATTTCTTTCAAAATTTCAGGTTAGGTAGATCTTGTCGTGCTGATCAATTTTACCCGTCAGATTTTTGATATCTGTAACGGTTTTTAAGTTATAAGCCAAAAACAACACATGCACTCCTATATTCTATTTTTAGCTACGACAGCCATGTTTTATGTCAGATCAAAATAAATTGAGGATCGTTTGTAGAGGACAAACTTATTCCTATTAAGTTCAAACCAATCGGCCCAGCGGTTTCAGAGGAGAAGATTTTTGAATGAAAAAATTTTGAAAATTTGACAAAAAAAGGGCAACAACTCCTAAATGGGTTTTGAGATTTCCTTTAAAATTTCAGGGTAGGTAGATCTCAACATGGCAAACATTTTTCAAATTTACATTTCACTTCTATCTCAAATAGTTTTGGAGATACATGACAAAAAATGTTAAAATTTTGAAAATTTGACGAAAAAAGGGCAATAACTCCTATATGGGTTTTGGGATTTCCTTCAGAATTTCAGATCTTGTCATGCTGATAAATTTTCGATATCTGTAACGGTTTTTGAGTTTAACAAAAAACAGCAATTTACCCCTATGTTCTATTTTTAGCAACAGTGGCCATGTTTTTCATCGGATCAATATAAGATGAGGATCGTTTGTGGAAGACATGTCATATATCATTCATATGAACCCTCGATCCAATCTGCCCAGCCGTTTCAGAGGAGAAGATTTTTGAAAAAGTTAACGACGGATGACGACGGACGCCAAGTGATGGCAAAAGCTCACATGGCCTTTTAGGCCAGGTGAGCTTAAAAGGCAGCCCAAAAGGGCCATCAAAACACAGACTTTAAACAAACTATGTAGTAATTTATCTATAGAAAAGTTGTAATAATACATATAATAAGGGAAAACTTAATGTGATGGCATTACGAACATTTAATAATAAATAAAAAATAATACTCTTTATTAATAACAAGAGGCTCTCAAGAGCCTGAAACGCTCACCTGGCAAACAATGCACTATAAACTAAATTAATATATTAATGTTTGTTGTAAATTAAACTCAGTATTAAAGGTCACGTAAAATGCTGAAAATACCTTTAAAAGCCTTTCAAGAACCTCTGGAAAGAAATGGGCATGAGTTCTCCCTATGCTTGATTAAGATACAGTCATGGTCAATCTGATGATTTACAATACAAAATACAAGCTTTAATTCATCTTCAAATACAAGTATAAATCTTTTGGTCTATATGTTGTCTTCATTTTTAAAATGTTTGAAAGAAGTTATGTAAAAACTGTGGATTAAGGCTTTTTATTGTACTTGAAAAGGAAATATTGCAGGAACAATCATGCTAAGTTTCATCCAAATCCCGGTAGTAGTTTCAGAGGAGAAGATGTTTGAAAATTTGTTAACAACGATGATGACAGACACCAAGTGATGGCAATTAAAAGCTCACATATTATGAAGTTTAATCATTGTTATACAACATTCTCATCATCACCATTCACTAAGGATACCATGTTTACTTTAAAAACCAAATATTGTTGAAATCCAAGCAAGTGTAAAAAATGGCGGGAAAATGGCAGCCATTTTAAAAATGGCCGTCCAAAACAAACTTTCATCATCACCATTCAACTCGGGATACCATGTTTGCCTTGAAAGTAGCTTTCATCTTCATTTTATTTCTATAATTCAGGAAAAAATAGCAAAAACCAGCATTTTGACCCCTATGTTCTATTTTTAGTAAGGGCAGACATGTTTTTTGACCAATCAAAAATCCAAGCATTAACTTTTTGCAGGATACCCTAAGGAACAATCATACCAAGTTTCATTTGATTTTGAATACTAGTTTCAGAGAAGAAGATTTTTGAAATAATAACATAAAAAAAGGCAAAAATGTCAAAAAAGGGCAATAACTCTAACATCAGTTGACAGATTTTCACGAAAATAAGCACACAGGTAGCTCTCATCATGCTGATCCCTTTCAACCAGCCAGAATTTGCCATAACCTAATGATTTTTGAGATATTTGCGAAAAACTGTTGTTTGACCCCTATGTTCTATTTTTAGTAACAGTGGCCATGTTTTTCGATGGATCAAAAATCGAAGCATAAACTTTGTGCAGGATACCCTAAGGAACAATCATGCTAAGTTTATCCAAATCCATTCAGTAGTTTCAGAGAAGAAGATTTTTGAAATAATAACCTAAAAAAAAGCAAAAAATGTCAAAAAAGGGCAATAACTCTAACATCAGTTGACAGATTTTCACGAAAATAAGCACACAGGTAGCTCTCATCATGCTGAACACTTTCAACCTTCCAGAATTTGCCGTAACCTAATGATTTTTGAGATACTTGCAAAAAACTGTTGTTTGACCCCTATGTTCTATTTTTAGTAACAGTGGCCATGTTTTTCGATGGATCAAAAATCGAAGCTTAAAGTTTGTGCAGGATACCCTAAGGAACAATCATGTTAAGTTTTATCCAAATCCATTCAGTAGTTTCAGAGGAGAAGATTTTTGAAATAATAACCTAAAAAAAGCCAAAAATGTCAAAAAAGGGCAATAACTCTAACATCAGTTGACAGATTTTCACGAAAATATTCACATAGGTAGCTCTCATCATGCTGAACACTTTCAACTTGCCAGAATTTGCTGTAACCTAATGATTTTTGAGATACTTGCGAAAAACTGTTGTTTGACCCCTATGTTCTATTTTTAGTAACAGTGGCCATGTTTTTCGACGGATCAAAAAACGAAGCATAAACTTTGTGCAGGATACCCTAAGGAACAATCATGCTAAGTTTTATCTAAATCCATTCAGTAGTTTCAGAGGAGGATTTTTGAAATAATAACATAAAAAAAAAAGCCAAAAATGTTAAACAAGGAAAAGGGCAATAACTCCTACATGGGTGGTTACATCTTCTTCAAAATTTCAAAGCAGGTAGATCTTGAGGTGTTGAACACTTTAGCTTCCCATCAGAATTTTGATATCTGTCACCATTTTTGAGTTATTTGCAAAAAACTGCAATTTACCCCTATGTTCTATTTTTAGCCATGGCAGCCATGTCTTTTTACAAATCAAAAATCCAAACGATATTTAGTAGCACTCATGCCAAGGAACAACTACACTAAGTTTGGTTGCAATTAAACTTATGGTGTAAGAGGAGTTAACGATTTTATTACAATGAATAAAGACTGCAAAAATGGTCAATTTTGACGATCTAAGGGGAATAACTCCTAAAAGGAACGAACCTACAACTTCGATCCTGTTACAAATTTTGTAGATCTTTGTGTGCCTAACAATATGAAATTTAAATTTTTCAAATTTCCTTTATAGTATCCAAGATATTGAGCTTAATAAGTGCAAAATTTGGAAAAAATGCAGAAAAAGGGCAATAACTCCTACATGTGTCGTTGGATCTTCTTCAAAATTTCAGGGCAGGTAGATCTTGAGGTGCTGAACACTTTTACCCAATGCCAGAATTTTGATATCTGTTATGGTTTTTGAGTTATTTGCAAAAAACTGCAATTTACCCCTATGTTCTATTTTTAGCCATGGCGGCCATGTTTTTTTACCAATCAAAAATCCAAACGATAGTTTTGTAGCACATATACCAATAAACAACTGTACGAAGTTTGGTTGCAATTGGTCTTATGGTGTCAGAGGAGTTAACGTTTGAAAAAGTTTACGGACGGACGACGGACGCCAAGTGATGGCAATAGCTCACATGACCCTTCGGGTCTGGTGAGCTAAAAAGCTAAGAGACGGCTAGGTTTTTAGAAAAGCTATTAATTGTTGATTACCGCTAAAAGCAAGAAAAAACAAGCTAACTTTCGGGGAACCAGTTTCTAAAATTTAGATTCGTCCAATCACCGACAGTCGACTGGAAAATCACATTAATTCACATTCTCTCCATGATAGTGTTCAGTCAGTCTACAGCGCATGTCATTCCACGGAAACTGCTCTCTTACGTGTTCATCACGATATCGCCTATGCACTAGATAATAACTGTTGTGCCGTTTTGCTCATGCTCGATTTATCGGCAGCTTTTGATACCATTGACCATCAGATTCTTTTTAATCGTCTGGAATATTCTTTCGGCGTTACTGGAGATGCTCTACTATGGTTACAATCGTATCTCATGGACAGGACTCAACGTGTTGCTATAGGATCAGTACAATCGGACGATATCAAACTCGGTTTTGGTGTACCACAGGGCTCGGTTTTAGGGCCGAAACTGTATTGTATTTTCGCAAAACCAGTAGGTGAAATTTGCAGGCGCCATGGAATGTCATACCATTCGTATGCAGATGATATTCAGGTTTATCAAATCTTAAGACCACAGGGAGACTGGTCCGATCTGTCCAAACGTCTAGAAAAATGTTTGTCTGATATTAGTGATTGCATGAGTGCCAATATGCTTAAACAGGAACTATATATGAAGGGGACATGAATCTATATGTAAAGTCTTTGTAAATTGACAGACCTTTCTGCGACTCGGTGGAAATAATTTGTATCCGTCTCCGGGATCACCCGGTCGTTTCCGGTATACGCCATTTTACAAGCGGATGTGAAAAATTCAATTACAAATTTCGTGATTTTGATCCTGAGAAAGAGTTAACAGGGTAAGTTATTAATGCCATAATGTTGTGTTTTATTTATATTTTATTTATTAATCCGGTTTGAAACATTTACATTGACGTAATTAGTTACAAAGCTGTCTAAAGCGTGGTGTTGACTGCATTTGAAAGTTTTGTCCAATTTGTATCGTCGATGCTCTAATGTTTTTTTATGACTGTCTTCATCACTTATTCCAGTTCATTAAAACCATTTTCTTTTCAAAACGAATTTATATTGTGATCGTATTAAACTAATTTTATAAAGTTTTTGCTATTTTGAACATCAATTAGGAGGGCTAGAACTTGTTTAAATTTCGCTGGATTTTTTCCCAGAAATGACCCTCATAGCCCAATGTTTTTTTTTTATGGCCGTCTTCATCACTTATTCCAGTTCATTAAAACCATTTTTTTCTCAAAACTAATTTATATTGTGATCGTATTAAACTAATTTTATAAAGTTTTTGCTATTTTAAACATCAATTAGGAGGGCTAGAAGTTGTTTAAATTTCGCTGGATTTTTTCCCAGAATAGTCCAATGTTTTTTTTTATGGCCGTCTTCATCACTTATTCCAGATAATTAAAACCATTTTTTCTCAAAACTAATTTATATTGTGATCGTATTAAACTAATTTTATAAAGTTTTTGCTATTTTAAACATCAATTAGGAGGGCTAGAAGTTGTTTAAATTTCGCGGGATTTTTTCCCAGAAATGACCCTCATAGGGCCAAAAATAAATAATTGTTTGTTTCCCCAAACCCGACCCTATCAAGTCAGGTGTGGGTAGGTAGGTAGGTGAATAATTTTATTTTTTTGGTAAATTTGTTTTTTTTTTTTTTTGGTACTTGTAAATAGGAACTATTACAAACCATCATTATAGGGCAGTATTTTAAATTCTAGGGTGTATCAAGCTATCAGTTTCCTCATGTCAGATATATTAAATAAAACTCTATGTATAATTTGAAATAATTTATTTAATTGGGTTTCTTTTGGGTGCTAATTTTCCAATAATGATACAGTCTCTGCAAACTGGTAGAACAATACGATGTGTTTTAATAGCATCTTGGTCCTTTGTTGCCCCCACAGCTGCACAGAAGGCACAGATATCGGGCTGTGCCAGGGTAGAGGCATAATACGGCCAAATAAACGGCAACAGAAACCGACAGAACGGCGTCGATGTTCTGACATTTAAATGTATGAATAATCTAGAGAATGTCATAAAGACCCGAGACCGCGTGGAAGAAGAAAGCCAAGTCGCGTCATCAAGGCGTTTTCAACTATGCCGATTACAAAGGCGCTTTGAAGAACAACGTCTCCTTCTTATGTCTTATGTATTTGACTCCTCCATTTCATAGGAGTACCACACCACCACATGAATTTCGATAAAAAAATTTCTACACAAAATCGGCAATAAAATTATTCCGGTCGCAGCGATTTTTCCGGGTCGGCCGGGATTGGGGAAACAAACAAGATTTTATTTTAGGCCTAGCCCAATGTTTTTTTTTATGGCCGTCTTCATCACTTATTCCAGTTCATTAAAACCATTTTTTCAAAACTAGTTTATATTGTGATCGTATTAAACTAATTTTATAAAGTTTTTGCTATTTTAAACATCAATTAGGAGGGCTAGAAGATGCTTAAATTTCACTGGATTTCCCCCAAAAATGACCCTCATAGCCCAATGTTTTTTTTATGGCCGTCTTCATCACTTATTCCAGTTCATTAAAACCATTTTTTTTTTCAACACTAATTTATATTGTGATCGTATTAAACTAATTTTATAAAGTTTTTGTTATTCTAAACATTAATTAGTAGGGCTAGAAGTTGTTTAAATTTCACTGGATTTTCCCCCAAAAATGACCCTCATTGCCCAATGTTTTTTTTTATGGCCGTCTTTATCACTTATTCCAGTTCATTAAAACCATTTTTTTTCAAAACTAATTTATATTGTGATCGTATTAAACTGATTTTATAAAGTTTTTGTTATTCTAAACATTAATTAGTAGGGCTAGGAGTGGTTTAAATTTAGCTGGATTTTTATAACAATTTGTGAGCAAAATACTTTTAGATATTGAGCCAAAAAATATTTGAATATTTTAACTTTAGGGTTACTGTCTGTCTTGATAATGACAGAAGCATTTAGGTCTGTCCTTCCTGAAAATTCATAAAATAACCTAACCATGCTCTTTTTTTTCAGACAACAGATTCTGGGAGATTCCTGATCTACATTTGATTGATGGGCCAACTACAAAGCCTGACAGTGTTTTACATTTTCCATTGCATTCTACATATACTTAATCTTCAAATACCATGTACTTTTTCAATTAAAAACTGTTGAATCTCATTATTCGTTACATTTTTATTTGTGAATACTCAACCCTCCCCCTAGATTATGGGTCAGTGGTCAAAATAATATAAGACAAACGATAAAAATCAATTCAATAAGCACTAGATTCAATAAGCCGCCAAGAACTAAAACACAAAAATAGAAAAAACTAAACCGACATAATAGTGTTAAAACTTAATTATCACACAAGTATTTTCAACAGATTCTCACATGTTTAACAAATTTAACCAAGATCTTATAATTTTATAAAAATTGATGTTAGCACCGCTCTTCAAATATTTTCTGTGGTGATCCCTGCAGTGAGATCTTCAATACGTAGAAATCATTAATTTTTAATTGAAAGTTTCAAGCCACTATAGCACCGATTTAATGCTTTATAATGAATAGTGACCAAAGCAGCGATGGAATACAATGAATGATGATATATAAAAGATACTATGAGTTTGACACCCGGAGGTTTCATTTCTAATATCTTATTAAACTAAAGTATACATGTAATCTAATCACATTTTTTATTCAAATTTCAAAAATTATACGGTGTTATTAAAATCTAGACAAAGTGATGCCCACTGCACTTAACTCTGTGACGTAACTGATTACGGAAGGACGGACGGACAGGGTAAAACAAGATGCCCCCCCCCCCACTTTTTGTTGCGGGGGAATAAAATTTTGCAAATAAAACTACTGAGGCTAATTGCCTTAATGGAAGCTACGCCACTGTTCCATATTCTAAAGACCAGTAAACAAACGATTTTTTCGGGGTGTATTTTTATTCTCTCGATTGAAAAGCATGAGGACACGGGCACTTATACATATATTTTTAATGTCTTTCCTGGTGTTTTTTTCACTATCAGAGTCTATATCTGAAACAGTAAACTCCCCGAAGGGCAAATCTAAGTTCAGGTCACTGTCGTCTCACGACAAGAAATAACTTTTAATTTTTGTTTAGTTGGGATTTTACGCCGTTTTCAGCACATTTGGCTATTTCACGGCGGCCAATTTTTATTGGTGGGGGAAGCCGGAGAGAACCACCGACCTTCGGTGGGAAAATTAGAAGTCCTTGTCAATTTAGATCGGAGTCGAACACACTCCGCCACGGGTGGGATTCGAACTCGCAACCCTAGTGTTGATAGGCAAGTGATCATTGGTAGTCCTGACGAACTACCTAGACCACTCGGCCACCGAGGCCCGGAAATCACTTTTAGCTGACATGATAATATGGTAATATTTTAAGAAATGGTATGGATAAATTTGTCAAAAAGTTTTATGAATTCGATGCTTGTGTTTGTACAAAACCATATTGTATGTCCCTTTTCTTTTTTTCTTTTATAAATTTTCTCGATCATATCTTAATTAAAATGTAATTGAATGTTATCAAGAAAAACTAAAGTCGACACCAATTGAAGACATAATTGAATAAGAATCAAGCAGTCAAACAAATCATTTAATGTTCAATATCGTTGAAATGAAATTGTAATGAATGGAGATTGTTTTGTACAATTACGGGACATCAAAAAGAAAAACAAAATTCACCAACAATGAATTGAAAATAAAAGCTTGCGTGTCCCAAAAAATTCCATATAACTTTTTGAAACATTACATACATATACAATATATAATCAAGTTACTGAAATTAATTTCAAAATAAATTATATAGTAACCTCCATTTAAAGAAACATCCTGAAATATAAATAAATCGAATTACTCAAAGCCGGATATTTGTCAAACTTACCGAACTCGATTTTATTTTTTCTAAATACGAAAATAATGCTAGCTTTGTTCGTGTAATTTTTTAAATGCGAAAGTAAATTATCGATTCCTAGCTTTGTATTAGAGTCCTAGAAATATTCTATTATAACCGAGTGACATATCCTGTTAGTATTATATGATCTTTAGGGGGCACTACAGTAAATAGCTGGAGCAATTTCGACAGAGTACGAAAGTAGTACAAAATAATTCCTATGGGTTTCGGCGTCGATCTGTCACAACTAATGCCACAATCTAAAGCATAAACAAGTGAATTTATTCTCTAAAGGAATGAATACCCTACGAAATACACTTTACGGCATGTCAATAACCCTTAAAAGTTTCGAGAACTGGACATATTAATGCGCCTGTAATTTCCGGTATTCAGTTTGAAGTGATGGGGCAAATGTTCACCGGGAAATTGAAACGAGAAAAAATTTCTTATTTGGTAAACAATGTACTTTTCAAGTACAATTTTCTAAGACAGCTTTTATTTGAAAAACATGTCAACATATTGCCCGACTTGGGAAAATTCATTTTATATTTTTCCCTAATTTTTGAAAATGACGAATTTAACATTGAAGTAGACGGGGGCTCGATTTAGTGGTGTGCCTTCTTAAGAGAATCTAAATAAAGACTAATTACATAGATATTTTTATTTATTTACAAAGTTCTCGGTAAGAAACGATAAATAAACAAATTTCTTTTAAAATTAAACGACCGTTTAAAAAGGGGGGAGGTAAAAAATGCCGACTCAGCACTTAGAGTAAAATTGATGTACTCCAGAATTCAAGGTGCCAAACTGAAAGAAAATTGAAGTAAATATTAAAATTTCTGGCATTAAATAAAAGCACAGTGTATTCTTCACTTTCAGTAATTTTATTGTGCACTTCTTGACTCTGATAAATTGAGCACACGCAATTTACGAACACTCGTTTTTTTCCTATATTCCAGAAAGCGTGAAAAATCCCAATTTTTGAAATTTGATCCATTTGACCTCAATATCTGCCATAAGACTACATGTCTGTTAAAATATGTTAGGCAATTGTCCAATGCGTATTATTGAGAAAATATAATTGGAACATTTTTCTAAATACGAAAATAATGCTAGCTTTGTTCGTGTAATTTTTAAATGCGAAAGTAAATTATCGATTCCTAGCTTTGTATTAGAGTCCTAGAAATATCCTATTATAACCGAGTGACATATCCTGTTAGTATTATATGATCTTTAGGGGGCACTACAGTAAATAGCTGGAGCAATTTCGACAGAGTACGAAAGTAGTACAAAATAATTCCTATGGGTTTCGGCGTCGATCTGTCACAACTAATGCCACAATCTAAAGCATAAACAAGTGAATTTATTCTCTAAAGGAATGAATACCCTACGAAATACACTTTACGGCATGTCAATAACCCTTAAAAGTTTCGAGAACTGGACATATTAATGCGCCTGTAATTTCCGGTATTCAGTTTGAAGTGATGGGGCAAATGTTCACCGGGAAATTGAAACGAGAAAAAATTTCTTATTTGGTAAACAATGTACTTTTCAAGTACAATTTTCTAAGACAGCTTTTATTTGAAAAACATGTCAACATATTGCCCGACTTGGGAAAATTCATTTTATATTTTTCCCTAATTTTTGAAAATGACGAATTTAACATTGAAGTAGACGGGGGCTCGATTTAGTGGTGTGCCTTCTTAAGAGAATCTAAATAAAGACTAATTACATAGATATTTTTATTTATTTACAAAGTTCTCGGTAAGAAACGATAAATAAACAAATTTCTTTTAAAATTAAACGACCGTTTAAAAAGGGGGGAGGTAAAAAATGCCGACTCAGCACTTAGAGTAAAATTGATGTACTCCAGAATTCAAGGTGCCAAACTGAAAGAAAATTGAAGTAAATATTAAAATTTCTGGCATTAAATAAAAGCACAGTGTATTCTTCACTTTCAGTAATTTTATTGTGCACTTCTTGACTCTGATAAATTGAGCACACGCAATTTACGAACACTCGTTTTTTTCCTATATTCCAGAAAGCGTGAAAAATCCCAATTTTTGAAATTTGATCCATTTGACCTCAATATCTGCCATAAGACTACATGTCTGTTAAAATATGTTAGGCAATTGTCCAATGCGTATTATTGAGAAAATATAATTGGAACATTTTTCTAAATACGAAAATAATGCTAGCTTTGTTCGTGTAATTTTTAAATGCGAAAGTAAATTATCGATTCCTAGCTTTGTATTAGAGTCCTAGAAATATCCTATTATAACCGAGTGACATATCCTGTTAGTATTATATGATCTTTAGGGGGCACTACAGTAAATAGCTGGAGCAATTTCGACAGAGTACGAAAGTAGTACAAAATAATTCCTATGGGTTTCGGCGTCGATCTGTCACAACTAATGCCACAATCTAAAGCATAAACAAGTGAATTTATTCTCTAAAGGAATGAATACCCTACGAAATACACTTTACGGCATGTCAATAACCCTTAAAAGTTTCGAGAACTGGACATATTAATGCGCCTGTAATTTCCGGTATTCAGTTTGAAGTGATGGGGCAAATGTTCACCGGGAAATTGAAACGAGAAAAAATTTCTTATTTGGTAAACAATGTACTTTTCAAGTACAATTTTCTAAGACAGCTTTTATTTGAAAAACATGTCAACATATTGCCCGACTTGGGAAAATTCATTTTATATTTTTCCCTAATTTTTGAAAATGACGAATTTAACATTGAAGTAGACGGGGGCTCGATTTAGTGGTGTGCCTTCTTAAGAGAATCTAAATAAAGACTAATTACATAGATATTTTTATTTATTTACAAAGTTCTCGGTAAGAAACGATAAATAAACAAATTTCTTTTAAAATTAAACGACCGTTTAAAAAGGGGGGAGGTAAAAAATGCCGACTCAGCACTTAGAGTAAAATTGATGTACTCCAGAATTCAAGGTGCCAAACTGAAAGAAAATTGAAGTAAATATTAAAATTTCTGGCATTAAATAAAAGCACAGTGTATTCTTCACTTTCAGTAATTTTATTGTGCACTTCTTGACTCTGATAAATTGAGCACACGCAATTTACGAACACTCGTTTTTTTCCTATATTCCAGAAAGCGTGAAAAATCCCAATTTTTGAAATTTGATCCATTTGACCTCAATATCTGCCATAAGACTACATGTCTGTTAAAATATGTTAGGCAATTGTCCAATGCGTATTATTGAGAAAATATAATTGGAACATTTTTCTAAATACGAAAATAATGCTAGCTTTGTTCGTGTAATTTTTAAATGCGAAAGTAAATTATCGATTCCTAGCTTTGTATTAGAGTCCTAGAAATATCCTATTATAACCGAGTGACATATCCTGTTAGTATTATATGATCTTTAGGGGGCACTACAGTAAATAGCTGGAGCAATTTCGACAGAGTACGAAAGTAGTACAAAATAATTCCTATGGGTTTCGGCGTCGATCTGTCACAACTAATGCCACAATCTAAAGCATAAACAAGTGAATTTATTCTCTAAAGGAATGAATACCCTACGAAATACACTTTACGGCATGTCAATAACCCTTAAAAGTTTCGAGAACTGGACATATTAATGCGCCTGTAATTTCCGGTATTCAGTTTGAAGTGATGGGGCAAATGTTCACCGGGAAATTGAAACGAGAAAAAATTTCTTATTTGGTAAACAATGTACTTTTCAAGTACAATTTTCTAAGACAGCTTTTATTTGAAAAACATGTCAACATATTGCCCGACTTGGGAAAATTCATTTTATATTTTTCCCTAATTTTTGAAAATGACGAATTTAACATTGAAGTAGACGGGGGCTCGATTTAGTGGTGTGCCTTCTTAAGAGAATCTAAATAAAGACTAATTACATAGATATTTTTATTTATTTACAAAGTTCTCGGTAAGAAACGATAAATAAACAAATTTCTTTTAAAATTAAACGACCGTTTAAAAAGGGGGGAGGTAAAAAATGCCGACTCAGCACTTAGAGTAAAATTGATGTACTCCAGAATTCAAGGTGCCAAACTGAAAGAAAATTGAAGTAAATATTAAAATTTCTGGCATTAAATAAAAGCACAGTGTATTCTTCACTTTCAGTAATTTTATTGTGCACTTCTTGACTCTGATAAATTGAGCACACGCAATTTACGAACACTCGTTTTTTTCCTATATTCCAGAAAGCGTGAAAAATCCCAATTTTTGAAATTTGATCCATTTGACCTCAATATCTGCCATAAGACTACATGTCTGTTAAAATATGTTAGGCAATTGTCCAATGCGTATTATTGAGAAAATATAATTGGAACATCGTTTGGCAATGATCGTGAAATGGCAATTTCTAAAACCTGGATCGGTCACATTTTAGGGTGCCTATCTAATGTTTCTACTATTTTCTACTGAAAACGCCCGAAAACGGGGGATATTGGGTAGCAGAAGACAAGAAAAGATAGATGTCGGTGTGAAAATGTAATAATAATCACAAAACTATATATTTTTAGTTTCTGAATAATGAGATAAAAAGGGGTGAAAATCGGCCAAAATTCAGGGAGGGGGTAGGCTCAAGAAAGTATTTTTTCCGAGGTTAATAAAACTCAATTTCTAATAAAATTGTGTTATCAAACACCCAAAATGGTCCCTCTTTCTATAGCAGCCGTGAAATTAAAATTCCTCAAAATCTAGGGGTACCTTAAGAGAATCTAAATAAAGACTAATTACATAGATATTTTTATTTATTTACAAAGTTCTCGGTAAGAAACGATAAATAAACAAATTTCTTTTAAAATTAAACGACCGTTTAAAAAGGGGGGAGGTAAAAAATGCCGACTCAGCACTTAGAGTAAAATTGATGTACTCCAGAATTCAAGGTGCCAAACTGAAAGAAAATTGAAGTAAATATTAAAATTTCTGGCATTAAATAAAAGCACAGTGTATTCTTCACTTTCAGTAATTTTATTGTGCACTTCTTGACTCTGATAAATTGAGCACACGCAATTTACGAACACTCGTTTTTTTCCTATATTCCAGAAAGCGTGAAAAATCCCAATTTTTGAAATTTGATCCATTTGACCTCAATATCTGCCATAAGACTACATGTCTGTTAAAATATGTTAGGCAATTGTCCAATGCGTATTATTGAGAAAATATAATTGGAACATTTTTCTAAATACGAAAATAATGCTAGCTTTGTTCGTGTAATTTTTAAATGCGAAAGTAAATTATCGATTCCTAGCTTTGTATTAGAGTCCTAGAAATATCCTATTATAACCGAGTGACATATCCTGTTAGTATTATATGATCTTTAGGGGGCACTACAGTAAATAGCTGGAGCAATTTCGACAGAGTACGAAAGTAGTACAAAATAATTCCTATGGGTTTCGGCGTCGATCTGTCACAACTAATGCCACAATCTAAAGCATAAACAAGTGAATTTATTCTCTAAAGGAATGAATACCCTACGAAATACACTTTACGGCATGTCAATAACCCTTAAAAGTTTCGAGAACTGGACATATTAATGCGCCTGTAATTTCCGGTATTCAGTTTGAAGTGATGGGGCAAATGTTCACCGGGAAATTTGAAACGAGAAAAAATTTCTTATTTGGTAAACAATGTACTTTTCAAGTACAATTTTCTAAGACAGCTTTTATTTGAAAAACATGTCAACATATTGCCCGACTTGGGAAAATTCATTTTATATTTTTCCCTAATTTTTGAAAATGACGAATTTAACATTGAAGTAAACGGGGGCTCGATTTAGTGGTGTGCCTTCTTTAGTATTATGATGAGTAACTAAAACGCTTATAGCAAGTTATTTTCATTTTATAGTACTAAATAAACGTATAAAAACGCAAAAAAACCCATGAAATTTTGTCAAGTAATAACGGAGAAAATAGCGAGTGAAGTTGGATTATTTTTACCTGTGGGAAATCCAATCGGCACTATTTCCGGAAACAGGGTTTCCTTGCTGAGTGACCCCGATTGACCGGAAATGACGTACAGTGCGGGCTACTCTTGAACTTGTTTACATTGACCAGAAGGAATATATTATGGATGGAAACAGCAATGCTAATGATTTATCGCTGTCATTTCAAAGCTCATCATTTGAAAGCATTGAAGAAGTTGACCGGCCAGAATTATCAGTGCTTACCAATTTGAAATAATAATTTAATTCTAGAAATGGGGAATTCTGGTAATAACTATAATTGTATAGCCAATAAATTTCAATAAATGCCCCCATATACATATATATAAAAAGAATGAAAATGAAATTATAGATATTTTGAAAGGTGTGTATAACATAAATACAAATGGAAGACCATCTTATAGGAATAAAAAGCAAACACTATTTTTTTAAACAAGCAAATATAAGACACAATATTAATTGATAGTTTTAAAACATATGTTTTACAAATAGTGATATAAGTTACTGAATAGTAATATAGATTTTGATGTAGAATTGTAATGTGTTTTTTTTTTTATTGAATTGGCAGATTCATAAAATTTCAGAATTTTCTTATAAAAATATAATAAATTTCTTAGTTTAATCAGAGACATATATGTAGAGAGGGATAAGTAATTTCTTACAATCCTTGTTGTAATAATAAAAATATGTAGAGAATCATTGGAGAAACTGCACTGTACACCTAAAACTTTAATAAAAGATTTTGATGGATTTTAATAAAAAAAAATTATTCAACTTATAAAATAATTCCCACATTTGTAGAGTTATAATTTGGTTAATATTGGTTATGGGACTTTATGCTCTTTGTGTAATTTGAATTATAATATCAGTCAAAACTGGTTTTCATAACACCTTTCTAATGACTTTGTTATATTGATGTACTCCACAGGTGGTAGGTGCATGGCCAAGTTGTTATTTACCTGATTGGAGGGATTAAAACTTTTGTTTGATCTTTACTACTAGATAACAGGATGTTAATTAATAGGTGCTAAAACTTTAACTGTTTTAATTACCAGGATTAAAGGTGATAAATATCCATCCACATGTTTACTAATTTGTTTTATATCATGAACTAGTTTTAATTTTCACAGGTGTTTAATACTATTTAGGGGGAAAATAAAATTTCTTGCACGATTAGAAGTGTCATATATATATATTTTTTATAAATAATGAATAAATAAATACATATTCTTTTAGTAAATAATTAGACATTCAAACTTTGCTTTAGCTTTACATTGCCTAATGAAATAGAATGTCTTTAAAAAAAGCTACATTTTTACCCAAATTATTTTCTGCATTATCAGGATATGTATACTGGTCATGCTGGTTGCCCATTTTTCACACAAGTAGAAATATATAAAATTATATATATTAAAATAGTAAGTTGAAGTCCTCTTATACATATATGAACAAATTTAGGCAAAATATAAATCACAACCCTCCATCCAAGACACAATGTAATAAAAGTGAGCAAACATAGGTTAAGTCTTTATTCAATTAAACTTTTATAATTCTATTATGGCACCAAATGCACATCAGCTGTTTAGCGCAAAGAATTATGACACTTTATATTATTTCTGAAGTCTCTAGGTATTCAAACTCATGATAGTAATGCCAAGTCAAACTTATTCAAAAACATTGCTAAGTCTCTGGTGGATTTGCATACATTGTATAATATCACAACTATTTTTTATAAATTTAATATACTTTATATGTATAATAAGTCATAGTGTACAACAGATGCAATGGACATGCGTTTAAGTAATGTGCTTATTTATTGAAAAGGGGTGGATAAAAAAAGCGTGTTGAGTATGTCCCATTTTTGCAGAGTTGATGCATCCGGCAACTGCACAATTCCTTCCCATTGTTGAATTGTAGATTTAAAATAAGTAAAATGTTTCATCAAACAAGTGTCGGTGAATATATAAGAAGCACTGTCAATCGATAATTGTCACCAATAACGTATAAACAATCAACTGAATCTGCTTTCAGTTTGCAAATGACCTGTACCAATTTATGTACAAGATCTGAACCGCACAGTACGTCATTTCCGGCGAGTAGTAATATTAGAATAAGTGGCGAGTTTTTTTAACAAATCGTTCAGGTGTGCAAATGACGATCGGCCAGTATTTTGCTAATATCTCGAAAACTAAGTTTCCAAATTTCATCGGGTTTTTTTTTGCGTTTTTATACGTTTTTTAGTACTATAAAATGAAAATCACTTTCTACAGGCGTTTTAGTTACTCTTTAAACTTAATGAAGACAAAACAGAATTAATTATCTTTGCACCTAAACATCAAGTGAAGCATCTATCCGATTTCCGTCTGACATTTGATGGAACTGTGTTAAGCGACGTTTCTTGTGTGAAAAATCTGGGAATGTACTTCGATAAAACCATCAGTATGGAGCATCAAGCCAGTGCGATCACTAAGGCCTGTTTTTACCAGATTCGGAATATTGGTCGAATTCGATCTCTAATTTCAGTTGAAGCCTGCAGAACACTAGTGTGCTCCCTAGTTACATCAAGACTAGACTATGGCAAGCATTGTTGTACGGTACTAACATCAACATTATTAGTAAGCTACAGCGTGTCCAAAACACAACAGCACGTTTGATTACCCGAAAAAGGAGATTTGACTCAAATCACGCCAGTTCTTATCTCGTTACACTGGCTACCCATCCATTACCGTTGCCAATATAAAATACTTGTATATGTGCACAAAGCACAGCACAGCACAGCACGGCAAGGCTCCTAGCTACCTTCAAGAACTAATTACGCCATACAAACCCAACAGATCCCTCAGGTCGGAAAACAGTAGGCTTTTACATTCTCCAAATGACGTCAGAACGAAAAGCTACGGCGAGAGGCGTTTTGACAAGGCCGCGCCTACACTCTGGAACAGTTTACCATCGTCCCTGCGGAATGTGAATTCTTTAGACAACTCAAGACTCACTTCTTTCGAACTGCTTTTAAGGATTTCTTGTAGATTGTATTTTATTCTACATACTTTTAACTGCGCTCTATAAATATTGTATTTATTATAATGCGCTCTATAAATATTGTATTTATTATAAACTAGAGAAAGCCCGAAATGACGTCTACGTACACAAACTAAATAGCAACGACAAGATAAGATAAGATAATGTTTATTAACCAATTAAGGGCTTTCAGTGGGACAATAAGTAACAGAGTAACAAATAAAAAACATTGAAAGGGAAGAAGTTACTTGATTGACATAAAAGCAGACAACGACATGTTCTTGAGATTTTTGTAAAAAAAACATAGGAGAAACAGATTCTCCTCAAATTTACTCGTGAGTTATGGAATTTCTCCACCCTCAATAGTTAAATTTTAGATTTTAACACGCTTGCATTGGAGATGATTAGACAATATAAATTGAATTAAATAATATGGCAAATAAGTGTTGGGGAGAGAAGCTGGACTAAGGGAGATAACTCAAGTGAGCTTTTCTCATCACTAGGCGTCCGTCGTCCGTCGTCGTCTGTTACCTTTTACAAAAATCTCCTCTGAAACTACTGGGCCAAATGTAACCAAACTTGGCCACAATCATCATATGGGTATCTAGTTTAAAAAATATGTCCGACTACCCCGCCTGCCAATCAACATGGGCGCCATGTCTAAAAATAGAACATAGGGGTAAATGCAGTTTTTGGCTTGTATATCTGAAATTAAAGTATTTAGAGTAAATTTGACAGGGGTAAAAATGTTCATCAGGTTAAGATCTATCTGCCCTGAAAATTTCAGACGAATCAGACAATCCGTTGTTGGGTTGCTGTCCCTGAATTGGTAAATTTTAGTAAATTTTGCAGTTTTTGGTTATTATCTTGGTGTAAGGGAGGTAATCCAAACACATTTAAAGTAAAATGTTGTGTATGATTCGATTATCTCCCTTACACTGCTTGTAAATTATTTATAAAGAAATGTAGATAGTCTTGGGGTGATTTATAGCTGTCAATTTATTTTTAGAAGTTAATATTAATTTTAGCCATATGTCATTTTCTATTCTAAGACTTTTATGATGTATTTAAATGGGTTATTATGTTTGCAAACTCCATGAGAAATTTGAATAGGGATTATGACCATATCTTGAGGGAAAGAATTTTTTTTTTTTGGAAAAAGGGAAAGGGGAGGGGGAGGTGAAAAAAAATTTAGGGGGGATAAATAAGAGATTGTGGGGGGGAACAATTTTTTCTCATTTCAGATTTCAGAAATTAAAAATAAAATTTCTTGAAATATTTTTTTTTGCAAAAAAAGGCGGGGGGGGGGGGGGTCAATACGCCGAATAGCATAGTGTATTGCACAAAAGCAAAAAAGGGGTACATTTTTTTTGGGGGGGGGTTCAATTCGCAACAGCATATTGTATTGCACAAAAAGCAAAAAATTGAATATAAATTCAAATCATATGACCAATTCTAAGTTCTTTGACTACAGTTATTCTGTGTCAGACACCTATTATGTGTCTAATATTTAATTACAATCCAAATTCAGACCTGTATCAACCGCGAATATTGTGTCCATTTTTGCCCCAACTGTTCAGAGTTGGGTCTCTGCGGTCGTATCCAGCTGCGTTCAGCGAAGCAATTTATTAATGCTTTTCATTATGATTTTAACCTTATTTTACATGATTTCAAAAACCACAGTAGATACAGGTGATCGACACAGGCTCTTGAGAGCCTCTGTTTTCTTATATCATAGTTTAAATCTATATAATCACATAGTGATGGAATCATGAAAATTTACATCATCATTTACCATGATTTATATAAATAAATCATGTAATCTAAGAACGATAAGTTAGAATATCTTGAAAAAAGTTTATCCATAAAAACAATTCTATTAGTGTTGTATATTGGACATTTGATAAGGAAATGCAATTCATCCTCAACAGAGTTACTATTGTGACAATCTGGCTGAGTCTTTCACGTCTTGGAATAATTTCATTTTTTCCAGACAAGTTTATCCTGCGTTCATGACGGCCAGTTTCAACCCTCAGGACGTGATTACTGAGTCTAAACCTTGCCAGGGTGCCCCTTTTTTCCAAAAAAAAAAAAATTGTAAATAAATGCGAACACGATGTCAAACAGCCAATAACCGAATTATTTACGCCAAGTGGCGGTGTGATCCTGCGTGTATAGGCGGATGCAGGGGGCAGGTGCGAATCTAGGATTTTTTAAAAGGGGACCGGAATTCATTCTGGGGGAAAAGGGGGGTCCAGGCTATGTGTTATATGTTTTCGGAAGTTTTCCCAATTTTCCCTAGGCATGCATTTTTTTAAAACTTGACCCGCCTCTGGGATGGGGGTATCTATCTAGAAATGTATAAAATTTACTACGGAAATTCTTTGGCCACATGTTTGCCCGCGCTCCCTTTTAGAGCAAAAAAAATAAAGCGCCCTATTTTTGGAATGTGTGGATCCGTCCCTGGAGGGTTTGTTAAAAAAAATCAGGCCAAATTTCAAAGGAAGCAGTGGTGTATCCAGGGCAATTCATGGAGTGTGATTTTTTGGGAACTCGATCGGGGTGCTTATGTTTAGATAACAAGAAAAATAAATGGAAATGGTGAGCTGTCAAAAGGGGCGTAAGACGACTAAAATGTATAAAATACACCAGTCGAATAAAACCAAATATAAAATCGTAAAAAATAACAACAAACTGAAAAGTAAAATATACTCAACGTTTCGACCAATATGGTCTTGATCACGAGTGTGAAAATAAAAAATAAAAGTAAATAGGTGTTGACTCTTTGAAACCCAGAGCAAGACTGAGTCCGTACATAAAATGTAAACAAAAACAAAAAAATATTTGACGTTGGTGTCTTCAGTAAACTTACTTCATAGAAAATACATAAATGGCAAGGTAGATAGTAAAACTGTATAGTAAAAATAAGTAAAATAATATATTGGACGTTGTGATGTATAGAAAAAGTACCATATATAAGATAACTGTACCGCAAAAAGTTAGTGTGCATACTAGATAAATGAATAGAAATTAAGAATTTTTTACATTGATTCCACGGGGTCGGAGTGTCCCCAGGTTAAAAATTATTTTTTGCCCAAGGCGTTGTCTGTATTGTCTTCCTCCGTTAACTGTCCTTAAAACGGTTACGCGGACGTCTGACGAGCTGTGACTAGGCAATCGAAAGTGATTGCCAACTGGACAATCAGTTCCATTCTTTATAGAACGCAAGTGTTCTGCAAAGCGGTCACCAAGGCGACGACATGTCTCTCCGATGTAAACCTTATCACAATTCGTACAGACGATTGCGTAAACCAAATTATTATCGGTACAGATATACCCATTTTGAATTATGTATTTGTTGTTAGGGCCCAAGATCTATTTAGTATCCATGGTGTAGGGGCATGTCACACATCTGGACCTTTTACATGGCCTGGTTCCCCGGTAGTCAGTTGTTTCTGAGGTAATGTTCGACTTGATCGAACTACTGACTAAGTGGTTTTTTAGACTTTTCCCCTTACGGTAAGCAGTGATGGGAACAGCCTAAAAAATTTCGCACATCAACGGATCTTTCATCACTATGTTGTTAAAATTGTCCATTAGGATGTTACGGATGGCGACATTATGGGGATGATAAGTAAGGACCAGTGGAACACGTTTGTTGTTAGATTTCCGACCAGACTTTAAGGCGTTGGGTCTGGTAACATTGGAAACAGATTCAAATGCCCTGTCAATGACCGTTTGGGGATAACCTCTCCTTCGGAAGAAGGTGGACATCTTGTCACACTGCTGTCTGAAATCCTCTTCATTGCTGCAGATGCGTCTAAGTCTAAGAAACTGAGATTTAGGAATGGCATCTTTGCAAGACTTAGGATGACAAGAGGAATAGGTCAGGTAGCAGTGTACGACGGTAGGTTTATAAAAGACCGAAGTTTCGATGCTGCTGTCAACCAATTTGCATTTCAAGTCAAGGAACGACAATTCCGTTTCACTAACAGAGAATGTGTATTTAATTGATGGATGGTAAGACGAAACGAAATTGATGAAAGACTGGAGTTCCTCGACGGAGTCATCAGACACTCCGAAGACATCATCTATATACCTTTTAAATAGACGAGGAATGGGTCCATCAAATTCCGTAAACATCTTTTCCTCCAGATAGCCAACAAACAGACAAGCAAAACTCGGTCCCATTTTTGTACCCATTGCCACCCCTCCCGTCTGTGAGAGGTAATCTCCATTTTTTGTTTGTTTACATTTTATGTACGGACTCAGTCTTGCTCTGGGTTTCAAAGAGTCAACACCTATTTATTTTTATTTTTTATTTTCACACTCGTGATCAAAACCATATTGGTCGAAACGCTGAGTATATTTTACTTTTTACTTTTTAGTTTGTTGTTATTTTTTACGATTTTATATTTGGTTTTATTCGACTGGTGTATTTTATACATTTTAGTCGTCTTACGCCCCATTTGACAGCTCACCATTTCCATTTATTTTTCTTGTTATCTATTATCGCATGAGCTGTTTCGCAACATACTTAGTTTTTTTGTTCATTCCCTACAAGTTGCGACCATGCACTCTAAAATTACTGACATCTAAATTGTTCAAAAATTTAATTTGTTTCAACCCACCCTGACTATGTCCGTACTTACTCCCTTCAATTGTTCAAGACTACCATTGCAATCACTAGATATAACAGACATCTCAACTTTTTGAGACTCTGCCTTCGGCAACATGTAGTTCCAAAAGGGTTCCAGCACAAGTTCAATCCCATACAATGTGTTTCTAACCAACAGAAATTTCTGTCTCAAATGGATAAAATATCTTCAAAATATTCCCTCTCACTGGTACAGCTAACTGTTCAGGCTTTACAAACCAAGTTGAATATATTTCAACAGAACAAGTTATTTTACAAGAAGAAACTGTTTTCCTCTTGCATACACTACATCGCTAATGACATTATATCCTACATCCGCTCTTTAAATTCAGAACTTTTCATATTTTTGAATCAAAATAAAAGTAAAAAAAGCCAGTCCCTGGTTTCGCATAAACCAGCATCGCCTGTGTGTAACCAGCCAGTTATTCCTAATACATCCGAATCCAGTTCACTTACTGAAGAAACTGTCCGATGTGTGCCATCTACAGTCAACCATTCCCTGCTGAAAAGAGTCTCTTGTCCAAAGGTTTAAATTTTGTACCTACAACCTCTACTGCCGACTGTTTTCAGAACCACATTGACGTAGAGGCATTTTTCCGTCGACTACTACTGAAAGCATTTTTCTTTGGAAAGGATAGCCAACGTGACCTATCATCAACTCCTGATGAAGTTGACGGACTCCTTGCGAAATTTCACAAGAATAATTCAAGTTTTACACCTAAGTCTTCCTGGTTTCCTACTCTTGACCATTACATCACTACTTCTTTGGGCCAGATAAAAAATCTCAAAACTCGTCCTCTTAAAAAACATAACCTCAACCCAGAAGAACAAACAGCCGTCAAACAGCTTAAGTTCCGTCGTGACATTGTCATGAAGCCAGCTGATAAGAGGGGTGCTGTTGTTGCCTGGGACGCCAACACTTATGTTAGAGAAGGAGAGTTTCAGCTATCTAATGATACTTTCTATCAAAAAATACCTTCTGACAACACTAAGGATAATCAAAAACATGTAAAGGGCATTATATCCTCGTCTATTGATGCAGGAATCCTACCGTCGTTGTCCAAAAATCTAATCACCTCTGAGCCACGCACTTCAAGATTTTATATGTTACCTAAAATTCATAAAGCAGAGAACCCAGGAAGACCCATAGTTTCTACATGTAGCTGTCCTACAGAAAATATTTCTAGCTTTCTGCATGAAATATTTATGCCCATTGTGGAGAATCTACCTACATATGTCAAGGACACTACTCATGCACTCAATATTTTCGATAACTATAAAGCTGTCTCCCCACATCCGAAAATGTTCACCATGGATATAACAGCTTTATACACCAGCATCCCTAATAACGATGCCATTATTGGTGTTAAACACTTTTTGGACAAGAGACCCAATCCATATGTAAATACTGATATAATTCTGAGGCTGACAGAATTGGTACTCAAACTCAACACATTCCAATTCAATGGAGATTACTTCTCACAGACGGGAGGAGTGGCAATGGTACAAAAATGGGACCGAGTTTTGCTTGTCTGTTTGTTGGCTATCTGGAGGAAAAGATGTTTACGGAATTTGATGGACCCATTCCTCGTCTATTTAAAAGGTATATAGATGATGTCTTCGGAGTGTCTGATGACTCCGTCGAGGAACTCCAGTCTTTCATCAATTTCGTTTCGTCTTACCATCCATCAATTAAATACACATTCTCTGTTAGTGAAACGGAATTGTCGTTCCTTGACTTGAAATGCAAATTGGTTGACAGCAGCATCGAAACTTCGGTCTTTTATAAACCTACCGACGTACACTGCTACCTGACCTATTCCTCTTGTCATCCTAAGTCTTGCAAAGATGCCATTCCTAAATCTCAGTTTCTTAGACTTAGACGCATCTGCAGCAATGAAGAGGATTTCAGACAGCAGTGTGACAAGATGTCCACCTTCTTCCGAAGGAGAGGTTATCCCCAAACGGTCATTGACAGGGCATTTGAATCTGTTTCCAATGTTACCAGACCCAACGCCTTAAAGTCTGGTCGGAAATCTAACAACAAACGTGTTCCACTGGTCCTTACTTATCATCCCCATAATGTCGCCATCCGTAACATCCTAATGAACAATTTTAACAACATAGTGATGAAAGATCCGTTGATGTGCGAAATTTTTGAGGCTGTTCCCATCACTGCTTACCGTAAGGGGAAAAGTCTGAAAAACCACTTCGTCAGCGGTTCGATCAAGTTGAACATTACCTCAGAAAAAACTGACTACCGGGGAATCAGGCCATGTAAAAGGTCCGATGTGTGACATGCCCCTACACCATGGATACTAAAGAGATCTTGGGCCCTGACAACAAATACATAATTCAAAATGGGTATATCTGTACCGATAATAATTTGGTTTACGCAATCGTCTGTACGAATTGTGATAAGGTTTACATCGGAGAGACATGTCGTCGCCTTGGTGACCGCTTTGCAGAACACTTGCGTTCTATAAAGAATGGAACTGATTGTCCAGTTGGCAATCACTTTCGATTGCCTAGTCACAGCTCGTCAGACGTCCGCGTAACCGTTTTAAGGACAGTTAACGGAGGAAGACAATACAGACAACGTCTTGAGCAAAAAATAATTTTTAACCTGGGGACACTCCGACCCCGTGGAATCATTAATGTAAAAAATTCTTAATTTCTATTCATTTACCTAGTATGCACACTAACTTTTTGCGGACAGTTATCTTATATATGGTACTTTTTCTATACATCACAACGTCCAACATATTATTTTACTTATTTTTACTATACAGTTTTACTATCTACCTTGCCATTTATGTATTTTCTATGAAGTAAGTTTACTGAAGACACCTGTTATATTTATCATTTTGATACTGGTTAATGAAATCAGTTAAGCATGTTTCATGTGTATATATTGGCTTGTCATTATAATCATTTTGACACGCCTACATATCTGTTGAATATGCAGGTATTTAGGGAGTTAAGAGGAAACGCGTGTAGCTTTGAAAGGGATTGGAGATTTGGTATTGAATGTATAATCATGTAGTTTTAAAAATAGAGAATTAGTTTTTATGTTTTTGTTATTGTTAATTATTACCTCTAGCCAAGCGAGTGGGAAATACGAATATAAAATGGTGGAGAACTAATTATTTTATTGGAATTTAATGTGTCAATTTCTAATTGTGTGAATGAATAATATACGCAAACAATTGTTAAAAACTGACAAACTGCCATCTTTTACGGATTTTACTAGTGTTCCTGTTATTTTATCGGACAGCAAAGGTCGTCATTTAAAAGAGCAATTAAACTTTCCAAATTCATTTAAATGGTCCATATTTTATTGCTTCATCACGTATGTGTGCATTGGGACGCTATTGTTACAATGAGTCGTCCTGATTATGACACCTGTAATGATACAACAGAGTCTACATTTTTATACCAACAGGAAAATTCCGATAAGTATACTTTTTCACGTTTGAGTCCCGATTTCCTTGCTCTGGATGAACTTAAAGCCGAGTCCTATCATAACCTTCCAACACCGAGAATGATTTGTCTCCAAAAGCCAGCGAGCACGTTCGTAAAAGGCCACCACCATGTATGTGAATTTTGTCTCGCTACATTGACGTTCTGAGGTTGAAGAATTTGAGTATGTGAAAATTGTTTCGCTATTCACGTTTATACGTGTGTGAAAATTGGTTCGCCACTATTTGTTGACGTACGAATTAATAAAATACGAAGAGTGTTAAAAAGTGACATTTTATTTTTTTAAATCATTATTGAACAATTATATTGAATACTGTTTTTGTACAGACATTATAATTTTAGTTGCTTTATTGTTAATATCTTGCATGTTTTGTTTATGTAAGCTACACGTGTTTCTCATGTTTATGTGGGTAATTCGTTTATTAGATTTTATTGCATTAATTAACTGGGTAATTTGTATACTGATTTATTGATATTAATATGTCTCTGAGGAATGTTGTTCTGTTGATAAGAAAATTTGAAGTTTGGGACAAATAAGATCGAATTCAAAGATAATTTTATATGATTCGCACAAATGATGCTGTAGCGCAATAATGATAATACTAGAAATAACCTTTATTTTCATATAATGATATCTATTTTTTTGATTGTATGTTGTATGAATCTATAGTCCTTTGGCCAGGGACTTACAAGTGAAATTCAGTGCGAGATTGAGAAAATAATTTTAGGTATTTTTATATGAAATTGTTGATAAGAGTTTAAGGTCTCTGCTAGTTTCATTAAACATCAAATTTGAAAGCTACGAATAATGCATCACAAATGTGTCTTTGATCATTTTATAAAGTTGTCGACAACCGTGAGAGTATTGAAAATGCAGATGTTGTTTTATTTTTAGAAGGAAGTACATTGGTCTTGTATAAACAATTCTGAAGTTAAGGGAAGGTTAATTGATGGTATTTGTGGTCATTTATTTCATGGCATTTCCCGTTATTATCATAAATCTGTAGTACTTCGACAAACAAAATTGTAAAGTTGTTACTTTTGGATTCTGATATACATCAACCAAAGTTATCAAAACAGAACTTGTCGTTAGAAGTTAGATTTATAGGGTACTGATGCTGAGATTATCAATAAGGTGGAAGATTTTCCCAGAGAAAGTTCGTTATCATAATAAGAATTGATGACTTGTAAATAATTCTGGTAGCTAGGAAAGTTTTTATATTGATCCCAGATGTTACATGTAGATTATTTTTTTTTATGATTCCAATTCTTTACTTACATTTATTAACTATTTCTTTATTTTTTTTCTTTTCTTTTGGAATTATCACATATTAAGCCTTGAAATCTTGAGATTATTTTTAATTCAAAATTTAGTATGTCTTTTGTATTTTTTTTAATTAAAATTCATATATGTATATTTTTCAAATTCATAATTTTGTATTATTATTTTTTGTCTTTGTTTAATCTGATTTCAATAACCAGTAAGAAATTTCGTAAATTTCTGATTTGTGGCGGGAGATGTTATATTTATCATTTTGATACTGGTTAATGAAATCAGTTAAGCATGTTTCATGTGTATATATTGGCTTGTCATTATAATCATTTTGACACGCCTACATATCTGTTGAATATGCATGTATTTAGGGAGTTAAGAGGAAACGCGTGTAGCTTTGAAAGGGATTGGAGATTTGGTATTGAATGTATAATCATGTAGTTTTAAAAATAGAGAATTAGTTTTTATGTTTTTGTTATTATTAATTATTACCTCTAGCCAAGCGAGTGGGAAATACGAATATAAAACACCAACGTCAAATATTTTTTTGTTATTGTTTACATTTTATGTACGGACTCAGTCTTGCTCTGGGTTTCAAAGAGTCAACACCTATTTACTTTTATTTTTTATTTTCACACTCGTGATCAAGACCATATTGGTCGAAACGTTGAGTATATTTTACTTTTCAGTTTGTTGTTATTTTTTACGATTTTATATTTGGTTTTATTCGACTGGTGTATTTTATACATTTTAGTCGTCTTACGCCCCTTTTGACAGCTCACCATTTCCATTTATTTTTCTTGTTATCTATTATCGCATGAGCTGTTTCGCAACATACTTAGTTTTTTTTTTGCTTATGTTTACGTTGTTGTATAGTACTGATTTTGATTGTGTGTCGGTGCATAGATATACCACTTTCATCTTTGCCATGCAGGCGTTTTATGAAAGGTTGAGATAACAAGCCCTTCGGGTGGAATATTTCGAAGCCGCTTTTCCTTTTGGGTGTGACGATTGTGGAATTTTGTGTTATTTGTATCAAGCTATTAATGTTCATACAATCAAATTAGATTAAAACGTGAAATTTAGACATTTGACAATGGCGGAAGACAGTCAAAAGAAAACGTTTTTAATTTTGACAGTGTTCATAAGTTTAGCTGCTGTTGGTTTAACCGTTGCTTCATTCGCAACAGACAATTGGGTAAAATACGCCGGCACAAAGGCAAACGACACTGGATGTAAAAATGGCACCAATCAGAGATGTTTTGTAGATGGCAGATTTGGCCTGTTTAGGGGAGATGATGTAATAAATTATCGTTTTGGAGATCGACCAAGATTGAGCAAGGGTAGGTCAGTCATGGAATTTTAACATAACATTAATTGCTTACTGTGACCAATTGAATTTTAACATAACATTAATTACTTACTGTGACCAATTGAATTTTTAACATCAGTCAGGTGCAACCTGGTAAGGGAGCAAGAACCAAGATCTACATTCTTTTTTGGTATTTAGTAAACCTTTTGAAATGACATTTGCATTATTTGAATTTATTTTTGGGTAACTCGAACGACGCATCATCATCAGAAAAAAAACACTTGGAATGACTGAAAGACACATAAAAATTTAAGTTATTGATAAACATTTTTTATGACCATAAAACAATCAAAGGCCAATTAAAATTAATTGATTGATTTTCATCCCCGCCCGCCCCTCGAAAAACGTGCCGCCCCGATTTTTTTTATTTTCTAAAATTTACGATTTCCGGATTTTATTCATCTCCGTTACCGGTATCCGTGTCAATAATTTCGTTTTTTGTTAACTTCCTGTAACAATTCAACATGGTTTTCGTAATTCGACTATTTTTGTGACCTTTAGATGTCTTTTGGTCAGCTTAAGTCTGCAGAGATTGGAGTTGAAATTTCTATTGTGCATGTTTCTGGAATAAAAACATATATAAGCCTTTTATAACGTTTACATATTAATAACACCTTACAAAATGGTTTCATATGAAATAAAAAATAAAATCCTCCCACCCGCGCCATTTTTTTCAAAAAGTTGGATGAAAATCTACTAATTAATTTTAGTTGGCCTAATTAACAATATAATAGAGTTGTAAGGTAATAAACATATTAGGCTATAAATACATGTAGGTATAATATACAATTACGGCCTGCTGAGGAGGGAGATATTCCAAAATGGTCAACACTGTTGAAGGGTTATTTCCAAGAGGGCTATAAAGTCCTTGGGGAAATAACCCATCAACAGGGTTGATCATTTTGGATATCTCCTGACTCATAGGGCCGTAACTGTTTTATTATACCGAACAAATATTTTGTGTAGATGGGTCATTCACCTGTGGGGAATAATAGGGTTATTCATTGGACAAATTAATTTTGTCTAGGTTATTCCCTTGCACCACCGATTATAATGAAATATCTGAATTATTCTTTGTCATGTGATTTATTTAATTATACTGTAAGGTATAATAATACCAATTTGGGCACATATCATCATAATTAAATTAAATAATTGACACAATGCACTGTATTTCAACTTCCCATAAGTATTTAAATGTAACATAATAATAAAAAAACTAAAAAGGTGAGTATTTAATATGGAATATTTATTTCTGAATATTTTTTTAAGGGATACTAGAAAGCGAAGTAATTTTTTTATGTTTCCAATCGAAAATTAAAAACGTATTATAGAATTAGTGAAATCTATTGAACATATCTGCATAATATACATCTTTATAAACTTACCCGCTCCGATAATATCCTTTTTTGTAAAAGCAAAGGCTTCTGATGCAATTTAATTTATTCATCAATGTTTAAAAGTCACTAATATGTGCTATAATTAAAAATTTCAGGTGTCTTTCGGTCATTCCAACTGTTTTTCTGATAATGTTCAGGGATCGCGCTGTCGGTCGCCAATGTCGCAAATTGCGATTTTTTTTCTCAACTGGCGCCTGAAAAAAGCTGCTGGCAATTTTTTTGGCGCCTACATTTCCCTGTGTAAAATTATCATCATTTACTGTTTACGTACCGAAGATCGATATGTTGGATAATACAGGTAAGTTTTGTGTTTTCTGGAGCGTGTCGGTATTTAACTGTCAAAGGAAAAAGGTAAACAATTTATCAAGGTGTGAAATTCAAATCGCCAATTACGATTTATGATTGCCATTTATTAAAGAAAACAATTAGATGATCATATTAGAATGATGAGGTGATAAACGCCTTTAGGTAGTTGGTAAGAATTTTGAGTAATTTCTTGTTCCCCAGTCTCTTTCTTGAAAACAAGCTTAATACCAAGTGGAGATCCAAGCTCTATCAAATTATACTAATAACTCAATATTAACAAAGATTTGTTCCAAAAGGATATTTTAACTTATGTTATAATGTCTTACATGAAAATGTTGTTATATATTGATAATTTATTGTAATAAATATGAAACATACTTCTTTTTCCTTCTTGAATAGACTGGTTGTTTTCAAATAGAAATACGAACGACACAAATTCAACAACAGTTGCAACATTGACACAGTTTGGCTCCTTGATATAAAATTTTATCTGGCTCACAAACTGGCTCCTCATTTTGTAAACTGGCTCCTGAAAATGGCACCTGGCAATTTTTCTGGCTCCTACTTTTTAGGAGCCAGAGCAACCCCTGAATGTTGGTTAAATTAGTTTAACACAGGGGTCTATGGGAAAATTCATAAAAAATCTTCTTGTCTGAAATCACTTGACCAATTGGAATCAGAGTTGGCAGCAATGGTCCTTAGGAGGTCCTCTTGCAGAAAGTGTCTGATTTCGTGGACTGTGAACAAAGATGGCTGGAACAGAACTTAGTTTAACAGAGGACCCTATGGGTAATTCACTCAAAAATCTTCTCGTCGGAAACTACTGAGCAAATTGTAAGTTAAATTGGCAGCATTGGTCCTTAGATGGTCCTCTTTCAGAATTGTGTCCGATCACCCAGATTGTCAACCAAGGTAGCCCCCCACAGCCGAACTTAGTTTAATATAGGATCCTATGGGAAAATGCATTTAACAATCTTCTTGTCTGAAAACACTTAACCAGTTGGAACAAGACTTAGCAGTAATGGTCCTTAGATGGTTCCCTTTTAGAAATGTGTCCATTGACCTGTACTGTCAACCAACATGGCTGTCACAGCCGAACTTAGTTTAACATAGAACCCTATAGAAATAGAATAGGTTTTAACATCTTAATAATCAATATTTCCATTTGTGCATAGATATTTCAAAGTCCGCTAAATCTATTTTTAAATGAGGTCTAAATATTGTTATCAGCGATAAAAAACACTGGCCAATTTTCACACTTCCAGGATTCATGTATGCGCTTTAGCGAGAACCCTGCTTATATTCCATATAAATACAAAACTTAAGTTTCGTTGATACACATTGCTTAGTTTCAAAGAAATGTACCTAAATGTAAAACTTAACCAGAGTCATTCATGCATAAAATGTAGGTTATAATGACCCAATTATTGTATGACTGCTCCGTACTACACAAGGCATATCCACTGATGAAGTTTCATTGATTCACTATGCTTAGTTCCAAAGAAATGAACCTTAACACAAAACTTAACCAGTCGCTCAGGCAAAATATGTAGGTCATAATGACCCAATTATTGTTTGACTGCTCAGTACTACCCAAGAGACATCCACTGATGAAGTTTCATTGACACGCTATGCGTATAGTAGTTTCAAAGAAATAAGCCCAAACTCAAAACTTAACAACATAGTTCAGATGTACATGTACGTACGGAAGGACAATGGTAACTCTATATGCCCCATCCGCATTTGTTGGCGGGGCATAAAAATAACGATAACAAAGCCCAAAGCACAAATTGTTTATAATGGCATGTTACAGTTCACAAATTCAGTCGTCTGGCAAAGGTCATCTTTTCTATAAATTCTATCTTCTTACTTTCCACATGGTAATCTTTACGATGTTCTTTTCTGCTAATTTCCGAGTGATACTCGGCAGCTGGGGAAGAGGCGGGATCTTCTGGCACAGTTTTGGTGTATTTCTGACCTCTTATTCAGAGACAGCTTGTAGTTCCATATTGAGTTGGTAGGGTATGAGTTGGAAAAAGTACGAGTTGACCTGTACCCAAACTTTCTATATGGCAAGGTACATGTACTTCAGATTGCTCCATTATCCAATCGAGTTCCCAAAATTTTTTTTTTACATCTCTAAATAAAAAGCAAGCTTTTTAGGTTTATTATGGTCCCTGATTTCTAAGTAATGCTATACATCATGAATGTGATTCTTATAACTGCTTTGTAATAGTGGAGGATAATTCCTGTTGTCAAAAAGACTCAAACACAGGACCTTCTGAATCACTGAATGTACTTACACTATCCAGTATTTACTGAAAGGAGCAGTCAGTTTTGCATAGACCTGATTACATGTGTATTTTACAAAACGTTTGTTAAAATGATATAAATAATATTGTTTTTTGGTTTTTTTGGTAAAAAAATTCTCAAATGTAGCTTTGTACATAGTTTTAATTGATGTATACGAGCATTCTAATTGAAATATAAATTGTGAAAAAGTAAGTAATAGAAAAAATGTGAGAATAGTTATCTTTATGAAACTTTTCAAAACCAAAATTAAAGAAAGTTTATAAAAAGTTATTAGATTTAATAATAATAATAATATAATAATAATAACACTTTATTTTTATTATATTATTATATTTAATATTTCAATCCAGTAACTGACTAAAAAACTACTTTTACTCAGTATTATTTTTGCCTATCAAAATTGTAAATTTGATTATAAAAAGTAAAATTTTGTAAAGTTTATAATGAGATCAACCGAACTCCTCATGTTTGTCTTTTTTAGACCATACCCCTGATAGTAAAAAATATGTAGTTTAATTACACCCAGAAAGCTGAATTACATGTATATACATAAGTATTTATGTATCTTGTAGTGGTATGTACAGAAGGATGGTGCATGAATTATGCAGTACAAAAGACAAACAAGCTAAATACAACTGCAGGAAAAGAAATTCTGAAAGACACAATCAAGGCTTATAAAAACAGCACAGAGAAAGGTATACACCTGTACATGTATATATGTAGTTATTCTGCATTTATAATTGTCATTTGATAGTTTTTTATTTGAAGTTTGTTCTTTTGTTTTCAGTCTTTAGTAAATGTAATTCAAATTATGGATACATATATACATGATTTGAAGGATTTTTAATCATATATGTATAATGTACATGTATGAATGTAAAGCAGATACCAAATTTTGGATGAACATGCATAGGAACTTCATTTCTTGCTTATTTTATCTTATGCTCAGGACAAAACCAGAAAGCTAATATTAGCATGAATTTCAAAAAGGCTTAAACTGGACATCCTAAATCAAAGTAAAATCAGCTTTGTATTGGGAAAATAAAACAGTTTTTTTAATATACTGTAATATAATTTTAAAATTTATTCAGTGCAGATTTCAGAAGGCAGTGACTGCTGAGGGGTTTACCTTCATTGCTCTGGTGACATGTAGGAGTTCTTTGATTGGCTTAATCTTTCAACCATTTGTTTTAGAATTAAATGCATTATTTTAGCAAGAAACAAAAATACAGGAAAGATTATTGATACAAAAAGTTTCAAACTTATCATGGGACAACAAATATACATGTAATTTAAAAAAAAATACTACTGATGCCCAAGGTAACAATATTCACATGTAAAATGTACATGTAACTTCTATATTATAGGCACCCATTACTATTTCTTTTTTTCTCTTCCCATGTGTAGCCCTTATATACAGTTTAAGTGTGAAGTGAAAGTAATAACAGTATATTCTATTAAAAAGCTTCATCAGATTAAGTGAGTTCTTATGATTGAAGATAGTATAAATGAACTTAAAAGTCTGCAGTAAAAATTTCATAACAGTAATTAAAATCATCTATTTTGATGAAAATTTGATCATCTATTTATGTCACTATGAAAAACTAAAAATGATTTTGTATTTTTTTACTTTTAGAGCCTTGGCAGTATGGGATATTTAGATTTGGTTACTGGGTTGCTGTGTTAGTCCTTTTGTCTATAGGAATTGTTTGGGGACTGGTGTCCATAGGTTTTACTTTCTTTAACATCTTTGGCAAACCAATAGAGACAATAACAGGACCAATAGGATTGTACTTATGGAATTTCCTAGCTAGTAAGTAATAACACCAAAAAAAAAGAAACTGATACCAGGGGCAGATAATCCAAATTTTTGTGTAAAACTTCTTTAGGCTTCAATAGATTGTAGAGTGAAGATAAGTGTAGGTTGTATTTAATCTCAGTTTTAAACACTTATACTTTGTGTAAACTTAACCAAATTTTATAAAAAAAAAATAATTGAAATATTTTTCTCCATGGTTATGAAATTTTTAGGTAGGAACATTAGTTTAAAAAAGAGAAATCAAGAATTTAGAAAAGCATATATTTAGGCCAAAAATAAATAATTGTTTGTTTCCCCAAACCCAATCCTATCAAGTCATGTGTGGGTAGGTAGGTAGGTGAATTATTTTATTTTTTTGGTAAATTTGTTTTTTTTTGGTACTTGTAAATAGGAACTTACAAACCATCATTATAGGGCAGTATTTTAAATTCTAGGGTGTATCAAGCTATCAGTTTCCTCATGTCAGATATATTAAATAAAACTCTATGTATAATTTGAAATAATTTATTTAATTGGGTTTCTCTTGGGTGGTAATTTTCCAATAATGACACAGTCTCTGCAAACTGGTAGAACAATACTATGTGTTTTAATAGCATCTTGGTCCTTTGTTGCCCCCACAGCTGCACAGAAGGCACAGATATCGGACTGTGCCAGGGTAGAGGCATAATACGGCCGAATAAACGGCAACAGAAACCGACAGAACGGTGTCCATGTTCTGACATTTAAATGTATGAACAATCTAGAGAATGTCATAAAGACAAAATGTCATAGAGACCAGCCAAGTCGCGTCATCAAGGCGTTTTCAACTATGCTGATTACAAAGGCGCTTTGAAGAACAGCGTCTCCTTCTTGTATTTGACTCCTCTATTTCATAGGAAAACCACACCACGACATGAATTTCGATAAAAAAATTTCTACACAAAATCGGCTATAAAATTATTCCGGTCGCAGCGATTTTTCCGGGTCGGCCGGGATTGGGGAAACAAACAATATTTTATTTTAGGCCTTACTTGTACTACTTTGAATTTGTACATTGAAAGCAAAAAATCTTATTGATCTGGTGTAATGATGTCAAAGCGCCGGTAAAAATGACCGGGGGATATAGAAATGTTGATGTCCGCCTGCCCATCATGCTTTGTAAGCACTCTCACATGTTCTTTTTGTCCCCCGCCAGACATGGTAATGGTACATGTTGTACATTGTATCCGTCCATGCGTTCGCAACACATTGTAAACACATCTCCTCTGAAATCGCTTGGCAGATTGCTTCCATATTTGGTAGGATTTATTGTTGTGAAATGTAGATGTGCATACTATACTGCAATTTTGATTGAACAAATTTTGAGGAAGTTATGGGACTTAGACTATTTTCAACATTCCTCAACAATAGAAAACCTTGTGGACGCATCTACTTTAGAACCGCCTGGTGGATTGTTTCCATTAGGTAGGATTTATTGTTATGAGTTGTAGATGTGCACATTTTACTGCCATTTTGATTCAAAAAATTTTGTAAGAGTTTTGGGACTTAGACTATTTTCAACATTTCTCAACAAGACCTTGTGGACACTTCTCCTCTGAAACCGTTTGGTAGATTGCTTCCATATTTGGTAGCTATAGGATTTATTGTTATGAAGTGTACATGTGCATACTCTTCCAATTCTGCATCGGCCGGAGACATAGCTGCATGTTGCGATCTTGTTAATTATAATGTTTGTCTTGCATTAACACAAGCTGATATCAAAAAATTAATTTAAAGGTCTACAAATGAGTCAAATTCAGTGTTTTTCATTGATTTCTTCAAAATTTGCCATCTTTGACAGCAAATAGCTGCTCTTTTAGAAATTAATTGATATAAACAAAATATGTTCCTTAAAATGAGAGTACTTGCTGATAGCCAATAGCAAGTTTTTCATAAGTTTTTTATTTTGGAATTCGCGGGGCCAATTATCAGGCCAAATCATACCATGCCTTTTATGTCTAAGGTTAATATCAGCATTCAGCAGGTTTTAATGAAAGTACTGTGCACCCATGCATGAAAGTAATCAATTATGAAATAGCAATTGCCTGAAACAGCTGGATTTCAAACATAACAATTCCATATTGGGTAAATATTCTGGAAGAATCTTAGACCGTAATTTTTTTAAAACATCCTCGCAACCATATATAAAATTAGTCAGTTGTGAGGCAGAAAATGCTTGGAATTATTGAATTTCAAACACTGCAATTCCATCTTTGGTAAATATCATGGAAGTCTCTCAGACCTTTAAATTTTTGGAAAAGTACCGAGCGACCATATTTGTCAGGTGTGAAACAACAATTGCTTGGAATAATTTAATTTCAAACACAGCAATTCCATCTTTGGTATTTTTAACTTTTTAGTTTGTTGCTGTTTTTTTTACGATTTTATATTTGGTTTTGTTCGACTTGTGTATTTCATACATTTTAGTCATTTTATGCCCCTTTTGACGGCTCACCATTTCCATTTATTTTTCTTGTTATCTATTGTCTCATGAGCTGTTTCGCAACATACTTAGTTTATATGGAAAATTACCTAACAACCATGTATTTAAGTATCCAGGTGTGAAACAGCAATTGCTTTAAATAATTGAATTTCAAACATTGTAATTCCATCTTTGGTAAATATCTTGGAAGACTCTCAGACTTTTTTCAAATTGGAAAGTATCTAGTAAACATATTAATTAGTCAAGTATGAAACAACAATTGAAATTCAAACATAGCATTTCCATCTTTGGTAAATATCCTGGATTACTCTTAGATCTTCTGTTTATGGGAAAAGTACCTAGCAACCATAAAAGTAAGGATTCTGGTGTGAAACAGCAATTGCTCCGAATAAATTGAATTTTAACACTGCAATTCCATCTTTGGTAAATAATTTGGAAGACTCTCAGACCTTCATATGTTGGAGAAAAGTACCAAGTAACCATATATTAAAGTAAAAAACTGTAAAATTTCAATTCATATTTCAACAGATTTTAATATAAAATTCAAGTCAAAGGTTAGATCAGTATTGTATCATATGAGTTTATTTTGGAACATCTGTCTAGTTCTTTATGTTAATGTACTATTATTGACAGAGGACATTGGCTATTCAATACCAATCTTGTTAAAATTAACATGAACTTTTCTGTATGAATATCTATCATAATTAATAGATTTGTTCCATCTGTCAGTTTCCATGTGTATTATATCAATATTACTTCATAAATATTTACTGTGAACTGATTTCAGGTATTATACTTTTTAGCTCACCTGACCCAAAGGGTCAAGTGAGCTTTTCTCATCACGTCGTCGTCGTCTGTTAACTTTTACAAAAATCTTCTCCTCTGAAACTACTGGGCCAAATTGAACCAAACTTGGCCACAAGCATCATTAGGGTATCTAGTTTAAAAAATGTGTCCGATGACCCCGCCTGTCAACCAACATGGCTGACATGGCTAAAAATAGAACATAGGGGTAAACTGCAGTTTTTGTCTTATATCTCAAAAACTAAAGCAATTAGAGCAAAACTGACATGGGGTAAAAATGTTCATCAGGTCAAGATCTACCTGTCATGAAATTTTCAGACGAATCGGTCAACCCTTTATTGGGTTATTGCCCCTGAATTTTTAATTTTAAGGAAATTTTGCAGTTTTAGGTTATTATCTTGAATATTATTATAGATAAAGACAAATTGTAAACAGCAAAAATGTTCAACAAAGTAAGATCTACAAATAAGTCAACATGACCAAAATCGTTGATTGACCCCTTATAGGAGTTTTTGCCCTTTAAAGACGGCATTCAGCGTAAACTTTGCTTTTAAGATCTTTTCCTCTCAAACCACTGAGCCAATTGAGACCAGACTTTGGTGGAATGGTTCTTGGCTGGCCCCCTTCCAAACTTATGTCTGGCATCCCCGACTTCCATGGCTGCTGTTACTAAAAATAGAAAAAAAAAGGGGGGGGGGGGGGGGTGAATTTCAAAAACCTTCTTATATGAAACTACAAGGCCAGTTGGAACCAAAGTTGGCAGTAATGGTTTTTAGGAAGTTCTCTTTCAGAAATATGTCCAATGACCCGGACTGTTAACCAAGATGGCCACCACAGCCGAACTTAGTTTAACATAGGGCCCTATGGGAAAATTCATTGAAAAATATTCTTGCCTTAAACCACTTGACCAATTGGAACCAGACTTGTCAGCAATGGTCCTTAGATGGTCCTCTTAGAGAGGTGTGTCTGATGACCCGGACTGTGAACCAAGATGGCCGCCACAGCTGAACTTAGTTTAACATAGGCCCTATAGGAAAATTCATTGAAAAATTGTGTTGTCTGAAACCACTTGACATATTGGAGCAGGACTTGGCGGCATTGGTCCTTAGGAGGTCCTTTTTCAGAAATGTGTCAAATTTCGTGGACTGTAAACCAAGATGGCCGCCACAGCAGAACTTAGTTTAACATAGGACCCTATGGGAAATTCACTCAAAAATCTTCTCGTCTGAAACCACTAAGTCAATTAGAATTAGACTTGGTAGCAATGGTCCTTAGATGGTCCTCTTTCAGAATTTTTGTGCGACGACCCAGACTGTCAACCAAGATGGCCGCCACAGCAGAACTTAGTTTAACATAGGACCCTATGGAAAAATTAATTGAAAAATCTTCTTGTCTGAAACCACTTGACATATTGGAGCCAGACTTGGCAGCATTGGTCCTTAGGAGATCCTCTTTCAGAAATATGTCCGATCACGTGGATTGTCAACCAAGATGGCTGCCACACCGAACTTTGTTAAATATTGGACCCTATAGAAAAATTCAGTTAAAAATCTTCTTGTCTGAAACCGCTTAGCCAGTTGGAACAAGACTTAGCAGAAATGGTCCTTAGATGGTTCTCTTTTAGAAATGTTTCCGTTGACCTGGACTAAACCAAGATGGCTGCCACAGCTGACTTTAGTTTAACACAGAATCCTATAGAAAAACCAGCCAAATTGACTGCAACACTTAAATTTTTAGGTCTGCTCAAGGTGAAAAGTTAAATCCAGGTGAGCGATACAGGCTCTTGAGAGCCTCTAGTTTAAAGGTATATACATTGTACCAGGAATGTGAGTGAAAACTCACTAGCTAGATATATTTGAATAATATCGATCTAATCCATGTTTAATTTTTTTGCCTGAGTGATTACGGAATTCATATGTTACTAAGATGAAAACAATTTGCAGAAATGAAATATCTTTTAATTGCAGAGATGAAATATTTTTGAAATTGACCATCTGTTTTGTTCCAGTTGAATGGTGTAATACATGTAAATGAGTCTACCTGAGGGAAAAATGTGACATTAAACAAGCCAGGACTGATAATATAAATCTCAGCTGGAGATAATACATGGTTATGCAATAAATTTCTTCATAACCTAAATATGTAACATTAGATAATAATTAACATAGAAATAATAAAAATTAAAGTGTTAGATTAGAAGAAGATCTTCTTTCACAAAGTTTATGTTGTTGGTTTCTATTGTTGGTAATTTATATATATTATTTAATTAAATTAGATCAATCATTTAACCTTATTATCTGAAGACCAAAATAAAATTTATATTTGATAAACTACACGAGTAAATCAAGATTACACAGTGAATTTTTTTTTTCATTATACCTCATTTTGTACATAAACCATCAATAAAATAGTGATTATGAACAACCCCAGTTGCAAAAAACTTTTTTTGAAGACATTTACTGAGATAAGATCATTTGTAAGTGTCGGTAGAGTCATGTTATTAATTACCTGACAGACTAAAAAAAAATCGAAAGTCAAAATATTGTTTTTTTTTTCTCAATAAAAAACTTACTTTTTTAACTGTTATACTTAACCAGTAAGAATGTAATATTTAAGGTAATGTAAAAATAAAAATGGCATATCTATACCGATCTACAGGTATATACAGTGAGATAGCTATATGAAAGACACAAAGGTTGTAACTAATAAATGTACTACAATGTACTGTAGTTTTTGTCTTATTTATTTTAATAAAATATGCACTAAAACAAATAAAATGAAAAGTATTATATACATGTATCTTCTCCTATTCTTGACGTGTTTAATTGGTGGGATAAAAATACATAAACTATTTAACCACTTCCCGGTGATTAAATTTCTACGTGTGAATTACCACCCTTTTTTCTGCAGTTATTGGAACGATAAACTAGAGAAGTCCCGAAATGACATCTATGTAAACAAAGTACATAGCAACGACATTTTCTTGAGGCTTTTGTCGAAAATAATAGGAGAAACAGATTCTCCTTCAATTTACTCGTGAGTTATGGAATTTCTCCACCCTCAATAGTTAAATTTTAGATTTTAACACGCTCGCTAAAGGCTCGCGTGTTGAAAATCGAAAATTTAACTATCTTGGGTGGAGAAATTCCATAACTCACTCGTACCTGAAGGAGAATCTATATATAATAATTTCTGATTTCATCAACATATGAAATTATTCTTTTCTTTACCGATTTCTGTCACTAGAAAAGAAAGATGTAATACAACATTTTTTTTTATATTTTTGGATAAAAATGTTAAAGCATATTTTTGATAATTTAGTATTAATTTTTCAAAATATTTTCGAAATAAAAAAATAGTTAAGGCCTGGCCACACCAAATTGATTTTTAGTGCTTTGGATTTCGCCACTCAAATATTCGGACTTTGTAAATTATAAAAAAAATATATTTTGCTGGTTCATTTTGCAAAAATGCTGAAAATTCGCCAAAATTTTCAAGAAATTAAAAATAAAAAGTGTGCGCCCCTCCTAAAATTTGGGATTATTCCCATTTTTAGCTCAAGTGGCCACAATCTAATTAAAAACCGATCATCGCTCCTGTTTTCTGATATGTCTCATGGGAGATCTAACGAAACCCGCTTTGAGGTCACATGTGAATGACCTTGTAGGTCTGTCCTGTTCGACCAATGAAATTGGGGCTTAGGCGATCTTGTAAGTTGATCATGTGGTAAAGGGATGTAACTCATTTTTATCAACGAAGAAATCGTCAGTCCCCAGAATTCATAAACTTTTTTGATTGGCTTATTGATAGGAAGTCAACTCATTTGCATGTCATTATAAATTCATAAGTTCCAGTTCACTCACATGTGACCTCAAAGGGGATTTCGTTAGATCTCCCACGCGACATATCAGAAAACGGGAGCGATGAGAGATCGGTTTTTAATTAGATTGAAGTGGCCATCACTTGGCGTCCATTGTCTTCTGAAACTTTCCTTTAAAGATCTTCTCCGAAACCACTGGGGCAATTGGAACAAAAGTTGGCAGCAATGGTCCTTAGGTGGTCCTCTTTCAGAATTGTATCCGATGACCCCACCATCATCCAAGAAGGCCACCAGAGCTGAACATAGTTTAACATAGGACCCTATGGGATTTTAATTAAAGATCTTCTTGTCTGAAACCACTTGGCCAATTGGAACAAATCTTGTCTTGGCAGCAATGGTCCTTATGTGGTCCTCTTTCAGAATTATATCCGACGACCCCACCAGACATCCAAGATGGCCACCAAAACCGAACATAATTTAACATAGGACCCTATGGAACATTTACTTATAGATCTTCTTGTCTGAAACCACTTGGCCAATTGTAACAAAATTTAGCAGCAATGGTCCTTTGGTAGTCCTCTTTCAGAATGTATCCGAAGACCCTGCCATCCATCCAAAATGGCCGCCACAGCCAAACAATGTTAAACATAGTACCCTATGGGAAATTTACTTAAAGATTTTCTTGTCTAAAACCACTGGGCCATTTGGAAATTTTTTTATAGCAGCAATGGTTCTTAGTTTAACATAGGACCTAATTGGAAATCACTGAAAGATCTTCTTGTTTGAAACTAGTGAGCCATCCTGTATCCATCTTGACTGGCAGCCTGGAACAGCAATGTTCCAGGCTGCCAGTCAAGATGGATACAGGATCCTGGGAGCCTCTAGTTCCATTTTTTTCTGCTGGACACCTGTAAATTCATTTACATCAAATTGCACTATACCTTCTTGGATCCAACAATATTTGTTAATTACAGGTGTCATTATTATTAATATAAACATGGTTCTTGAAGCCTGCCATCAGAAATTACACATAAATTGGATTATCTCCCTCTGAAACTGCTAGATGGCTCTTTTTTTAAAAATGTTTGTAAATGTTGTTGCCCTTATAACAAAAATTCCATATAAACTCAAACTAACAAATTACATCTCGTGTATAAAAACATGCATGTACTTTTGAATAATCATTATTATATTTTTATTTGTAGTGATATTTTCATTGGTTGGAGTTGTGATATATGTTGTCCTGTTCCAGTCCAATTTTGCCAAAAATGTTCTGTCATATTCTGATTACCAAGCTACATTTCAAACAGAGAATGATACTGCTCTGGATTATTCATTTTATTTTCCAATTGGATCGTTACTCGGCTATCTGCTAAATTTGGTGTTACTAATGGTGTCTGGGTACAGACTGAGGTGTGGATGTACACAGGAGGCAAACAAAGCTATAGACAATGGCATTATATTATACTGATTCTAGTCTCAAACCTAACTTGGCATTGTTTTTGTGGTTGGGAGGTATTACTACAAACAAATTTATTTTGTTAAACTACAAAAAATATTTTGAGTCATCATAATTGTCAACATTTTTCACAAGTTTACAAAGACAACTATTTTTGGAAACCCCCACCCCTTTGAAAAAATGTCCATCAACATTTTTAACATTGTTGCTGTGAACAGGTTCAACCTTTTACTCGGAAAGGGGATCTACAGACATCATTGCATCCCTTGAAAATGCATACCATGTCCAGAGCATTAGTCATATGTTGACATGCTCAAGTGACCTCCCGTTTTCAGCTTTTTGTCACCTTATACTGTTCAGAACTATGTCACCTTATACTGTTCAGAACTATTTCACCTTATACTGTTCAGAACTATGTCACCTATATACTGTTCAGAACTATGTCACCTATATACTGTTCAGAACTATGTCAGCATCATGAATTCTATAAATATCATGTTCTCTGTCTTCCAGAATATTGTCGGAAATTAATTTCTGATTTTTTTAAGCGTATGCTAAAAATGTTGAATTTGAAACCCCCTCCCCTCTAGCGTGCATTTCTAAACTTGTGAAAAATGTTGACAATAATGGATGACCTATTAATGAATTTAGATTACTCAGAAATTGTCAATTTGGATAATATATTTTAGAAATTTTTCAGATGTAAAATTCAAATATATGTAATGTGAATTAAAGATGTAAAAATAATATTTCTGAAATGATTTAGATTTAAACAATGTTTTTTGACATTCAGTTTCATTTATATTTTCTTTTATATATGCTATATTTCTGTAACATACTACATGAACAATGTATTTTATTTTTGTTAAGAAAAGAAAGCTGTTTGTTTCATATGGTTGTTTATTATTTAAAATATTTAAAATTACAGTCAAACCTGATAACAGATTGGAGAGTTTATTCTGAAGCTGATGTTTTATCAAGAGAAATATTTCTACAATTATTGTCAATTAAAGGTATTTTTCGTATCTTTTTTAAGCTTTATAAGATATGTTCATGTAATTCCTCAAAATTCGGGAGTGTATATATAGATTTACAATGTATGTTCCAGATAAAATCTATGCTATAATGATTACTGTAGAAATTTTATTCATGACAAAAATACATGTTTTTTTAGTGTCAAGTGCATGCTTTATACAAAAACAGAAAAAAACAATTATTTTATTAAAATTTATATTGAGTTATACATTATCAGCATTATTACATATTTGTAGAATAAGATTGTTAGATTAGAACAGTTATTTGTATTTAAGTATGTTTCATTCATGTTTTATATTTAATCATCCTTTTGATTATCAGCTCACAAATTGTCAGAAACCCACAGTCGGTCGTGATTACGCTTTGCTATAAGTGTGTCAATTCAATCATTTTTTCTTGTTCTCATGAATAATTCATGAACCATTTTGATTGGTTTCAGCATGATGCTGTGGTGGGAATACAGCCAATCAAGTGACAGTAAAAAGACAAGCTTTGGGTCAAGATATATGTCATAGCTGGTACGGAATTCCAGTGTATTTTTGATATAGTTTTTAAACAAAGTAAACAAGTTTCCATACTTTCAAAGAGAATGCATTACTAACCACTTGAAAAAATAACTATACAACAAAAATTTATCAACTTCATGACGCACTTGGGCACAGTGTTACTTTCCAAAGCACTTTTCCAATCTCCAAAGTGGAGAATGTGACTATTGTTACAATCTTCAAAATGGAGAATTCCATAATTGTTAGCAGTAATTTCAATGATCAGTTTAATTCCTGAATATTCATGAAAACGAGAAAAAATGAATGAATTGACCCACGTGTGGTAAGTGTAGAAAGCATAAGCGCAACCAGTCATGGATTTCCGACGATGCTCACAATATGAATGCTGATACATGTAACAGAATTAGCTAAATCTCGGTCTTTAAATTTTACCGAAACTGTCCCACCAAAAATATAGAAAATCAAATAATTTATTTGCTTCATTATTATTATTGGTACTTTCATACTTGTGAAAAACTGTGACAGGCAACTATTAAAGAATATTTAATATATTTAATAATTTAAATCCAAACATTTGAGTTACATTGTTAATTTTGATTATATTATAATACTACTTGTTTTAAGTTTTTATACCCCCGGATCCAAAGGAGAGGGGGTATACTGTTTTACCCTTGTGGTTTCGTCCATGCGTGTGTCTGTTCGTAACAAAATTTTTCCACACACTTTTCTCTGCAACTACTCATCACAACCACTTAATATTTTGTCACAAGCCTTCTATAGGTATGCCATATCATGGGATATATTTTCAGACCAAGGTGACATCAACTTCCTGTTTGAAGTTTATTTTTCAACCTTATCGAAAAGCAGGGGTATCACTAGTGAGCAATGGCTCACAGTACATCCATCTTTTTTTTTTACCCTCTTATTCCATAGCCCTTTAGCACACATCTGTACATTATCTACCTTTGACAATCTGAACATGTTAACTCTGACCAAACAACATGTCAATCTGTACAATGGTTTCAGATTTGATTCCTTGAAATTCTGCCCATCAGAAAAAAGAATTGGCTAATACTGCCAAGTTAGTTGGCCAATCAATATAAAATGATAAATTTTGTAGCAACCTTGCCATTGAAGTTTATTTCCCAGGCTTCAGCGCTTTCATACAGTAAGATTTTTCTAAAAAGTGAATAGTCAGGAACAAATCTTACGTGGATGATAATATTGTTGGTTGTCAACAAACATCTGTTGGTTCTATAAAACTCTTTTCCAGTGTGTATGTCTGTAAAGTAAATGTTAGATGTATATATGCTAGAGCTTTGCCATGTTGTCATAGAAATGGAAATGTGAGATAAAATCTATTTATACATTGATTTTTTTTTCATTAAGAGATTTTTGACCCTTTGAAAGGGTCAAGTGAACTTTTCTCATCACTTGGTGTCCGTCGAGTTATTGCCCCTGAATTGTTAATTTAAGGAAATTTTGCAGTTTTAGGTTATAATCTTGAATATTATTATAGATAAAAACAAACTGTAAACAGCAAAAATGTTCAACAAAGTAATATCTACAAATAAGTCATCATGACCGAAATCATTAATTGACCCCTTAATGGAGTTTTTGCCCTTTAAAGACGGCATTTGGCGTAAACTTTCCTTTAAAGATCTTCTTCTCTGAAACCACTGGGCCTACTGGGACCAAACTTTGGTGGAATGATCCTTGGGGTACACCCTTCCAAATTTATGTCCGGTATCCTCGACTTCCAACCGACATGGCTGCTGTGACTAAAAATAGAAAAAAGGGGGGATGAATTTCAAAAATCTTCTATGATCAACCAAGATGGCCGCCACAGCTGAACATAATAAAAAAGCACCCTATGGGAAATTCATTTAAAAATCTTCTTGTCTGAAACTATTGAGCCAATTGCAACCAAACTTAGCAGCAATGGTCCTTAGATGGTCCTCTCAGAAATTGTGTCCAATAAACTGGACGATCAACCAAGATGGCCGCCACAACTTAGTTTAAGGAATTTAATTTAAAAATCTTCTTGTCTGAAACTACTGGTTTGGTTTAGTTTGGGTTTTCAGCACAGTTGGCTATCTCGCGGAAGCCAGTTTTTATTGGTGGAGGAAGCCGGAGTACCTGAAGAAAACCACCGACCTTCGGTAGGAAAATTGGCAATCATTGTCAATTATGTGAAACTGCTTAGCCAGTTGGAACCAAACTTAGCAGCAATGTACCTTGGATGGTCCTCTTTCAGACCTGGCCTGTCAATCAACATGGTCACCAAAGCTGAACTTAGTTTAACTTATGACCCTATGAGAAAATTTAATTTGCAGATCATCATACCTTGAACTTGGCCATCTGGAACAAGACAAATGACAGCAATGGACATCTTTCAGAATTGTGTTTGATAACCTTGAATGTCAACTAAGATGGCCACCACACTCACTTTGTTTAACATTGTATCTATGGGAAAACCAGCCAAGATAACCACTAAACTTAAATTTTCAGTCCTGCTGCAAGTTAAATCCAGGTGAGCGATACAGGCTCTTGAGAACCTCTAGTTAGTTCTTATTTGCATTTGTGCGAGTTGGAATTAAACTCCACTTTATACATAAGCTATTAAGTCAATGAAGAATAATTAATTTTGAGAATGTGTAAACTTCATTCAGCTTTATGTCTTTGTTATTTTATTAAATGCATGGTAAATATTTTTGCAAGGTTGTATTATATTTAAAATTTATAATTTACAACATATCAATATTTCTTTAAAAAACATACTGTCTCATGTTTTCTGTGCAGCTAGTGAATGACAGTTTTTGTAACAAACACATCACTGTTGAAAATTAAAAATATATAAGAGTATTTAATCACCAGTTGTATTCAAAAGAATGGTCAGTCTATAATCTGATCTTTCTCAGATTCCCAACTTGTATTGTTTTGCATGGTACTTGTAATACAAAATGAGTTCATTTTGCAAATTTTCTGTCAATTTAATCCTAATTTTTGTGATACAGTAAACTCTCGCTATCTCGAAGTTCCAGGGAACATAGAAAAAGTTCGACACAACCATCGTTTGACTCAAGTGGGGCTAATTAAACATAATAACAAGTTGATTCAGAATTGAAATGTGTGTCAATTATTCACTAATTATCAAAGATAACTAGTCAATGTAACCTCAGGTAAAGAAGAGATAGTCATACATCAATCAGTGGTTAATGACTAGAAATTCCTTAATTTTCATATTAACTGTTGAAGACATTAGTATCCCCGAGGTAATAATATGATATGTGAATATTACTTGGAGACAAACAATTTGAATGCATTTATTAATTTAAGGACCATAATTTTAATTCGACTCTTTGAATTTCGACACATCAGGAGTCAAAATACATGTAATTATATATGGAACAAAGTTGGGACCACAAGAAAAATTTGACTCAAACGAGTTCGAGACAACGAGAGTTGATTGTACTTTTAAATTTAGTTGTTTGAAATAATATGTTTATCTGACTTGTGTTTTAAATGAAAAATCTGAACAGTTAAAAAAAAATAATGAAAAATATGCTAGCCAACTGTGACCAGCAATGGTAAATATATCACAAACTATAAAGCTTGAGTTAGTGAACAAAATAGGATGTCTGTCTCATTTAGATATACATTAGGATATTGATTTAGATAGAATTTTTAATCATAGGTATATATATTTCTTTTCCCAATCTAAAAAAAATCATGCATTTTTCTATTTTCTCTTGATTGGTTAAATTATGAAAATTTTACCATCTTTGGTTTATAAATATGTTATTAAGTGTTGTGGTAGAATCTGTATTTCTTCATTCAAAATATTTTATTGGAGAAAATTAGATTTTCCTACCAACGTTTTGAATTAAGGTGACAATTAAACAAATTTTGTGATTTTCGTCACGGCCAGGCCATCCTAAATGTAATTGCACATAAAAACCATAAATAATGTTTTAGAAGATTGGATTTGAATCTATTTCGGTAAAATTTATTCATTATGGATATACATTAAGATTTTCAGCAAGATAAATTGATAAATCATATCCAGTACTGGAAAATTACAATACATATCAATTTTTTTTTGTGGGAATGCATTCTCGTTCAGCTGAGAAAAGACAAATTATAAATTCCATGTTCCCTTTCCACTCTTTTAGAGGGTAGGTTGAGAATCTGAAAATTTATTTTTTTGTGGCCTAATACCATGAATACAGTATATATTATTTGCACTAATTCTATATAGTGTTCATACCAAATGTTAAAGAGAAGTTAATGTTTTGCAGCTTTATACAAGATACTGACACTAATGTATATTTTTGTATATATGTTATATTGATGTTATTAAAATTTTTAATCTATTTATATGAAATCCAGATAATGTTATACATTCCAGACACTGGTTGTCATGTTTTATGTTTTTATTTAGGTGCTAGTGAAATTTTACAAGTTCAATTTCTGTAGAATATTTACTTTCATGAATTGTTATTAAGTCTAAATTACTGTCTATAAACCTCAGTCCACAGAACGGATTTTTCCTAATTTTAGTACCTAAATTATTTGAATTATTTGACTACTCGCAAAAAGATGCAATTATTTCAGTCGTAACTAAAACTATTGAACGTACCTTATTTTTTTCAACCATGTCTTCCAATGAAACAAAAATATTTGGCCTATTGAATTTTCAGTGTAAAAGGGAGATAACTCTTCTGATGAGAATTTATTAAAATTTATTAATTATTTCATCCCTGGGTGGCACCAAATAATGAAATATACACCAAGTGCATGAAAAATGCTAAGAATAATGTTTTTATAAATTTTAAGGCAGATCTGAGTTAGTCATTTCAAATTAAAAAACTTTTCAGCTCTTTGAGGGCAATTATTTTTCCATTGTAAATTCCCCATTCAAATACGTTTTGCAGTAAAAAATATTAACCTTTATAAACAATGTTAATTTTTTTATGTTTTCATGGATGACTCATTGAGGTTAATTTTATAAACAATGTTAATTTTTTTATGTTTTCATGGATGACTCATTGAGGTTAATTGACAGACAGAAAATTGTACTAAAATTCGAACTTGAAGACTTTCAAAATCCAAAAATCCATTCTGTAAACTGAGGTTTACAGACAGTAATGTTTTGGAATGGTATATTGGGACCAACTAAAGTAAGCAGAAAAGATCTTTATCAGAATTTGTTTTTGCCAATTCATACTATGCACATTGCACAGTTCATGAAACATCATTTAAATATTAAAAACAATTTTGGCGGAATGATCCTTGGGTGGTCCCTTGAGAGAAACTGCACCATTCCTGACTTTGAATAAAATGTGCCAGTTATTCTTAAAAATGTTATAGCCTGTCTGTCATCAGTTAAACAATGAGACCACCCCTGCTACGACTCAGTGTAAAATTGAGGACACATTTTTAAAAAATACAATTTTTTTGCCATAATTCACAAGTGTTCTAATTATAAGACAGTTCTTTACCAATAACATATCAGTGTACTGTTATTTTTATGAACAATTTGATTCAGTGATTTATTTATTTATTTTATTTCATTTACAATCAAATAATCTAGTCCAATCATTGTTTTTGTTTTGTTAGTGTTTTGTGCTAGGTAATTTTATAATTAAGCAGATTCTTATTATTAAATAGTAAAAATAAGTGTGGTTGTTTTTTATTTTTATTCATACCTGTAGTGAAATATTGAAATTTTTCTATATATCTCAACACTTATCCCCACACTTTTGCAGAAAGTTAGAGGATATTGTGATTGTCTCTGTCAGCTCTGTCCATCACACTTTCTTGTGACATCAACTCCTCCTCTACTCTTTAGCTCACCTGGTTTTCCATCCACATTTCACATTTTCAACTTTTTCTCTAAAACCACCAGTCCAAATTGAACCAAACTTGGCAGGAATGTTAATTGGTTGGTTCTGTACAAAAGTTATGTTTTTTGTGCGAATTGGATATTCAACTTGGCTACCAGGGGCAGATAATTCATTCTGATTGGACTTATCTTCAAAGCTCTTCTTGTCAAAAACTACTGAGCCAGTTGAATTGCTTTGTTGCATGAATGATCCTTGGATGAACCTCTGCAAATCAAATATGTTTTTTGTGCCGATTGGAAATTCAAGATGGCCGTCATAGCCAGACTAGGTTTAACATTGGACCCTATGGGGAAATTTGTATAAAGGTTTTCTTGTCAGAAACTACCAAGTTAATTGAAATGTTTTTACATATGAACAAGCAATGGATGAACCTCTACAAAACTCAAGTTTTTTGTGTCAATCGGAAATTCAAGATGGCCACTACAGCCAGACTTAGTTTAACATTGTAGCCTATGGGGAATTTTGATACAAAGGTCTTCTTGTCAGAAACTACCAAGCCAATTGAAATATTTTTGATGTGTAAATGAACATTTCATAGACCACTACAAAATTTGTGTTTCATGTGCCAATCAGAAAATCAATATGGCTGCCACGGCCAGACTTAGTTTAACATTGGACCCTATTGGAAATTTGTGCAAAGGTCCTCTTGTCAGAAACTACCAAGCCAATTGAAATATTTTTATGTATGAACAAGCATTGGATGAACCTCTACAATAGTTAGGCGATCTAAAATTCAAGATTGTCGCCACAGCCAGATTAGTTTTACAATGGACCCAATGGAGAAATTTGTAGAAAGGTCTTCTTGTCATAAAATACTAAGCCAATTGAAATGTTTTTGTTGCATGAAGATCCTTGGATAAATGTCTGCTACAAAAGTTTTTGTGCCAGTCGGAATCCAAGCTAGCTGCCACAACTGGACTTAGTTTAACATTGGACACTGGAAGAATTCTTTAAATATCTTATCTAGAAGTGCTGAGCACTGTAGAACAATTCCTTACCGATCTTATCTTTGTCAGTTTTGGTCACCTAAAATCCAGGTGAGCGATTCAGGCTCCATGGAGCCTCTGGTTGGTTTTAGAAATTTCTATATATAATGGTTGCACACCACTTGAATAAGGTTTTAGAATTTTGATTTTCTAAACTTGGTGCATATAGGGATCAATCTTCAAAAAATTGTGAATTCAAGCTTGTGATGTCAACTCCTCTTTCTTTTTTCAATGTTATGCATTTTATTTATAAACAGTATTATCATGCACCATTTGTAGATGCACAATAAGCTTTTAGAATTTTAATTTCTTATAATTTTGGCCCATAGGGGTCGAATTTCAAAAATTGTCAATTTTAGCTTTGGGCCTAAAACTCTTTCATTTTGCAATTTATGCATTTTATTTCTATACAGTATTGTAATGCACCATATGCAGATTTTAAAATTTTATATATTTTTTGAAACCAGAGCCAGTTGGCTTGACAGCAATGTTCCAGGCTGACAGTCATTCTATGCTTGAGTGACTTCATTACATCTCAGAAACTGAATTAAGTAATGTGGATTCATTCAATTCCTGGATTACTGATTTTCCTTAATTTTGTGGGTAGTTGGAATTTAAATATATTAGTCAATTTAGTAAGAATCACAAAAAAATTAACACTATTTAATTCACTTATTATAAGTGGTTTATTATCAGTAAATCTTTGAGCTAAAAAATAAATACCGGTCAATAAATATAATAATATCAACAATTAACCAACAATTTTTTAAAGATTTACTAACTGAATAAGTTTATTACATTGGATTTGACAGAGGAAGTGTAAAAATGTATTGCCTCTTATTTATAACAAAAATACAGAAAACCAACATACAGATTTAAATTTTTTAATAAAAAAAACAACATGACCTAACATCATGTTTTACATAACGAACAATCTATCACAGCAGAAAATAATATCATTGGTAATAAACAGCTTTGTTACAAGTGCATACTATACCTATCAAATCTTTGCTTATTCAAGTTCCATAACACCAGACTTGCACTTCTGAAAATCATCAATGTCTCAGAGAAGGCTTCCTTAAGCTTAAACAAATGACAAATCAGTTTTGAGGATGAAGTCCTATAGCCTGAACATGACATCAGAAAATTATCGAAAGTTACCTTAAAGACAAATCCCTCTATTCAGATGCACCAATAATATTTTCTTTAAATTTTATTTTCATTTTAGCCTTAGTAAAAGCTTTAAAATCAGCCAATAAAAAAATGGGGTAACTGACCTCATTTTCGATTTATAAAGCCATCTTTTTCACAGAATTTAGAAATTGGAACTTGTACTTATTTACAATTTAACATTTTATAAAAAGTCCTAATCATATGAAATTTGTTTGTTTTGTTAACCATATTGTTTGTAGAAATTCTATTTTTGGTTTATCATCTGAGGGACAAATGATAACGATATGTTGCTACAAACATTTTACCGTCTTTTTTATTGTAAAATATCTATTTTAAAATCCTGTATTGTATAAAATTGACCAATGTTTTTTAGATGAGAATTACATAGAATATTCATATTTGTTTATTAAACAAAATAAAAAAATATAAACGTGGAGTCACCGTACTGGAAAAAGAGATATTTCGAAGAAAAGGATATAAAAATTTGAAATGGCAGGAATAAATTGCGCCAATTCTGAAAGCAACATCTTTTAAACGCAAGACAGAGTTGATGATGTTTTCCCGGGTTATATGGACTAATATAATTTGACAGGCTTATACCATAATGCGACCACAAATATTTGCGGTCGTATAAAGATGAACTGGATATATTAAGTGTACTGATGCTAGATACAGTTAAAAAAGAATCACGTATGTTAAATGATTTCGGGTGTACCATATTTACAGTTTATATTTCTGTTTTTGTAATGAAAAGTAATCAAATGTTATTTATACTAACATCAAAAAAATTGTAAGAGAGTAGTTAAGGAGTATGCAGTACGACATTAAAAATTGAATTTCCATCCAGATAACAGTAAGGATAAAGATTACCGAGAAAAATCTATTAGTCAAAATGAAGCTAGCGGTTGCATTAGATAATAATAATAATAATTAGAACTGTGAGGGGACCTCACTAACTAAACCCCCCGCTGCTGTTAATTTAATGGACTAGGGCATCCTTATTATGGAGAATTGTCTCACAATTTCTAAGTCCAACTGGGTATAACTGAGGGAACAAAAGGGTATAAAATTATGGGAAAAAGTATTGCACCAGGACATACTTTGCATGTGCACATCTACATACTAGGATCTAACAGTATGCAAAGTTTCATTAACCTCTGATAAGGTATGTTTGAGAAACTGCGGGTACAAAAAAAAAATTGGGGGATAGACAGAATTTCTAAGTCCAATAGAGTATAAAATGATGGAAAAAAAGTATTGGACCAGGACATACTTCGCATGCACACATCTACGTATTAGGATCTAACAGTATGTTTCATTAACCTCTGATAAGGCATATTTGAGAAACTGCGGGTACAAAAAAATAATTGGGGGATGGACAGAATTTCTAAGTCCAAAAAAGTATAAAAATATGGAAAAAAGTATTGGACCAGGACATACTTCGCATGCACACATCTACGTACTAGGATATAACACTATGCAAAGTTTCATTGACCTCTGATAAGGCATGTTTGAGAAACTGCGGGTACAAAAAAATTCTGGACAAACAGACAGGTTGATTCCTATATACCCCCCCCCCCCCCCCCAAACTTTATTTGCAGGGGTATAATAATAATAATAATAATAATATTTATTATAATTTATATAATAATAATAATAGTTAAAAATACAATAAAACGTTAGTTGATTTCATGTAAACTAATTATACTTTATGACCTGCGATATATGAAAATTATGTCCACATAGTTCAGACCGGATAGTTTTTGTTCATATTTTTTTTATTTTAAAGTTTTAAGACACATATGACTAAATAGGGTGCATTTCTATCTTAAAAATTTTTTAATGTTAACTTTTGCAAACCATCCATTTCTCCATTGATTCCAGCAACCTTACTCTTCCTATGGATCAACATATAAAAATTCACAGAAATCGCGATGTTACAAACCACTGCTGACCGCATAATACCGTTGTGCTGCTCTATGCGCAAAAACAATAGAGGGATTTGTCTTTAATTGGCTGTATTATCCTTGTAAAATGTAATGCAACTTTGTTAAAGCTTTATCTGATTTTATAAATTAATTAGTCTCACAAATCAGAAAATCTTTTCAGTATAAAAGGAGTGTCTTCTTGTGAATATAATCATTGTGTTAATTTTTCTGGAAGGGAATCTGGTGTACTAATGATGGAAGAGACACAGTCTCATACATGCCATTGCTCCGGATTTGTCACAGAACCTCTGGAAATTTGACACGCTTATACATAAAATAATGTAAGATTGACAAAATCTCTTCTCTTAACGAAGACACCAATTCAGAAGTCACCACAAGGTCTTCATCACAGTGGATACCCATATGTACATTACTGCTGTTCCAGTCAAAATATCAAGAATTAAGATAATATTTTACATAAAAATAAAGTAATATTCATGCATTTTTTCACATTTTTGCACTCTGGAAACAGCTTCCAAATACCTTAAAATTGTTTTAGGGCAGGGGGGAGGGGGCTTTGCTCTGGACCCACTGGGGACTTTATCAGGGATTCTAGCAAAAAAATGTGGGCAAATATGCAAAGTGCAGCATGTTATATCCACCTAAATAGGTATATAAAATTGAACCTCTTCACAATCTATTAGCAAAACCTTTTCCAACATTTTGCATTGTATATAGGCATAAAAATATATTCAAAATCTATTACAATTCTTATTTGTCAGATGAAAAAAGACAATTTCACATCCTTTCTTTCTATTAAGAGTGAAAAATTTCAAAAAGAATAAAACTATGTAACTGCTGCATTTTCTCAGTTTAAATGATTCCACTTTTAATTTTTGTATTTTCTGAACCTACATTTACATGACACTCAGTATAACAAATATATTTCACCTGATATGATTTGGTCAAAACTTCATTTTGATCCTATAAATTTTTTAATGCAGAAAGAAAATTCTGCAATCAATAACTTCTGGCAAACATAACATTTAAAACATATAAATAAAAAATAACTGTACTGAAAAATAACAGTAACAAAATAACATAAATATGCAGGTTCTTTACTATATATAGCTACCAAATGACTATGGTTTCTCTCATATAATGAGAGTTAAATTATCAATTTGATAATTTCAGCTCAATTGAAAAAATCAATAGTTAAAAATCTATTAATCTTATATATATTCAGTATAAAAAAATACTTGATAAAAATTTTATTATTCAATATGATGTGGTGCACAAACTGAGAATGATGTAAATGTTCTTTATTTAAATAAAAAAAGTGTTTCAGGATATATTTTAAATTATGAATTCTGTAAACATGAAAAATAAGCCACCCAATTTTATGATCCACTTAACTGACAGAAAAAAGTAATCATTATTTGTCTGAGAAGAAATGGATTTGCATATTTTAAGGCAGCATATCTTACATACATTATGAAAATATCTCACAAAAATACTGGAACTTAAAATATTATCTAACTTGCATTGTAGAAATGGATATAATATCACAGTGTGGAAGATGAAAATGTTGTCAAGGTTAAAAACTGTATGGCATATTGGTATTTGTATCCAAAAATCAAATGAACACACTAAATTTGCCACTTATTTATGATCTTGGGATAAAAATAAATAAAAATTTGAACTGTCACCTAGGTTAAAAAAACTAAAGTCCAAACACGGTCCATTGTAGCTATTCAAAAGTTAATAAATGAAGGTTGTTGCAGACCTCAATAAATTGTTATTTTTAAATGATGAACTAATTTACAATAAATTTTCTACATGATGTTTCTTAACAGTAAGGGCAAGCTATAACACATTGTTATCTAGAGGAGCCTGTATAGCTCACCTGGATTTAATTCACCATTCAAAGGCCAAATAAGATATAAAACAACATCATTAAAAGAAAAACCTCATCTGGACTTTTTGTTGATTTTTTTTTCAGTACAGCAGCAATATCCAAGGTCCAGACAAGGACAAAATTTTATGAAATACTAGTCCAATTTCCAGCACCTGACATAATTTTGAAAATGCAGACCACTTAAAGACCCTTCTACCAAAGTCTGGTCTCAATTTGCCTAGTATAATTTCAGAGGAGAAAATTTGCTTATTTTTCTATTTTTAGTTGCTGCAGCCATATTGGTCATAGGTCCAGACTCCTTGTCTGGGCTGAACATAATTTTGAAAGGGCACAGCCCAAAGACCATACCATTTAAGTTTGGTCTAGATTGCCACAGCAGTTTCACACGAGCTTTAAAAAAATCCCCATTAATTCTTTTATTGGTATTATTATTATCATATTGGTCAGATGTCCAGACTCTCAATAACTATTTCATCAAAGTGTAGCCTTGATTTCTAGTTATGGTAGTTATATTTTACCATGGTATAGACCCTCAGACATGGCTTTGAATGGGGACTACCTATGGATCAATTGGTGTAGAAACTTCAGAGGGACAAGTTTTAAATATCAATTTTACTGATTTTTAAAATTTTTACTATTGACCTCCACACTGGACACAAATTTGAAAGGCAACCACCTAAGGACCACTATTCCGAAGTTTGATCTCAATTGCCATGATAGTTTTGAGAGAAAATTTTATGTTATTTTTCATTAACAGCAGACATCCATACAAAATTTTGAAAAGGAGACCACCTAAGAACCATTCCAAAAAATTTAGTTTCTTCTACCTCAGTAGTTTTCAATGGAGAAGCTTTTAAATATTTTTTTGCCAATTATTCTATTTTAACTAACAGTGGGGCTTACAGGTCCACAATATGGACTTCCAGACAAAATTCTGAAAGGATAACTCCCAAGGCACATTTCAACAAAGTTTGGTCAATATTGTATAGAAATAAAATGCATAAATTCAGAAAATCAATATGAAATTGAAAAATTAAAGAGGAGTTTAGGTCACCAGCCTAAACTGACAATTTTCGAAGTTCAAGCCCTGTGAGTGCCAAGTTTAGAAAACAAAAATTCTAAACCTCATCTACAGGTGGTATGCAACCATTCTACATAGAAATTAAATTCCTAAACCAAAGAGTGTAGGAGGAGTTGATATTACAAGAAAGTGTGATGGATGGACAGATGGACGGAAGGAGACAATCGCCAATATCCACAAACTTTTTCGAAAGTGTGGGGATAATAAGTGTACAATACAATTAAGATTTTTACTGTGAAATATTCAAACAAATCTGAAATAAAAAGAAGAAATAAATAATGAAGGTATTTGATCAATTTTCATGCTATTTTACTATAATTATGTCAAATAGAAATCATAAACCTGTTATTATCAAAATTTTATATCAAACTATATATCTCTTTCATTATAAATATAGACTTTTCAGAATTTGAAAGTAAAGGTTAGTAATAAGGGAGGTTACTCTGAAAAATCATGTAGCATCTCAAAAGTAATATTGTACTTTATGAATTGATTGGGCAAATCAAGAAAACATTGAAATTCCATTGATTTTCTTAAATCCAGGGCTGTAAATTCATTTAAGCAACAACAATGTAATACACTGACAAATGACTAGACTAGGATAAATTCATATTTAGTTTACTTAAAGGGATTAAGAAAAAATATTAGTGAAAAAAAATTCTATTTCTAGGAATCTTTAAACTCCAGCTAAATCAAACTTCCCATATAATAAACTTGCATATAAGCTGTCAACAAAATAAGTTACAATTTATGGATTGTTTTTGAGTTTCAAAGTTGTCATAATGTTTTGATTGGTTTGATTTTTTGACATTTTATGGTGCAATTGGCCATACCATAGTTTCCAGTATTAAATGGTAGGTAGGGGAAGACAGAGTGAACCATCACACCAGTAGTTTAAATGAACAACCTATACCACTAGGACACATTGAACCCTGTTTTTTTTATAAAGTCATACCTCCGTGAAAATATAAATGTTCTCTTTAACTTCTAATTGTAAGAGAAAAACTGATGGTAATTCAAATAGATTGATTCAAACATGTTTTGTCAATATGTGGTTCCTTTCTACCTTCCATGTAGGCACTAAAATTAAAAAATTCTGGACGTCCTGAAAACATGGTCAAGGTGTTTTGAGAGAAATGCACGGTCTGTTGCAGAAAACAAAATATTTTAACTTGTCTGAGATATTATACCTATCAAATGAGTTTGATTTAAGGTATCCGGACCATAATAGATCATGATCGAAAATTGTTTCTCTTTTGACCGTGAATGGCTGAACCAAACAATTTAAAGCTGGGATTTTGTATATATATATTTCTCAAGTTGAAACACACTTAGTTGCTAGTATGGAGACTCTTAAAAAATAAGTTAGTTATATTGTAATTACCGAAGTTTGCCGATAATTACCGAGGACATTTCAATTGCATTGTATGGAACATCCGGGAACCTTTGAATAATCACGTGGTCATTTATGGTCCGGATACCTTAAAATCAGATGATATTGATTGTAATGGATATTCTCTCTTCCATCCTATATACATTTTATAAAAGTATGATTATGTTTCTTTAGCTTGATTGTCTGTAAGCATGTAACATCAAACTTATGGTTTGAACTTTTCTCCATTTCTTAAATAATCATCCTTTACGGGTTAGCAATAGATAGCAAAGAGTAATTTGTTTCTGATGTGTTTTTATTGATTGTATCCTCCCCTGTTCATACTATACTGCTCAATCACTCAGAATATAAATAACTATGGAAGAATGTCAGAATGATTCTCCCTTTCTCATTAAAAAAAATCACAATTTAGAAAAAAATTATTTACTTATCTATTTAAATTACTCTTGTAGAAAAAAAAACAAAGTACATAATGATTCCAACAATACAAACTGACAAATACATGTATGATTACTTTCTAAAATCAAATACAAAGTTTTTATACTATCTGTTAGGCACTTTAGATAAAATCACATTAAAATACAGATCTTGGTTTTTCCTTTTGGTTCTTTGTTGGCAACTTTCTTTTGGGGTGTATTTTGCTTTGACCTGACAGAACCCTGAAAAAGTCAATTATATATGAAATCGTGAAAACATTCCAAGATATCAAAGGCAGTTTTTTCTGGTCAGATTGGTGCTTTTTCAAATAATAGATATACATTTGAAAAATTAGCACATATTAGAGGGGCCTCGGTGGCTGAGTGGTCTAGGTAGTTCGTCATGACTACTACTGAACACTAGCCTGTCAACACCGAGGTTGTGAGTTTGATTCTCACCTTTGGCAGGGTGTGTTTGACTCTGATCTTAATTGACACAGATTGCAAATTTCCCTACAGAAGGTCGGTGGTTCTCTCCAGCAATAAAAACTGGTGGCCGCGAAATAGCAAAATGTGCTGAAAACGGGGTAAACCCCCAACTAACGAAACAAACACATATTAGATCTCATCAACAAATATTGACTTGAATATCACCTTATACTCTTGATTTTATAAGTAATACTACAGTAATGTTATATACCTTTCTAGATGTTATTGTCTCATCTGGTTTCACTTTGCTAGTTCTAACAGATTTATTGTTCTGTAAAGAACTATTTTCAACTTTTACCTCATCATTGCCGACTTTCTTTTCTGAAACTAATAATGATCGACAAATAAAACCACCATTAATATTTTTCAATTCTAAACATTAAATTTCAATTCCAAAAGTAATAATAATAGTATGTTCAGGAAGCTATAAAATCTTACTTGAGAACTGCATGGGTGTATTATTTGATTAATCTTTAAAGCAAATCTTTGTTTTCCTTAAAAATTCAAATCATTTCAAACTGTCAATTCACAGATTCCATTTCCCCTTTAGTTATGCTGTTAGTTGCAATCCCTCTTTTTTAATATATTTCTTTTTATTGTTTTTTTATTTATATTATTTAACAGGAAAAAATGTTCCCTTAGACATTAATCCAGACCTATTTCTCTTTGGATTTTATACTAAAAAATATTTGAGTAAGCAAGTACGGTACATGTAATATTTTTATTTCCACCCTAAAAAGTCTATAAAAGTCTAATTTGGCAAGCCTTGTCAAAAATAAAATGCTCTGCTGGGCGCAGCTTGATACGACCGCAGAGGTCGAATCCTGAACAGTCGGGGCAAGTATGGACACAACATTCAAGCTTGATACAGCCAGCACTGAATTTGGATTGTGAATAAATATTTGACACAGCATAGGTTTCTGACACACAATTAATGTGGTCTAAGAACTTAAAAATTTTTAATTTACCTATTCAAACCATATCAGTATTATTTGCTTTTATATATACATTTTGTAAATCAGAAATAACCAATTTAAAATGGAAAATTTTAAAGAAATTTAATTTTGGACCCTTTGGACCTTAATGTAGATCAATTTGAAAACGGGACCAAAAATTAAGAATCTAAATACATGGTTAGATTCGGCATATCAAAGAACCCCAATAGTTCAATTTTTGATGATTCAATTTTTGATGAAATCAAATAAAGTTCAATTTTGGACCCTTTAAACCTCAATGTGGATCAATTTGATAACAGGGCCCAAATATCAATTTCTTGCTATTGCACAATACTGTGCAATTGAAGATTTCTTGCTATTGTGCAATACTGTGCAACTGAAGATTTCTTGCTATTGCGCAATACTGTGCAATTGAAAATTTCTTGCTATTACACGATACTTATTATAATAATTTACATATCCTGTTTGGTGTGTATCTCTTGCCTTATCATAATTATTTGCTTTTATATATAAAACAGAAATTTAGTAATAAACTTTTTGGCAAATTTCCAATATACATAATTTAAAAGCAGTTTAGGTGAGATAACAAAAAAAGCTTCATCAGCAACATTTTATATTGGCAAATTTCCAATGAAGTTCATTAAACTAAAGTTATTGGCAAATTTTCAATGGAATTTATTAATAATAAAGTTTTTCACAAATTTCCAATATAAATAATTTAAAAGCAGTTTAGGTGAGATATTCAAATGAGTTTCAATTACCAACCTTACACAGCCTTTTAAATTATGTTTTGTACTTAAGTAATTGTCCATTAACATGGAAACCCTTTTCCCCCCTTTTTTGCAACTTATTCCTTAACAGTTTGAGCCATAACTACCAAAGACAATTCTTACCATCCCTTTGTGGTATTCCAATATCCAAAATCTAAATACATGGTTAGATTCAGCATATCAAAGAACCCCAAGAATTCAATTTTTGATGAAATCAAATAAAGTTCAATTTTGGACCCTCTAAACCTCAATGTGGACCAATTTGATAACCGGGCCCAAATATCAAAAATCTAAATACATGGTTAGATTCAGCATATCGAAGAACCCCATATATTCAATTTTTGTTGAAATCAAACAAAGTTTAATTTTGGACCTCGATTTGGACCAACTTGAAAACTGGGCCCATAATTAAAAAACTAAGTACATGTTTAGATTCAGCATATCAAAGAACCCCAAGAATTCAATTTTTGTTAAAATCAAACTATGTTTAATTTTGGACCCTTTGGACCTTAATGTAGACCAATTTGAAAACGTGACCAAAAATTAAGAATCTAAATACACGGTTAGATTCGGCATATCAAAGAACCCCAATAGTTCAATTTTCGATGAAATCAAACAAAGTTTAATTTTGGACCCCGATTTGGACCAACTTGAAAACTGGGCCCCATAATAAAAAAACTAAGTACATGTTTAGATTCAGCATATCAAAGAACCCCAAGAATTCAATTTTTGTTAAAATCAAACTTAGTTTAATTTTGGACCCTTTGGACCTTAATGTAGACCAATTTGAAAACGGGACCAAAAATTAAGAATCTAAATGCACGGTTAGATTCGGCATATCAAAGAACCCAATTTTCGATGAAATCAAACAAAGTTTAATTTTGGACCCTTTGGACCTTAATGTAGACCAATTTGAAAACGGGACCAAAAATTAAGAATCTAAATACACGGTTAGATTCGGCATATCAAAGAACCCCAATAGTTCAATTTTCGATGAAATCAAATAAAGTTTAATTTTGGACCCTTTTGGCCCCTAATTCCTAAACTGTTGGGACCAAAACTCCCAAAATCAATCCCAACCTTCCTTTTGTGGTCATAAACCTTGTGTTTACATTTCATAGATTTCTATTTACTTATACTAAAGTTATTGTGCAAAAACCAAGACAAATGCTCATTTGGGCCCCTTTTTAGCCCCTAATTCCTAAACTGTTGGGACCAAAACTCCCAAAAACAATCCCAACCTTCCTTTTGTGGTCATAAACCTTGTGTTAAAATTTCATAGACTTCTATTTACTTATACTAGAGTTATTGTGCGAAAACCAAGAAAAATGCTTATTGGGCCCTTTTTGGCCCCTCAATTCTTAAACTGTTGGGACCAAAACTCCCAAAATCAATCCCAACCTTCCTTTTGTGGTCATAAACCTTGTGTTTAAATTTCATAGATTTCTTATAGCTTATACTAAAGTTATAGTGCGAAAACCAAAATGTCTTCGGACGTGATACCAATATACGACCGCAAAAATTTTGCGGTCGTATAATAAGTTGACGGGATAGGCTTCAAAATTGTTAATCTATGAAATTTCTGTTTTTCTAGAAGTGGACAATCATTTTTTAAGTCAATTATTGAAAGAACTGTAGCAAAGAATTTCAAAGGTGAGAAGTAAAAGATTGTACGGTTTTAGGAATCACTAAATATGAAGAACAGCAAGTTAATTTGGCATGGCCTTAAAATAACATCTCTCCCCACATTTTCCTCTAAATTTCTATGAAAAACTGTATAAGAATCAAGAAGTTATTTTCTCTGTGCCTTTAAAAATATTTTTTTATGTTTTATTAAAGATACTGTAATCGGTGTAATCTTCTATATAATGATATTATTAGGAAAGTAATCAATCCACACATTTTGATTTGTATTAATAAAAGATTATTTATCCATTTTGGGGTATTTTCAGGTTAAATCAATATACCCATAGATAACTTCTTGCAACCCTGTCATAACTTAAATACTTGATGTCACAATACACAAGGACACACATATTTTAAGTCTACTTCAATGAATCACAGAAAGTCACTTTTTGTTGAAGAACTAAAGACTCTCAGGAACTGGTATCACTCATCTGAAACTTATTTGCCATTTAATTTAGCATTTGGTTTGAAAGGATACAATTATAAAAGAGGTCATTGTTCACTAAAGTCCATTACTTTAAGTTTCAATCCCTTCGAACAAGTAGATTTAGAGATCTTTGAAATTTACCAAATCATAAATGCCCATTTCAAGTAACAGGAAGTCATGTTTGTTGACAGAACACTGTCAAAGTAAGAAAAAATTATTTGGTTCCTCATGAGTATCACTTTGGTATCAATCTATTTAATTGTTCTTCAGAAGAACTTTTAATATATTTCCCATAGAGTCCAGTGTTAGCTAAGCCCAAAGCTGGTGGCTATCTTGGATTTCCGATCGGCACCAAAGTAGAAACACTTGGCTAGGTGAGCTAAAAAAAGTAATAATCTTACATTTTTCAAAACAGAAAGATACCTTCCAACTGAGACAGAATTTCTTATTCTTTGAATCATCCAGTTCTAGACTTCATAACCTACTACAATGAAAGTCAGGTGCAAAGGTCTAACAATATTTATTTTCTTACCATGGTTATTTTCCTCTATTTTATCTTTGTCAGCAAGAGCCTGCCAGTTATTCCTGTTATTCATTACACCAGAATACAAAGGTTCAAGCTTAGGATTTATTTCTGCAAACATCTAAGAAAATAATTATAGTTGAAAATTTAATGAAACTATCATGAACCATTCTACATTATACAGTTACTCATGAAGCTTTGAGTACAACTTTACTCTGCTTATCTTTAAAAATAGAATTAACATAAAAACAATATCCTGTCTGACTGATGGCAAACCAGATTTTTTTTTATCAATTTATGAATCATCCTCCCGTCCACCTCCAAAACCAATCACCAGATGTGGTTAATAAATTAGCATATTTCAAATACATTGTAATTATCTTCTTTACATTAGCTTTCATTGCTCAAAATGAGCCATGTTATAATATATGACCAAAAATTTGTTATGGTGTAATATTTATGGCAATGTTGTTCACTGAAAAGTCCGGTTTTACATGCTCTAACCTTTCCTTTATAATATATATGTCTTGCCCATTTGTTTACAGGATTCAAAAAGGGTTTTTCTTTAATCTGTGGTTTCATAATATTTATTTTTCACTTTCATTGATGAAAAAAGGACCTTATTTAACCAAATTTTATCTTTTAATTTTTTACAGATAAAAGTAAAATACAAGGCTCAAAGTTTTGAAATTTATATCTTGAATACTGTTTCGATGAAATCTTTTGAATGATATCCTGTCAAAAATGCAATAAATGGAAATTTTGTGAACATTTTACCATAATTTGAGATGCTAGTAGAAGGTGTCATAAATGGGTAGTTTTTCTACTTTCAATGTTTCTTTCTTCTAAATTCTTCTTATATTGATGACCTTGTAGAGTAGAGTCAACATTAGAATTTTTTCAGTCTTGTACAATTTTCAATATAAAAGTGGTAAAATAAATACTAAGTTAATGTTGCTTAAAATGTAAAATGACTTTTTTTATTCAAGTTTCTTTTTTTTATGATTTGAATTCATCTTGCATTCATCTTCATGTGTGCATTCAGCCATGTCAACAGTTTTTTTAGCTCACCTGAGCCTGAAGGGCCAAGTGAGCTTTTCTCATCACTTGGCTTCCGTCGTTCGTCATCGTCCGTCGTTGTCCGTCGTCGTCGTTAACATTTTACATTTTGAACTTCTTCTAGAGAACCACTGAATGGAATGAAACTAAACATTGCATGAATGTTCCTTATGAGGTGCTGACCAAGTGTTGTTACTTTGTAGCCGATCCATCATCCAAGATGGCTGCCAGCGGGGAACTTAGTTTAACATAGGACCCTATGGGAAATGCATACAAATGACTTCTTTTAGAGAACCGTTGAATGGAAACCAAACATGGCATGAATGTTCCTTATGAGGTGCTGACCAAGTGTTGTTACTTTGTAGCCGATCCATAATCCAAGATGGCCGCCAGCGGGGGACTTAGTTTAACATAGAACCCTATGGGAAATGCATACAAATGACTTCTTTTAGTGACCCACTTAATGGAATGAAACCAAACATGGCATGAATATTCCTTATGAAGTGTTGACCAAGTGTTGTTACTTTGTACCTGATCCATCATCAAAGATGGCTGCCAGCGGGGAACTTAGTTTAACATAGGACCCTATGGGAAATGCATACAAATGACTTCTTTTAGAGAACCACTGAATGGAATGAAACTAAATCTGGCATGAATGAACCCTTATAAGGTGTTGACCAAGTGTTGTTACTTTGTAGCCGATCCATCATCCAAGATGGCCGCCAGAGGGGGACTTAGTTTAACATAGTACCCTATGGGAAATGCATACAAATGACTTCTTTTAGAGAACCGTTGAATGGAATGAAACCAAACATGGCATGAATGTTCCTTATGAAGTGCTGACTAAGTGTTGTTACTTTGTAGCCGATTCCATAATCCAAGATGGCCGCCAGCGGGGGACTTAGTTTAACATAGAACCCTATGGGAAATGCATACAAATGACTTCTTTTAGTGACCCACTTAATGGAATGAAACCAAACATGGCATGAATATTCCTTATGAAGTGCTGACCAAGTTTTTTTACTTTGTAGCTGATCCATCATCCAAGATGGCCGCCAGCAGGGAACTTAGTTTAACATAGGACCCTATGGGAAATGCATACAAATGACTTCTTTTAGAGAACCACTAAATGGAATGAAACTAAATCTGGCATGAATGTTCCTTATGAGGTGCTGACCAAGTGTTGTTACTTTGTAGCTGATCCATCATCCAAGATGGCTGCCAGCGGGGGACTAAGTTTAACATTGGACCCTATGGGAAATGCATACAAATGACTACTTCTTTTAGAGAACCACCGAATGGAATGAAACAAAACATAGCATGAATGTTCCTTATGAGGTGCTGACCAAGTGTTGCCGATCCATCATCCAAGATGTTTAGAAGTCTATCAGAAAATTGTAAAAAAAATTCTTAATGGTCACAACTTGACCACATATTCAAAAATAATAATGATAAGATGTATTCAGTAGCTATTGTAAGACTACACTAAGATGACCTGTTTTTAATTTTAAATACTGTGTCAAATTAAACCAATCTTGGTCTCAATCATTATATAATTTTACATAATTTCCAAAATCACATTAGATACAGGTGAGCGACACAGGATCTTGAGAGCCTCTAGTTTTGTTTTTTTATGATGTGGATTCATCTTCATGTGTGCTTTCAGCAGAGTGTCAACAGTTTTTTTGGTTTTTTATGATTTGGATTCATCTTCATGTGTGCTTTTGTGACAGAATATAATTTCCCCCATAATATTTGTTCCAAAGAACTTTTAGCATATAACAAAAGTTCCATTGGGAACTTTCCTTATATAATATTTTATCCAATGTTATAAGAAAATTTCCTTCACAAAGGATAAAATATTACATAAAGAAAGTTCCAAATGGAACTTTTGTTATATGCTAAATTTTCTTTGGAACAGATATTATGGGCAATGTATTGACATTTTCCACCGGTATGAAACTTTGAATCGGAACATTTGTTGTGTAACAAAAGTTCCCTATAACAAATATACTGATTTCTATCATGGTAGCAATTAAGTATTAAACATCAAATGAGTCAAAAGCATTTTTAAACATATACATTGAATATACAAAAAAATGTTTAGAACAAAATCTCAAGAACGAATTGATTGTTTATTTACAACTTTTTTATGACAGAAAAATATTCATAAATACTATTACGGCGCTTTTTTCCAGGAATATTTGTTAAATAATGATAGTTCCAGGAATATTTGTAATATTATTTAAGTTACAGGAATATTTGTTATATTATAAAAGTTTCAGGAATAATTGTTATATAATAAATGTTCTAGGAATATTGGTTATATTATAAATGTTCTAGGAATATTGGTTATATTATAAATGTTCCAGGAATATTGGTTATATTATAAATGTTCCAGCAATATTTATTATATGATCAAAGTTCTAGGGATTTATATTACAATATCCAAAATTATTTCTAGCTACAAATGTATGCAAGTAAATTTCCAATAATAAATTACAGGCATTTTCATCTGAAATTTATGGCTAACTTCATGCTTGACTTAAGTATAAGCTCAACTTTGTTCTTGATACAGACAAATGGACCATTTAGTCAAGTAAAGTAAGTGGAGCATGGAGTAATAAAATATTAAAAATATATATTCTTACCTTGTTTAAAATAAGAGCTATCATTTAAATATGTAAAAATATTGTTGTGTTCCTCAGACTCCATTGTTTGCATGTACTATGTGTACAGGTAAATGTCATGCAAGGGTAAGGTGAGCAGTAATTAAGATGCAATCAGGTGTAAAAAAATCAGATGACACTCTATCTTTAAAGGAACTAATATCATGAAATTATATCATGTTTCAGTTCCAGGAAAATATCTTATGAAGGTGGAAATATTATCATGTTATGTTAGTTCCCAAGAACTTTTATTATCCATAGTTTGGTTCCAGGGGGAACAAGTATTATGCGGAACAAATATATGTTCACAATTTCAGCAGTGTCAACAGTTTTTTGTTTTTTTTTTAACGATTTGGATTCATCTTCATGTGTGCTTTCAGAAAAGTGTCAACAGTTTTTTTATGATTTGAATTCATCTTCATGTTTGCTTTCAGCAGAGTGTCAACAGTTTTTTTTTTTTTTTTTTTAATGATTTGGATTCATTTTAATGTCTGCTTTCAGCAGAGTGTCAATATATATTTGTGTGTTTTTTTATCTATTTCCATTACAGCTCTGAAAGCATCAAAGAAACCAAGATAAGTTGTGTCCCAGAGTATGTAAACCTACAAAGAATATGTACTATTTATTTATAGTAGATTGTGAAATATTTTAAACCCACTTATGCCAACCCCTCTCCACTTGTAAGAGTTGCCTTTTAACTAATTTTAGCCTACTCTTTTTAAAAAAAAAATCTACAGATGAGTATTTAACGTGATAAGGAAGTTCCTCTCCATTATCAAAGGAAAACTTTATCTTTAATACCCATCCAATGGAATATCATCTTTCATCAAGACCATCTTCGTAAATGGTTTCAATAGTGCATTTAATTTGATCCCTGAACTTTTCATCCTGAACGGAGATGGAAACCAGGGACTCTTGGCTTCGTAACCCAATGTACTAACCAGTACATCAAAGTGATCTTTTTTCATATCATTCATCACTTCTTTGAAAAATTGGATCAAAATGGGTCAATGTAGCCAAAGTTGGTCAAGTCAATGCTTAATGCTTTGTTGTTTTGCAAAATTATTCTTTTCGCACGCTCTGTGTATATTTTTACCATATCCAAAACTATTGTTTTAAGCACTAACTAAATAGTGTGTCCCTTCTTACTTGCAATGTCCACTTGTAAAAATCTGGAACTGAATCAAGCTGCCATCAGCATAGCCTATTAGCATTCATATAAAATGAGACTTCAAGGATTGGAAGATATTTAAATGAAACAAAACATGTAAGTTTGAGAAAGATACATACTTTATATACAGGTATACATATTGCATCAATAAAACCAACTTGCATTTTTGGCAATTCATCTTTCTTTTCTCGGTCCATCATGGCCTAAAACAAATATATCAGTGGAAACTCTGAATATTTGATTACACAAACCAGTAATAATTAAATAACAAAGAATATTAATGAAGGCATACTCAAGTTAGTGTGCCACATCTGAAAAATTGTTTTTATTGGACAATCTAAGTCCCATAACTCTGGAACAACAAAAGTGAAAATCGTGAAAAGTATACAGACCATCAGACCATCATTTGTAATAATTTGTTAAAAGTCTGAAGAAAATAAGTCAAGGAGTACTCAAGTACGTGCGCGACATGTGAAAAATTGCTTATATTTGGACAATCTTAATCCCATACTCTGGAACAACAAAATTTAAAATCATAAAATTAATATACAGACCCTCAGACCATCATTTGTAATAATGTGTTAGAGTTTGAAGAAAATCAGTCAAGGCATACTTGAGTTAGTGCGCAACCTGTGAAAAATTGCTTATATTAGGACAATCTAAGTCCCATAACACCAGAATGACAATATTGAAAATCTTAAAATCAAAAGGTAGTTTTCTCCCGTCAATCCTAATGTGTTAAAATTTCATGAGAATTGATTGAAGCAAATTTGAGTTACGGTACGAAGTGTTGACAGACGGATGGACGGACAGACATTGGTATACCATAAGTCCTGTCTACGACAGGCGTATAAAAACAATATTTCTCCCCACCAAAGTGGGGGGAGACATAACCATACCAACAAGATTGCTACATGAGCCATATGTCCACTGCCGCAGAGAAAAGTCGAAGCCCAACAAGATTTATAAAATGTGTATTATTGAAATGGCGGCATAGCATCAAGTACATATGGTGACTAACATCCCTACAATGTTTGAACGAAATCTGATCAGCGGTCTTAGAGGAGTTGCGTCCACAAAGTGTTCGTATAGTGTCACATGCACAAAAACGTTAAAGTCCTATAACTCCCGTAAAATTTGTCGAATCAAAATTGAAGTTCGATAGGATCAAGTACATGTGGTGACTAACAATCCTACAAAATTTGAACAAAATACTTTTTCAGCGGTCTCAGAGGAGTTGCGACCACAAAGTTTTCCTATAGTGTCAAATACAGAAAAAAATGGGTCAAAGACACAAATGGCCGGGTTGCTGGGTGTTTACTGTAGTGGTGACAAAGGTGATTACAAGATCATATTGCACATTGGCAGTCATGAATATTTATATAGACAAAATCAGACACATTGTATGTTGGTGTACGAGCACAGAGGCAGCCATCAATTTAATTAGAAATAGGTGAAGTAAGCAATATTTGATTTGATTACATGTTGATAAACACTTGTTTGGAAAAATGGGAATTAATTCCTGAAATAATTCCATAAAGTGAGGTGCACATCTTCAATATATATAAAAACATTCTATGAAGTTTCAAGGATGTGGGTGAAAAACTGTAGGAGGAGTTGATTTCACAAAATAGGTACCCTCTATTGAAGATGTCAATAAAAAACAACTAAGTTCCAAAGTTTGGAAAAATGGGAAATAATTCCTGAAATAATTCCATAAAGTGAGGTGCACATCTTCAATATATATAGAAACATTCTATGAAGTTTCAAGGATGTGGGTTAAAAACTGTAGGAGGAGTTGATTTCACAAAATACTTATCTATTTTCCCCGCCCGCCCGCCCGCCGCCACCCGCCGCCCGCCCGCCCGACATTCACCATACTATAACCCGGATTTGCACTCTGTGCAACCCGGCCAAAAAGTTAAAGCCCCATAACTCCTGTAAAATTTGTCGAAACAAAATTGTGGTATGCTAGGATCAAGTGTATGTGGTGACTAACAATCCTACAAAATCTGATCAGCGGTCTCAGAGGAGTTGCGTCCACAAAATATTCATATAGTGTCAAATGCAGAAAAAAGTCTCATAACTCCCGTAAAATTTATTGAATGAAAATGGTGGTGCAATAGGATCAAGCACATATGGTGACTAACAGTCCTACAAAATTTTAACGAAGTCCGATCAGCAGTCTCAGGGGAGTTGCGTCCACAAATAACTGACGGACGGACTGACGGTAGTTTCTATGATGATTTTGTCAGTCACTCTTTTTCAATTCAGTTCAACTTACTATTGGTTTTTCTCCAAGCTGAGTCTTTTCTATATCTCCTTGCTCAAAAAATTCATTTGCCACTAGCTGAGCTATTTCATATTGAATTTCCCAAGGCTTTGTTATAGCTGCCACATCACAAACTGTCATCATCATTGCTCTGTATAAATACATGTATTGTACAATAATAGTATAACTGATGTATTGATAATAAAAAAATTTAACCCTCGTCTAGGGTTCATCATATACACACCAAGTAACATATGGCTAAGTTAACCAAAAAGTAAATGATACTGATTCTAAGGTCAAATTGAATATGGGGAAATTCCAAATGTCAAAGTTAACTATAGCTGTCCAATTGCATTGATTTCTAGGTTCTTAAAATCAAAAATTTTATACTATTTATCAATGGACAAATATTGTGTATTTCATTCGAACTATTGTAGATTTGATACACAAATACCATGTTATTGATTCCAAATGCACAATATTCAGCATTATTTCTTGGTATGTATTGGATGTATTTCTGGAAGCACAACACAGGAGGAAGATATTTGAGGAGTGTGTCTTGTACAAAGTGCCGGTATGACATCTATGCAGCAATCACATGAAAGTGCTGCTATATAATGAACAGTATTTGCTCCAGGTGAACTAATAGAATCTGATAGCGGTCTTCCACAAAACATTTTCAGGCACTTCACCTTTTGGCTGGATTGGATTCACATTTTACTATTTTACTAGACCAAAATGAAAATGTTTTGACTAAAATAAGGCAAATTTATAAAGTATATTCTTACTAGACCTTGCAGATGTTTAATTTTAAGCAGAACAAATCAAATTCTACTAGACTTAGCTAGATGCTAAAAGCACAGAGTTTTACAGTAGCTGTTTTTAAAATAAACTAGAGGCTCTCAAGAGCCTGTGTCGCTCACCTGTATCTAATGTGATTTTGGAAATTATGTAAAATTATATAATGATTGAGACCAAGATTGGTTTAATTTGACACAGTATTTAAAATTAAAAACAGGTCATCTTAGTGTAGTCTTACAATAGCTATTGAAGACATCTTATCATTATTATTTTTGAATATGTGGTCAAGTTGTGACCATTCAGAATCTTTTTTACAATTTTCTGATAGACTTCTAAACATCTTGGATGATGGATCGGCTACAAAGTAACAACACTTGGTCAGCATCTCATAAGGAACATTCATGCCATGTTTTGTTACATTCCATTCAGTGGTTCTCTAAAAGAAGTCATTTGTATACATTTCCTGTAGGGTCCAATGTTAAACTTAGTCCCCCGCTGGCGGCCATCTTGGATGATGGATCGGCTACAAAGTAACAATGCTTGGTCAGCACCTCATAAGGAACATTCATGCCAGATTTAGTTTCATTCCATTCAGTGGTTCTCTTAAAGAAGTCATTTGTATGCATTTCCCATAGGGTCCTATGTTAAACTAAGTTCCCCGCTGGCGGCCATCTTGGATGATGGATCAGCTACAAAGTAACAACACTTGGTCAGCACTTCATAAGGAATATTCATGCCATGTTTGGTTTCATTCCATTAAGTGGGTCACTAAAAGAAGTCATTTGTATGCATTTCCCATAGGGTTCTATGTTAAACTAAGTCCCCCACTGGCGGCCATCTTGGATTATGGATCGGCTACAAAGTAACAACACTTGGTCAGCACCTCATAAGGAACATTCATGCCATGTTTGGTTTCATTCCATTCAACGGTTCTCTAAAAGAAGTCATTTGTATGCATTTCCCATAGGGTCCTATGTTAAACTAAGTCCCCCTCTGGCGCCCATCTTGGATGATGGATCGGCTACAAAGTAACAACACTTGGTCAGAACCTCATAAGGAACATTCATGCCAGATTTAGTTTCATTCCATTCAGTGGTTCTCTAAAAGAAGTCATTTGTATGCATTTCCCATAGGGTCCTATGTTAAACTAAGTTCCCCGCTGGCAGCCATCTTGGATGATGGATCAGCTACAAAGTAACAACACTTGGTCAGCACTTCATAAGGAATATTCATGCCATGTTTGGTTTCATTCCATTAAGTGGGGCACTAAAAGAAGTCATTTGTATGCATTTCCCATAGGGTTCTATGTTAAACTAAGTCCCCTGCTGGTGGCCATCTTGGATTATGGATCGGCTACAAAGTAACAACACTTGGTCAGCACCTCATAAGGAACATTCATGCCATGTTTGGTTTCATTCCATTCAACGGTTCTCTAAAAGAAGTCATTTGTATGCATTTCCCATAGGGTCCTATGTTAAACTAATTCCCCCTCTGGCGGCCATCTTGGATGATGGATCTGCTACAAAGTAACAACACTTGGTCAGCACCTCATAAGGAACATTCACGCCAGATTTAGTTTCATTCCATTCAGTGGTTCTCTAAAAGAAGTCATTTGTATGCATTTCCCATAGGGTCCTATGTTAAACTAAGTTCCCCGCTGGCGGCCATCTTGGATGATGGATCAGCTACAAAGTAACAACACTTGGTCAGCACCTCATAAGAAACATTCATGCCATGTTTGGTTTCATTCCATTCAACGGTTCTCTAAAAGAAGTCATTTGTATGCATTTCCCATAGGGTCCTATGTTAAACTAAGTCCCCCTCTGGCGCCCATCTTGGATGATGGATCGGCTACAAAGTAACAACACTTGGTCAGCACCTCATAAGGAACATTCATGCCATGTTTGGTTTCATTCCATTCAACGGTTCTCTAAAAGAAGTCATTTGTATGCATTTCCCATAGGGTCCTATGTTAAACTAAGTCCCCCTCTGGCGCCCATCTTGGATGATGGATCGGCTACAAAGTAACAACACTTGGTCAGCACCTCATAAGGAACATTCATGCCAGATTTAGTTTCATTCCATTCAGTGGTTCTCTAAAAGAAGTCATTTGTATGCATTTCCCATAGGGTCCTATGTTAAACTAAGTTCCCCGCTGGCGGCCATCTTGGATGATGGATCGGCTACAAAGTAACAACACTTGGTCAGCACCTCATAAGGAACATTCATGCCAGATTTAGTTTCATTCCATTCAGTGGTTCTCTAAAAGAAGTCATTTGTATGCATTTCCCATAGGGTCCTATGTTAAACTAAGTTCCCCGCTGGCGGCCATCTTGGATGATGGATCGGCTACAAAGTAACAACACTTGGTCAGCACCTCATAAGGAACATTCATGCCATGTTTGGTTTCATTCCATTCAGTGGTTCTCTAGAAGAAGTTCAAAATGTAAAATGTTAACGACGACGCCGGACGACGACGGACGACGACGGACGACGGACGACGGACGCCAAGTGATGAGAAAAGCTCACTTGACCCTTTGGGTCAGGTGAGCTAAAAAATGTTTGACTTTTGGTTATAAACTGCATTTAAACAATCATAATATTTTTGTGATGTTTGTGTGCTTAAATACAATAAACGTGTTTTTAATTCTATGTTGGATTTTTACTAACTTGAGCAAATCTTTCTTCTTTTGGTCTTTAAATTCTTTTTCTCCAGTATCCAGGAGCTTTTTAAAATCTCCCCTTTTTCTGTAATTTGGAAGAAACAATATATTAATTCTATATAAAGGCTTGATCTGGGCACTTTTATTAACCACATGTTTTTCACTATATATAAGTTAAATGGACAGGAATAAGAATATGCATGTGTTTGCAGCAAAAAAGATACAGAGTTTGATACAAGATGCTTGTTTGTCACTTTCTATTCCCCTTTGCAGAGCAAAATACTTTTTTGCAAAAGCTCTTTAATAGCCCTATTTCAAGAATACCTTTTTGGTAAAGCTCTTTAATAGGCTTGTTTCAAGAATACTTAAAAAAAAATTGTGATGAATATGAAATGATGAAGACCTTCAAACACTTTTTTATAAGTAGCCTTGAGGCAGATGAGCTAACAACTTTGTCTTCCAATATACATTTTACCTACTTAAAATACAGTGCTAAATCGGTTGACAGTATTGCATGTTCTAACATTCTGATGACTCTTCTGTATTCTTCTGATGACAAAGACTGGAAAATGTTATTTCCCTTAAAATAAACATGATAAACATTATAGCACTGAAAGTAACTGTGACTAATACTCTATTTTGTTGGATGTTCGCTTTTGACATGGTAATAATTGCTAACAAGTTAACCAGCAATACCAAGCTCTAATGAAACATGTATCACTGACCATTAAAATGACCTATTGTAGTTCATTTTGATTAAAATACCAGGTGCACATGTTAAATATTTATCTCAAATTAATGTGAGAAGTTTTTATAATACAGAAGGAAAACTTTATAAGTATCAAACTGTTCAAACTTAGGTACCAAACTTGACATGCTGTCACATAAATGACCAAGACATGAAAAATCAGAGAAAAAAATCTATCAAATCTTTTCAAAATAGAAATCTTCAATATATATCTAAACAATTTGTTATAAAGTGTGGATAATGAAGATAGAAAATTGTTGGACCTGCTGATAACACTAGGTACCTTAAACTGCATGAGATCTTAATAAGGGTAATTCCATGAACTTGACTTTATTACTACATATCAAAAACCTTTTAATATTTACAGGCTTTAAGAAAAAATCTGTACAACTGCTCTTATTTTGGAATGAGCGACATGGGTAAAACTTTTCACTGACTAAATATTAAGCATCTTCGACAAAAATTAATGAACAATGAATGAAAACTGTTGAAGTTTCGGTTTACTCAATCTAGACACTCTAAACAAGAGGCTCAGTGGGCTGAGCCTGTATCGCTCACCTGGCAGTCACAAACTTTTGATTTGACAGACTAGATTGATTTCTGGAAACTTTGTAAATGATCTTCTATAAATGCTTCATACCAAGTATAAGTTCATTGGCCAAACGGTTTCAGGGGAGAAGTTTTAAATTTTGACTGATCAGAACATATAAAGGTTTCTGGTGGCAATTTTGTTTCACGGACTAGAAAGATTTATGCAAAGTTTGTAAAGGACCTTCCATAGATGCTCCATACCAAAAATCAGTTCATTTGGCTTTACGGTTTCAAAGGAGAAGAACTTTTACATTTCGACCAATCAGAACATGTAAATGCTCATGACATGACGCCGATTCTGTTTCACGGACCAGGAAGATTTATGCAAACTTCCTAAAGGACCTTCCATAGATGCTCCATACCAAAAATCAGTTCATTTGGCTTTAAGGTTTCAGAGGAGAAGAAGTTTAAAATTTTGACCAATCAGAACATGTAAATGCTCATGGCAGCCATTTTGTTTCACGGACCAGGCTGATTTATGCAAATTTTGTAAAGGACCTTCCATAGATGTTCTATATCAAAAATCAGTTCATTTGGCTTAACGGTTTGTAAGGAGAAGAAGTTTTACATTTCAACCAGTCAGAACATGTAAATGCTCATGGCGGCCAAAGGAACAATCTTACCAAGTTTCATTTGATTTTGAATAGTAGTTTCAGAGAAGAAGATTTTTGAAATAATAACATAAAAAAAAGCCAAAAATGTCAAAAAAGGGCAATAACTCTAACATCAGCTGACAGATTTTCACGACAATCAGCACACAGGTAGCTCTCATCATGCTGAACACTTTCAACCTGCTAGAATTTGCCGTAACCTAATGATTTTTGAGAAATTTGCGAAAAACTGTTGTTTGACCCCTATGTTCTATTTTTAGTAACAGTGGCCATGTTTTTCGACGAATCAAAAATCTCCACATCAGTTCTATGCAGGGTACCCCAAGGAACATTCATACCAAGTTTGGTTCTAATTAGTCAAGTAGTTTCAGAGGAGAAGAGTTTTGTATAATTGTTAACGACGACGACGGACGCCAAGTGATGGCAATAACTCACATGGCCTTTGGCCAGGTGAGCTAAAAAGTTCCAGACAAAAAGACAGCAAAGTGGTTATAAAAGCTTGTGTTCATAGCTAATGATGTAGGTAAGAGGCATCCCACCTCATATTTATACAAGTTTGCAAGAAAATTGTGACACATGAATTGAAAAATGAATGGATGGAGAATTAGTAAAATTAAAGGTTATAGGATTTTTAATAATTCAATTGATCAAATTACAAATTATTTCTTTAACTACATATACCTCACTATTTAAAATCATTATACAATGATCAAAATGGTGGTGTTCCATAACAGATGTGCTGTATAACATAGCCAACGGAGATTCAACCCTGAAAAATAAAATACAGGGCTTGACACTTTTTTCTATGAGCAAAATTTTCCAAAAACAGCCAAGACCCCAGTACATGTAGCAACAAAATTTAACATAAATTGTATGTTGTTATGTTACATGCATATCTATTGTATTAATAAAACAGCAATTTTTTTTTTATGTTCTATTGAATTTATATGGTTTCCCCTTAAACCAAATTTATAAATGACTTTTTTTGGAAGATATTTTTCTGAAAACTGTAAGAAAAGGTTCTAGATACTTGTACTTAAGATTAATGGAAAAACTCATTTGAGGAAATACTTTAACTGAGTGGTCAGGATTATGGTTATGAAAGATATATTGAAAAGCTTATTGTATGATATGCAATCACCCAAGAAGGAAAACAAGAGACTGTCTGATTGACAGCAAATCCGATGTCCTTCATCATTGTTTGGAGCATGCCCAAGCAGGAACCCCTTCTTCTTTTTACAATGTGGTTGTCTTTGCTCTAACTTTGTAATGAAAATGTTTATACTTACTTCACTTGAAAGGCATTATTTGTTCCTCTGTGATCTAAGTCATGGCACAGACAACCAACTATCAGGGCAAATACCTCAAGGTCGTCAAACATAGGTACTAATTCACCTGTCTATAAAACATTATAACTGCTAATGTAAGGGTACTTTTATTCCTGCATGTAGATTTTCCGATGAGTAATTTTACACTAGTGTTGTCTTTCCGTAAATAGTGCAAAACAGAACAAACAGACAGTAAAATTTAATTCTTTATTTCAAAGTTTATTTATTTACTTTTTGCTCAAATTTTATTTTAAGTTTTAAAAATGTATTCATTGTTTAAAGTTTTAAATTTGGCATAATCCTTGTATTTTCATAAATTGAATGTAACCTTTTATATCATAAAGAGTATTTTTGTATAAACATTTGGCTTGTCAAGATTTCTTTACCTCCTGCAAAGTTAACTCAGTCTTTTAATATCAATGAATATAGGATTGTTATTGTTAATAAGATTGTTCCATATAGAATTATGCATGGATAAATGATAATTTAAAATTACGTTTATACAGCTTTTGATGATTTGATGGATTTGTAGAAATTGCCTTTATAAATTATATTCGTTTAATAAAGTTTTCTTTTCTTTTAGAAGCCTGATTAGTTAGCTATATACTTATAAGGTTTAAATAGTTGAAATCTACTTTAAAATATCTTCACATAAGTAAATCCCGAACTACCGATTACATATTAAATGACATTTTGTCAATTTATGGTAATATTATAATGATAAAGATTATACATGTATTATTAAATATGGAGCAGAGGAATATCAGGTGACAAATTATACAACCAAACATTTCAATGAAGAATAATTGCACTAGGTAATTTTTTCCAGGATAAATTACACTAGTGTATAATTTCCACATGACAATTTATTTTTTTAAATGCTGGCTTTGATATATTTTTAACCCCCCCTGCCCCCCCAAAAAAAACCATGCCCCATTTTATTTAATGGTCCCCCTAAAAAATCCTTTTTAAGAGTGTTTTGGATACACAACTAAACAAAGGATAATTTACACTAAGCATGGAAAAAGTAACCTAGTGCAATAATTCCTCTGAAATTATACACTAGTGTAACTTGTCCTCTGGAAAGAATACACTGGTGGAACGAATACACTGTTACACTAACAATCTATAAACATACTATAATTTTTGAATTGTTCATTTCCTTATTCCATTAATTGATTATTTAAGTAACAAGTCAAGGTAACTTTGTACTTTAAAATCTAATATATAAAATATCATAATGTTGAAATATAGAACTAGAGGCTCAGAGGACTGAGCCTGTATCACTCACCTGGCAAAAACAAGAATTGCCCATGACGGCCATGTTTGTCACATGATCTAGACAAAATGAGAAAATTTGTAAAAACCCTCCAACAGATGATTCTTGTCAAGTTTCGTTTCATTTGGCCAAGCAGTTTCAGAGAAGAAGATTTCTTTATATCAGCCCATCAGAAACAAGAATTGTCCATGGCAGCCATGCTTGTTATCTAATCAGGATGAAAAAAAATTAATTTCATAAAAGACTTTCCATAAATGTTTCCTGTGGGACAGTTTGGCTAACAGTTTTGGCCAAGCAGTTCTAGAAAAAAAATTTTTTTTAATCAACCAATGAGAAACAAGAATTGCATATGATGGCCATATTTGTTGCCTGATCGGGACGAAATCAGGATACTTTGTAAAGAACCTCCCATAGATGTTTCCTGTCAAGTTTCGTTCCATCAGCCAATCAGAAACAGGAACTACCCATGGTGGCCATATTTGTAGTCGGATTGGGACAAAATGAGGATACTTTGTACAGAATGTCCCATAAATGCTTCCTGTCAAGTTTCGTTCCATTTGGCCATTCGATTTCTGAGGAGAATTTGGGCAGGTGAGCTAAAAAGGAACTTGACTATCTACCTACAATACAATAAAATCAAAAAGTGAAGTTCTGTCAAAATCAAATAATATTTAAACAGCTTTAAAATTATCCTCAGATATATAAGTTATCAACAAAATTCAGATTTTACATGAAATCAGGGACCATAATTCTAGAAAGGTCGAATAAAAATTATCCAGAAACTATAAAAAATTTCAGACAATTTAGACTGTTATTTTGGCATGAAAAAAGTCTATTCAAGGGTCTGTAACATTCCATAAAAAGTCTATTCAAGGGTCTGTAATATTCCATATAAAGTCCATTTAAGGATCTGTAAAATAGTATTAATAAATGAAAATCCGAAGGCCATTATTACAGACTGAGGGCATATAACAGGGCCATTATGAAAACACCCATTTCTTAATACTTTTATTAACCAGTTTGTATATAGCATTTGCATTAATCTGAATAGCACAAATATAATGGTAAGTAATCAAAACTTGTGAGAAAAGTTTTAAAGATTAATTTCGGACATTTTTTTTCAAAAATATGTTTTAAAATGTTCTAGTTTGCTCTTCCTGAAATTTCCAAGTGGAGTATTGAAAAAAAGCAGCCATTTTGAAAAATCTGTAATAACCGGTTATTATGAACAAAAGTCTGTAATGGCCCGGTTATTATGAACAAAATTCTGTAATGGCCCTGCTGTAATGCATTCATTTTGCTCATAAAGGTAAGGCATTTTTAACGTATTTTACCCTACTGGTTAATAATACTCCGTATAAAGTCTATTCAAGGGTCTGTAACATTCCATATAAAGCTAAATGTGTTTTATTGAAGGGTTCTATATCTTTTAAAAAACATTCTTTGGAAAAAATCCCAGATAGAAATGTGCATCCATCCCTCTGTCAGAATGGAAAAATAATCATATAAATGTCTCTGAATTGGGAATAAATATGACATTTACATGGCTTACACACACCAAGGTTCACCAACCATTAATTTTTTTTTCTTTATATATATATGTTTTATATTAAATATTCAAGTCAATTGTGAACAAATTATTCTTTTCAACTTTCAGAAAGCATTTAAATCTGAGGGTTGATTTTGACAACAACAAAAAACCACCTAAGTGCTTTACCTGAAACCATTTTCCTATGTCTAATAAAGATTCTATAATGGACAAATACTAAATGCCAAAAGCTGAATCTGTTATAAAAAAGAATAAAACCATCCCAGTTTTAAAAATAATAACAGTAGACTTGTACAAGAAATAACATAAATTTCTTACATATAAAATAGTAAACATTGTTTGTGCTACATTAAATGCATGCCTCCAGTTGTGATAAGTCACAGGACGATAATTTTTCTTTACGCTACAAATCCATCGACACACAACCTGAAAGAATAGTAGGACATAACAAAAAAACTGTTTTACAATGTAATAAATTGTAGACAAATAGTGAACTAAATCAGAGGCATTGTTGAGCAAGTTCACAATAAGATGTCAAATTATCTCCCTTTCAAGATGTTGTATAGGAATTGTTTTGCTTTATGCTAGACTAACTTTACATAAAGTTTCATTCAATTCCAACAGAAAGTTTAGGATGAGTTCCACTTACAAGATGCATTGACAGATAGAAAGGCAGACAAACTGAGGGATTCTTCTATTGTTCTACCACCCTGAATTTCGTCTGACTGTGGTATAATGATGATTTTATGTCAACAGGTTAAATATTCCCTGAGACAAACCAAGAAAAGTATAATTTATCAAATTTGAATGTGCAATTATATATAGGCAGTTATGGAAATACAAGTATTCAGAAATGTTTTTGAAACTGGGCCTCCATTTGGCAACTCAAAAAATCTTAAATACATGTATCAACATTAGATCAATTTCAGCATTTTGTTGGAAAGACAGATTTTATGAAGGTTGATGACTAATCTAATGGGTGATTCACAAAGTTTCAGAGAGAATCCTGTTATGTTTTGCATATGTCTAGACAAAAAATTAATGTTCTTTCAGTTTTATGTTGTGAAATTGAGACACATGTTTCAAAATTCCAAGAACTTCTTAACTGGGCATTTCTCAAACTGAGTCATGTTCTTAATCCTGAACAAAATTGAATCCCCAAATATTATTCTTGACATAATTATTTCATATATAAGTTTCATAATATATCCTGCTTACAATAACTGTTACCTCATTACAAACTAGAGGCTCTCAAGAGCCTGTGTCGCTCACCTGTATCTAATGTGATTTTGGAAATTATGTAAAATTATATAATAATTGAGACCAAGATTGGTTTAATTTGACACAGTATTTAAAATTAAAAACAGGTCATCTTAGTGTAGTCTTACAATAGCTACTGAAGACATCTTATCATTATTATTTTTGAATATGTGGTCAAGTTGTGACCATTCAGAATTTTTTTTACAATTTTCTGATAGATTTCTAAACATCTTGGATGATGGATCGGCAACAAAGTAACAACACTTGGTCAGCACCTCATAAGGAACATTCATGCTATGTTTTGTTACATTCCATTCAGTGGTTCTCTAAAAGAAGTCATTTGTATGCATTTCCCATAGGGTCCTATGTTAAACTAAGTCCCCCTCTGGCGGCCATCTTGGATGATGGATCGGCTACAAAGTAACAACACTTGGTCAGCACCTTATAAGGGTTCATTCATGCCAGATTTAGTTTCATTCCATTCAGTGGTTTTCTAAAAGAAGTCATTTGTATTCATTTCCCATAGGGTCCTATATTTAACCAAGTCCCCCGCTGGCGGCCATCTTGGATTATGGATCGGCTACAAAGTAACAACACTTGGTCAGCACCTCATAAGGAACATTCATGCCATGTTTGGTTTCATTCCATTCAACGGTTCTCTAAAAGAAGTCATTTGTATGCATTTCCCATAGGGTCCTATGTTAAACTAAGTTCCCCGCTGGCGGCCATCTTGGATGATGGATCGGCTACAAAGTAACAACACTTGGTCAGCACCTCATAAGGAACATTCATGCCATGTTTGGTTTCATTCCATTCAGTGGTTCTTTAGAAGAAGTTCAAAATGTAAAATGTTAACGACGACGCTGGACGACGGACGACGGACACCAAGTGATGAGAAAAGCTCACTTGGCCCTTCGGGCCAGGTAAGCTAATAATGAATCCACAGTGCTAAACTCTGTTTCTGACATAAGGATCAAAATACTTAATTTTGTGGAATCACTCAAGCATGATATGTAGGTCATATTTTGATGATCTCTGCTGATTTACATATAAGGTGACTGCAGTTGTAAAATATGATGTAACAACACAGGTTTAATTTAGAAAAAGAATGCAAAAATTTAATCAGAGTCACTCTACCATAAAATGTAGGTCATAGTGACCAAAATTTAACTGAGCTGCTTTGTACTACTACTATATAATTTGACTGTAACTATGCAATATCATTATTTCATTATTAATACACTCAAGCATAAAACATAGGTCATGGTGACTCAAATGATGCTGGGTTGTGTTGTACTATACAAGATGATTGTAGTGGTAAAATATCATCAATATATTACCATAGGTTCTTTGAAAATAAACCTAAATGCAAACATTTTACAAAAGTCATGGTGAAATGGACCTAAATGCAAAAACTTAACTCATGAGTCACTCATGCAAAAAATGTAGGACATATTGACCCAACTACTGACGATATGTATTATATAATGAAAAATTATTATAGTGGTGAAGTATCATTGATATAGCATCATGGATTCCCAGGATATGAAATTAAAGGCAAAACTTTATTAGAGTCACTCACGCGTTCAATGTAGGTCAAAGCAATCCAAAGGTTTTTGATCTGTGTTCAGTCTTATAAGAGGATTGCAATAGTACATATATAATATCATTGATATATCTTCATGGGTTTCTGAGATATGGACTTAAACGAAAAAACTTAACCAAGCCAGACAGACATACGTACGGCCAAGAGTAAATCTATATGCCCTTTCCTAGCACATTCCTGGATGGGGCATACACAATTTAATCAATCAACTTTGACTGTTAAATTCAGTTAAGGCTTGCCTTTGTTTTTCCTTCAATAATACCAGCTGAGTGGTTTTTTGCAATGTCAAAGTGACTAGGGTACTTCAATTATAAAAATATGGATCAGGTTTTTTTCATATTCACCAATTTTCTACCTCATTTTCTTTCGGAAGTTGCATCTACAACAGAATTCCTTTGAAGAAATATTTATTCCCCAATCCAATAATACATACTGGTATATCTAAGTATATACTGTTACTTACATCATAAGGAACACGAAATTTATCTATAATGTTTGTGTCTTTGAACATGGCAATTGTGGCTTTCATGGTTTCAACATCAGACATGGGTAGGTCATTAAACTCATATGTATATAGACCAAGACTTTCAGCAGGAGGAATATCACTAGCCTATAGATAAAATAAGTTAACAGTTAGGAAAAAAAAATTCACATTTGCCCTTGCAAATCACATCTCACATATTACAGGTGAGATTTTGTTTGTCCCAATATTGCTTTACAGTAAATTTTGAAATCTCACCCCTAAAACTTCTCAAAGTCTTTAAAATTCTTTTTTTTTTAAATCTCATTCTTAGATAAAAATTTCACACAAACTACTAGTGGATGATCACATGTATGCTTGCCTGTACATTGTAAACTATCAGTGTTTAGTAAAACTATCCTTTGATCTTTCTACCTATCTAGGCTTTCTTTATACTATAGTGTTATAAAATGGGTATTTTCATTTAAAGCCTGTATTATGTCTGAGTCAGTAGCATTCGATCGAGGTCAACTGTCTATACAGCTAATCGAGACCCAATACAACTGTACCAGGACATAATACAGGCTTTATATGAAAATACCCATTTTATGACACATTTATTTTGGAGAACATGCAGAAGGCATAAGTTTATACAGGGCCAATGCCCTTTATGAATTTTTATACCTAAAGGGCATCGGCCCTGTATAAAAACCAGCTTTCAAGAACTTCCTGTTATATTGAATGACCCATTTATACTGTATTTTAAGTCATTAGTTAATGAATAATATTATCACTAACTCCATACGACCATGATTTCATTAAGGATGTTCGCTACTCTGTTTCAAAAATAACAAGCTTATTAAAAGACTGTTATAAATTGATATTATATAAGTAAAGGAACTGAAAAAGCAGAAAATAATGAAGGGTACGTGTGCTTGTTTTCAAGATATACGCCATTGAAAATTTGGCGGGAAATAATTCTCTCTAGACTTTTCATACATTTAACATTGGCACCCTTTTTCTTTAAATAAATATGAAAAAATAACAAGGATTTTATAGGATTTTCAAATATGGCTTTTTAAACTATATGTAATAAAATTATGAAAAGAAAAATAGGGGTTAGCGGGGAAATTTTTCAATGGCACTACATGGATAAAACCAGAGGATTCCGAATATCTGGCAAAAATTCAAAAACAAGAGGAGCGAACATCCTTAAGGTAGCTTATAATAGATTATTACAGTACATTATAAATCTTTTTGGCCAAACATTATGGAATTATGTTGATTAAGATATATCTTTCTCAAGTTGAAACACATTTCATCGTTTGAATGTGGCATCCATGACAATAATTAGGGAGCAACCATTTAATTTTCGGGGGGGGGGGGGGAGGGAATGAATTTGAAAAAAAGGCAGGACCAAAAATCCTCAGAAAAATAAGGCAGGATGAAAAAAGTAGAGAAAGAAGGGCAGGATAAAATAAAACATTGAACTCAACCGTTCATTAATTGCTGTTTCTTTAGGATACGTATCTATATAATATGAATAGTTTCAGTAAATAATGAATGCAATTAATATAGTACGCTAAAGTGCGACTGTAATATGTACACAGAGGAAACTTAGTTTACACATCATAATCCTTCCTCAGGTCTTCCAGGAAATGAAATCTGAAACAGTAACTTGTACACGGGAGCTTGTACACGGGAGCTTAATATGTGTATTATTATTTGTTTTGATGTATGTAGGCTATCAATGAAACAACAAACCATTCATATATTTTATTTTGGATTTTCAACTATTTCAACCCAGCGCACTGCTGGTGTTTGTTAATTACATGAAAAATGCAAATACAGTGCATTTGAAATTGGTATCTTAGATTTTTATCATTTAAAGTATTGTAGGAATTTATTTTTATGGTCATTTTGATTTATATCAGTGTTCATTCACTATTTTGCTGAAGTCATTTCTGAGATTAAAAAAAAGACAGGACAGCATGAGCCCAGGAAAAAAAGGCAGGACAATACCAGGTAGTAAAAAAAAAGGCAGTCTCGAAATTTTGCTGAAAAAAAAGGCAGGACTTAAGATTACTCCCATGCCTCCCCATCAAAATCAAATGGTTGCTCCCTTAAGAATATCGCATTTCCAAAGTTTGCTGAAAATTACCAACGTCATTGTCATATGTTGTATGGAATATCTGGGACATTTGAAATAGTCAGTTGCTTAGTTATGATCCACTTATATCACTTAGATCACTTGCTGACACAGCCATAAACATTACTGTTGGGATTTTTACAAAATCTCTTAATAAACATCTCAATAATACAGTTTCTCCTTGATATTTACCCTAGAATAGATTATTGGGCAGATCTAATAGCCCATGAATTTATACCAGGCCATCAGAGTAACATACAACACGTTACAGTAAGACTATATCACTTCCAGTAATATTGTTCCGCGCTGAAGTGTTTTATCAATCTGACAGTTTATAATATGTAAATTTTATATTTTTGACAAATGTATTGGTCATGCTGATTTTACAATATAAGGGCAGATTTTTTACTTATTATATGATAAATATTTTCATAATCTTCAAGACAAGGATTTAAATAGTTTAAATCCTAGTTCAAGAGAATAAAAAATACATTTTTATTTCTAGTTTATATCAGAGGTATAAAAATTTTCTTCAGTCCTAACTGCCATAATTAATAATACATTTTAACAACACCAAAAAATATAAAAAAAACAATTACAAGTTCTTGTTGGGTATATCTTTTCCAAAAAATGTAGCAGCATGAGTAGCAGAATGAGTAGCAGTTATATTTTGTCTTGTATTTCTAGTGTGCAAAACAGTATGCTTGGAGGGACAAAGTATTTTGGGTAAATTGTGCATTATTCCTCTGTTGTAGTGGATGAAGCCATTCTCAGGTGAATTACCCCTAGGGCATTGCAATGTTTCTTATGATGATATAGAATATATATGGTTTAAAAGAAGTAATCTATGAACATTTTTAAAACAGAGAGGATGGGGATTACCAATCATCCCCCCCCCCTTCCCCACAAGGAACTCATAAAATGTTTAATTCATCTCATAAACAAGCACATGTATGGTTTAGGATATGGTTTCAAGATACTCAAACCCTTCTCAAATAACAAATGAACTCATTGAATTGGTCTTCTGATGAATATACATAGTTTAGAGGTGGGGATATCAACTGATTTCAAAATAAATGAACCTTTTTAAAATGCAAGGATGGGGATTAACCCAAGGGACAAATGAATTCTATTTTTAGTAAAAGTGAGCTTTACCTTTGACCTAAAGACCCCAAAATAAATAGGGTTGATTATTGGGGGCATTACTCACCCAACTTGGGTTTCCATAGAACAAGTTATCAACTTGAAACCACTTGTTTCAGATGGACTAAGTGACTACTATATGCATCCAAGAAAAATTTTGGGGGGCATAAAAAAGGCATTATCATCTTTCCTCATCACTTTTTTCTTGGTTTTTTAGATTCCACTAAAAATCATCTTATTGATACATGGAATCATCCAGACAATGTACCATTAATTTCTCTGTTTCTTCATTCTGTGCTGTAGCATGGTATGACAGTACTTCTAAAGCAACACTTTGTTTTGCCATCAGCTTACAAGCATTCTCATACATCTGACAGTTATGTATTCCAAGTCCAGTGAATATAGAAAAGGCCTAAAAAAGAAATATAATTCCACCTGTTTTTTTTTTAAAATTCCATGTTACTTTACAAAAACTAAATAATGTGAAACCATTCTAAAATCTAATCTAAGATAATCATTTTTTAAATTTTTCTTTGTTGGACCTAATTCCATAAGATTAGTTTTGAACAGCAATTTAGATAAGAAGAATGGAAGTTAATTTTACTGACTTTCTACATTTTTAGTATTATTGCCATTTGGCAAAACATTTTACATTTTACCACGTTAAAGAGACCATTTACTGGCATCGATGATTTCCAGCTTATTTCATGTATTACTAACCTCTAATGTGTTTGCATCATTTTCATTGAATGGGTTTCCATTTTCTTTATTTATAAGCTGGGTTACACCAATAATTTTCTTGTCACTATTATAAATGGGCATGCACAGCAAACTTTTTGTCTTGAAGTTTTCTTCTTCATCAAACTGCCAATATAAAATGCTATCAAATCAAATTTATGTAAAAAAACTTATGTTTGAATATTCCATTGAACAATTGTGTTGCCTGCTCTCATCATTCAGTGGTTAATGAGGAGTTGCGGAGAGGGCTGTCTACCTGACTATTTAAGTAATTAAATTTAATTGAATTAAAGTCTGGAAAATGAACTAACTTAATTACAACATATAACAAAACAAACTGAACAAAAAAAAAAGAAATTCACCAGAACAAACTTATTTCAACATTCCTTTTACGAATGACAATGTAATCTTACATTGGATTCCACTCATCAATCACAAAGAACTGAACATCATCCCAGGTTAATAATTAATTAATAAATAAAATCAGTGCAAGATTGATACAGTAAAATTTTTGAATTATTGTATTTTTTTCTTTCCAAAACATTATTACTAAGCAATTATATACATTTTATGCAATAACCCAGAGAAGTACATATTACTTGACCTTGTTATCAGTTTATGGACACTGGCTACAAAGTTAAACCTCAAAAACTGAACAGGAGAGAGGCCAGACATTTTTACATGTCAACCTGTGTTATACATGTATTATTTTACCATTAGCAGTGAGGGTCACTGCACTATACAAAGACTAATATATACACCTAACAATGATCCTATACACCGAATATTATTGACCTACCATGAGTTTCAGAGCAACTTAGCTAATCACAAAAATGTGACCTAAATCAGTGAAGTATGAAAATGAGGTCAAGGTAAGGTGACTGTCAGACTGATGTTCAACTTACAATGACTACACACACCAAAAAATGTTCACCCATCATATAAAGATACCAAGACTTGATACAACGAAGTGAAGCATCCAAGATCAAGGTCAAGATCAGACAGACAAATATGACCAACAATGATTTTACACATCAAATATTGCTGACCAAGCATGTATTATACTTACTGAAAAACATATCTAGAGGCAAATCATTGTCAAAGATCACAAAGTTAATGAACCATAAAAATAAGATCAAGGTCAGGTGATAGATGTCTGACTGACAAGTAACTAAGTTTAGTTGTCCTAGGTTAAATGGTTTCAGTTATATTGCTTTCAACAAACGTTTATGACACTGCTGCTGGAAAACCTCCATCAACTTTGGTGCTGGTGAGACAAAAATAATCTGTCAAAGCTGATTTTCAAACAGACTTGAGATGCTGCTCATTTTTTTAAGACATTTCGTTAGAATCTATTGTCAGAGACATGTCTATGTTTGAGCACTTCCAAAGTTAATTTTCCATATTTTTACTGTTCCAAGGGGAATATCCGCATGTACAAGAATCTTTTTGTGCTGATGTTTTTAACCCTTCAAATATTTTTTTTAACTTTTCAATGAGGAATAACTAAAAGAAAATTTATTGTCATTTGCCAATATCTGACTCATCCCGGACACTTTTATACAAATGAAATTAAAATATGACATGATCTATATAGGTACAACAGTGCTTTTGTAACAAAAAATTTGTTCCGGCGTGACATTTGTTCTGCCGGAACTTATTTCATAGAAAATATGTTCCATCAGAACTTATATCACAGAAAATAAGTTCCAGCCCTGTAAAATTTGTTGCGGAACTTATTTTTTAACCAAATGTGAAATAAGTTCCGGAACAAATATCACAGTTCCATGAATTTCGTTCCGATATAAATTGTTTAAAAAAAGTCAAATAAATTCCCGTTATAAAAGTTAAAAATTTTTGAAATTTCAAATTAAGTCAGCATATCTGTTGTAAGTAGATAATATGATTAAAAAACAAATGCACAATTAAGATTTTTTGTATCACTCACAATACCTTTCCAGTAATATCTTTCTGTTATTTAATTGACAGTTTCATTAAGACCTTGGTGCCCACTATGGTCATGGCACATTTTTAAAATACTTTGGACTTTGTCTTTTGTAACTACAAGTCTTTTGTTTGACCAGTAGTTTTGTCCTTCTCAATATAATACAAATGTTCATCTTCAAATACGAAATTTTTCTGTGTGATTTTTCGAATTCTTCTTTTTGTGCATCATTTGTTTCATTTGGATGTTTTTTTTCAAGAATGTAATTAAATATTTTCCTATACTCCAAAGGATCCATATTGGATGTTTACACTTTTTATTATTATATATTATCAATTTTGTGCTTGTTTTATAATGTACTTGAATGATAACTTTAAACACACTAATGACAATGCTCATTATTAAAGATAAGTTGTGTAACCAGTGGAACATATTTCACAGACTAAGAACTTATTTCACCAGGTAAGGAACAAATTTCATAGAATAGGAACTTATTTCACAATTTAAGGAACAAATTTCATAAACCCAGAACTTATTTCACCAGGTAAAGTGTGGAACTTATTTTATAGAGATGGAACAAATTAAATAGAAATTGTCTGTGAAAAAAGTTCTCCCGGAATATATTTCCTGTGATATTTGTTCCACTGGAACTTTTATCACAGGAACAAATTTTGGCTCACACTTTCACTGTCAGAAGGATGGACATCAACATTTCCCAGTTTAGCATCGGACACAATTTATAATATACAGGTAATGGATAATAAGATTACTTACTGATCCCTTACAGAATTCATTTTCCTGAGTTACATTAGCAATATTTAAAGGAACAGCCGCTACTACAACATGTCTGGCTATCTCTGCATTTCTGGAGTTTTTCAGATGAGCAGCACTGTAATGAAAAAAGCAGACACATCATTGTAATTTCAATTCTAAATTATGTTTGAATCTTGTGCAATATTTTGCTATTATGCTTACTGTCATTCAAATCTTCCACAGACTGTTGGTCATGCTATTTATAAAATGTCCCAATATTGTAATGGTTTGGTTATAAGAAAATGTAAGATTATAAAGTAAGCATCAATTGAGACATTAATCCAAAAAGTTTGAAAAAGTTAAGGAGACAGGAAAAGATTTTCAGTTCTTTATAAGTGTGTGTGGCTCAGATTTGGTCACCCATTGTTATACAGTCAATTTATTTTTTTCAGTCTTTGGAACCAAGAATCATTGGTTATCCTGGTTTCAAAATCTGAACAGGAGACCTTTTTAAATTTGTTGTTGCAAAAATAAAAAACATGGTACTAGATACAAGGTTGCCATTATATTTTTGAAATAATATATAAAGTACAGGTCCTAGTGCCGATAAAGGAATACCTCCTGGCAGACAGAAATAGTTAATACATAAAGTTTTATTCTTTTCATTATTATACTTTAATTTTCAAGACAATTGAAACTTTAAGGCAATATTTTTTATGAAGTGAATTTCATAACAGTTTTACCATTTTACTTTACTATTTACACACTGAGAGGTAATCTGCCGGCAATGAAGTGAACTTGGATCACAGATTTTTTTTATGGTATTTATAAGACTGGACTTTTTTCTTTGGGGTTGTGTGCTTGACTTTTTTCTCAAATATATTACTATTTGATTCTTGGTCCAAGATAATTATTTAAAAACATTTTTTGAAATTGGATTTTTGGTTGTTTTTTTTTCCTCACAAAATCTAAGTAAAACCATGGGTTATTTTCAAATTCTTTAAAAAAAAAAATAAGTAGTTCTAATAATTTGGAAATTCGAGGTAAGTAGGCATTGTGTTCTGCTATTTATAAACCAACTTTCATTTTAATTCACAAAGAATACATTTTTCAGAATTAATTTTGATTTATTTGGAATTTTGACGATAGAATTTTACCTACAATCAACCTGGTTACCCGGTAAGGGGGTCAAATTCCTGAAAGCTCAGGGTGAAATCAAGAGCATTGACATATACATTATTGTTTAGGGCCAGCTGAAGCCTGCCTCTGGTTGCAGGATTTTCTCGCTGTTTGAAGCCCCATTGGTAGCCTTGAGCTGTTTTCTGCTCTTTGGTCAGGTTGATGTCTCTGACACATTCCCTGTTTCTAATCTCTATTCTATGTTATAATAATAATGAATATCTGGATAATTTATTGTTAGGAATGATTTTGAATGTCGTTCAGTGTGTGTAATTTACATGCTGATAGAATATGAAAAATATTAGAATTTATTCACCATCTTTTCAGTAACCATTATTTTTTTTTCATTAACTCACAATCTATTTAATCAGAATATATATACTATTACATCTTTGTCATACCTAGGAACATGGAAATTCCCACTATCTTTTGGATATAAATCAAATGCTTTAGAAAACACTACATCCTGAAATAAGAGAAAATATTGCAAAAAATTGTAATACATATTTGTTCAATGAAGAAAAAATGTTTTCTTTATCAAACACATATCCTGCTAAACAAAGTATTGAATAAATAAGAAATGATCTATCAGACTGACAACAAACTGGGTTTTCCATCATCACTGTTTGTAGCCGTCCACCCACCATACATTGGAGGGGCATGGGAGTATTTTTCGCAGGGACATAGATACCCTTATCAATAATTCTATAAACAAAATATGTAAAGTTTCTGAGAAAAAGGGCTAATATAACGAATACGAGAAATATGTCATCAAATGAGGTCACGGTCAAGTACCATATGTCAACCTACGATACTGTTGTCAAGTCATTAAAAATCGCATTTTTTTCGAATTAATATTGATTCATTCATAGGGTCTTTGCATTGGAAATAAACACATTTATTCTTAAACCAGTTGTTGGCATGATACGGGTCATGTTCTTCTCGAATAATTTATGACGGCATGATACTAAATCCCTAACGTGAGGGATTGTGACTGATTTTCTATATGATATAGACATAATCTTTTGATTAGTTTAATTGAGGTCTGGAGCTGGCATGTCAGTAACTGCTAGTAGTCCTTTTTTAATATATATTGATCATTGTCATTTTGCTTAGTTTCTTCTGTTACCTTTTTTAACATCGTACTCGGACATCTTTTGAACTGAGTTTTACTGTGTGTATAGCTGTGTGTTTGTTTATTCCACATTGGCTAGAGGTATATAGGGAGGGTTGCGATATCACAAAACATGTTCAACTCCGCCACATTTTTTCGCCTGTCCCAAGTCAGGAATCTCTAGCCTTTGTTCATACATGTGACAAATTTAAAATGGGTATGGGTGAGATTTGATAAATTTGGGAGATATTTTATTAACATCAAAATATAAGCTTTCACAAGAAAATATTCTCAAATATCATTTGGTAACTAATCAAATTAATCATTTCCACTACTGTTTGTTGTCTCAATTTGCCTTGTGAACTTTGGAAAATATACATGTTATCAATGTTCTGTAATTTAGTGTTAACTTATTTAAATGTTTTTCAAATATTTTATTCTTATTTCTAAATAAGACAATTGTCTTTAAAACAAACAAACAATAATGAAATATATTAAATTTATTCAATTTTTTAACAATGTGCAGGCAAAAAATATTTTTATTAACAACTTTGTGAAATAAGTCTAAACAAGGGAGATAACTCAACATTGTTTACTTACATATAAATGACAAGTTAACCTACAGCAATCACTATTCAAGGACACAAGTTAGCTTTCAAATGCCAATTTCAATATGAAATAAGAATGAAATAACAAACATTTCTATATTTTTCATGTCAAGGACGATGTTTAAAAGAAAAATATCCATTTACCATTTAAAGTTTTGTGGCTTTTGTAAACATTTTATTTTTCCATGGAAGTTAAGGTATGCTTGAGAAATCGTTGCCCGCATATATTTTTCCAAGGAAGTTAGGGTATGAGTGAGAAATCATTGCCAGCATGTATTTTTTCACGAAGTTAAGGTATGCGTGAGAAATTGTTGCCCGCGCATGCAGGAGGGTGTGAGATTGGTCCAAAATGCGTGGGATATCACATGTATGTTTGTTAGTCTTGTGTGTTTTTTTAATTTTGGTTCTTTTTTTTGTTTCGGAGTTTAGTGTGCCGTCTATTTTGCTGAACTACTATACATGATTGTTTAGGGGCCAGCTGAAGCCTGCCTCCGGGTGCAGGATTTTCTAGCTGCGTTGAAGACCCATTGGTAGCCTTAAGCTGTTTTCTGCTCTTTGGTCGGTTGTTGTCTCTTTGACACATTCCCTGTTTCCATTCTCTATTCTACATATGAACTTAAGAATGACAGCATTAACATACCAAATATTTTTTTGCCTAACATGTATAGTTAATGAGAAACTAAGCTTATCACTAAAACTTGAGAAAAATTATTTTCCAGTTAAAAAGTCTACAGCCATAAAAACAAGGTCAAGATGCTTAATTGTTAAGTTTATATCATAAGCTATATTGGGTTCTTGATACATGTTTGTTCTTTGTCAAGAGGTTTCAAAGTTGAATAGTTTTCAACAAAAGTTGATTCTGCATTAAAAAGGCTATGTCTAAGCCTCTCCTTCAATAAATTATGTCACATATCCAACAGGTCAGACATGGTGCTACATAAAATTTCTACTGTTTGGAGGAGCATATAACTATAATCATTTGGTGCTGATTTTTGAACTTGCTGATATAAATCTTTCAAAATATTTCTTTGTAGATGTGAGATCATTTAAAAAAATAATTTTTTCACATTTTTACTGTTCCAAAGAGAGTGACTACAAAACAAGAGGCTCACCAGAGCCTGTATCGCTCACCTGGAGTCTGGTTTTCATTGGACAATTAATCAACTAATTGACCAAGTTTTTTGCAATTGGTTCAATTGTTCAGGGAAAATTTGTTGAAGATTTATTTTTCATAAGGTTTAATGTTAAAATATGTTCCCTGATGGTGGTAGTCCTGGCAGGAAGTTGATAAAATTGACCAGGAATAAGGGTGAACCTTAAATAAATGTAACAGAACCCGACCTCAAATTACACAAACCAATAACTGCTAAATAGAATTTGGGAATCCCTTCAAAATTTTAGGGTATGTAGATCTCAACATGGCAAACATTTTTCAATTTACATTTCACTTCTATCTCAAATAGTTTTGGAGATAAATGCAAAAATGTTAAAATTTTGAAAATTTGACAAAAAAAGGGCAATAACTCCTAAATGGGTTTTGAGATTTCCTTTAAAATTTCAGGGTATGTAGATCTCAACATGGCAAACATTTTTCAATTTACATTTCACTTCTATCTCAAATAGTTTTGGAGATAAATGCAAAAATGTTAAAATTTTGAAAATTTGACAAAAAAAGGGCAATAACTCCTAAATGGGTTTTGAGATTTCCTTTAAAATTTCAGGGTATGTAGATCTCAACATGGCAAACATTTTTCAATTTACATTCCACTTCTATCTCAAATAGTTTTGGAGATAAATGCAAAAATGTTAAAATTTTGAAAATTTGACAAAAAAAGGGCAATAACTCCTAAATGGGTTTTGAGATTTCCTTTAAAATTTCAGGGTATGTAGATCTCAACATGGCAAACATTTTTAAAATTTACATTTCACTTCTATCTCAAATAGTTTTGGAGATAAATGACGAAAAATGTTAAATTTTGAAAATTTGACGAAAAAAGGGCAATAACTCCTAAACGGGTTGTGGAATTTCCTTCAAAATTTCAGGGTAGGTAGATCTCGTCATGCTGAACAATTTTACCCCATGCCAGATTTTCGATATCTGTAACAGTTTTTAAGTAATAAGCCAAAAACAACACATCCACCCCTATATTCTATTTTTAGCTACGACAGCCATGTTTTACGTCAGATCAAAATAAATTGAGGACTGTTTGTAGAGGACATGTCATAGTTCATTCCTATTAAGTTTCAAACCAATCGGCCCAGCGGTTTCAGAGGAGAAGATTTTTGAATGTTAAAATTTTGAAAATTTGATGAAAAAAGGGCAATAACTCCTAAATGGGTTTTGGAAATTCCTTCAAAATTTCAGGGTAGGTAGATCTCGTCATGCTGATCAATTTTACCCCATGTCAGATTTTCGATATCTGTAACGGTTTTTGAGTTATTAGCAAAAAACAGCAATTTACCCCTATGTTCTATTTTTAGCAACAGTGGCCATGTTTTTCATCGGATCAATATAAATTGAGGATCGTTTGTAGAGGACATGTCATAGATCATTCCTATTAAGTTTTAAACCAATCGGCCCAGCGGTTTCAGAGGAGAAGATTTTTGAATGTTAAAATTTTGAAAATTTGACGAAAAAAGGGCAATAACTCCTAAATGGGTTTTGGAATTTCCTTCAAAATTTCATGGTAGGTAGATCTCGTCATGCTGATCAATTTTACCCCATGTCAGATTTTCGATATCTGTAACGGTTTTTGAGTTATTAGCAAAAAACAGCAATTTACCCCTATCTTCTATTTTTAGCAACAGTGGCCATGTTTTTCATCGGATCAATATAAAATGAGGATCGTTTGTGGAGGACATGTCATAGAACATTCCTATTAAGTTTCAAACCAATCGGCCCAGCGGTTTCAGAGGAGAAGATTTTTAAAGAAAAGTTTACGACGGACGGACGGACGGACGGACGGACGACGGACGAAAAGTGATGGCAAAAGCTCACATGGCCTTTGGCCAGGTGAGCTAAAAATTAATATTTGGTGATGATTTATGAGACACTTATAAATTTTATTGAAATCTGTTGAAACATATAAATGTAAGAGTGCTAATGGTCAATTTCCATATTTTTACTGTTCCTTGGGTATTACCACAAGAAAATTAATTTTTTGGTGCTGATTTTAAAAGCTGACAGACATATGGTACATTTGTAAATTTTTGAAATAAATTATATTAAAATAAGACCTTCAAATACAATTCCTTTCATCTACCAAATAATGAAAATTGCTAACAAGTACAGCTTTAATAATATAACTGGATGTCTAGTGTCATGAAATAAATTATATTAACATAAGACCTGTTGGCATGAGATTGCTTACAATGTCAAATGGACAGATATAAATATATAGCATTTTCATACCTTAACTCTATACATTCCCACTGGGGATAAAAATTTGTAGAAGTCAAACTATATATTATAGTGTAAATGTATTAAAGATGAGGGGGTTTTTTATCTGAATATTATAATTAGAATACAAGGTTTCTGAGCTTATAAATATCTAATGTTAGCACCAAACATGAAATACATGCAGATGCATAAACTTGTTTGACATTGAAGAAGTGGAGAATTGCTATCTGTTAAAGCTGTAATATTCTAACTCTTTAACATTTTATAAAAGATCAGCTATAAATTGAGGTCGATGCATTACCTGTCAGAGGTTTATTGGCACTTGGTCTACCCCCATTTGGTCTATGATTGTATCATTCCCATTAGGTATTTTCCTATTTTGTCTACTGTGGAATATGAAAAATTTCCCATCTCCACTAATTTAGTGAGTTTACTAGGGAACAAGAGGCATTTCCCATTTTGTCTACTCAATTAAAATAAGAGTGTGTTTACTAGGAAATCAGAGACACTTTCCATTTCATCTACTTGTTTAAATTTAGTGTGTTTACTAGGGAACCAGAGGCATTTCCCACTTGTCTACTTGTTTAAATTTAATGTGTTTACTAGGGAACAAGAGGCATTTCCCATTTCGTCTACTTGTTTAAGTTTAATGTGTTTACTAGGGAACAAGAGGCATTTCCCATTTCATCTACTTAATTAAAGTAAGAGTGTGTTTACTAGGGAACCAGAGGCATTTTCCATTTTGTGTACTTGTTTAAATTTGGTGTGTTTACTAGGGAACCAGAGGCATTTCCAATTTCTTCTACTTGTTTAAATTTAGTGTGTTTACTAGGGAACAAGAGGCATTTCCCCATTTCGTCTACTCAATTAAAATAAGAGTGTGTTTACTAGGGAATCAGAGGCACTTTCCATTTCATCTACTTGTTTAAATTTAATGTGTTTACTAGGGAACAAGAGGCATTTCCCATTTTGTCTAGTTGTAAATATAAACAAAAAATCTTTAAAAAAATTACACAGTTTTATAATTTTCTGTGAATATGATAACTAAAGGATTGCCAACATTACTGGCATTACTATGGCTTCAGTTGTCTAATTAAAGTCAAATGTCTGAAATTTCAGTGTTGTTTTTGTTGATTTACAAATTGAATAGTTTATTGTTTTTTAAACAATTAATGAGGTGAAATGTAATTGAACAGATCCCAAACTTTCACTTTAAATGAAGGAATTACATAATGCATATATCAACAATTCAAATTTGAAATTGTAGAAAAAATGGGAATTGCCTCCTTTTTCATAGTAGAGACACCCTATATTTAAAATAGTAGACAAAATGGGAAAAGCCTCTGGTTCCATAGTAAATACAATAAATTTAAACAAGTACATAAAATGGGAAATGTCTCTGGTTCCCTAGTAAACACACTCTTATTTAAATTGAGTAGACAAAATGGGAATTGCCTCTTGTTCCCTAGTAAATACACTAAATTTAAACAAGTAGACCAAATGGAAATTTTTTCATATTCCACAGTAGATGTAATGGGAATAGACCATATGGGAATAGACCAAATGGGAGTAGACAAACTGTGAGTAGACTGGGAGTGGACCAACTGGGAAGTTACCTTACCTCAGTACTTTTAATTATCTTTTCCTCATGTATATGGTCTGGATGTAGTAAATCCTATAAATACACAACACACATGCACTACAACAGACAACAATTTTCACAGTAAATATCAAGGAGTATTTTACATGGAAATAACACCAATTACATGGGATAACATAAAAATACTAACATATAGTTATAGTAAATATTTGATGATGTATCTCTGTAAAAAAACATCCAAAATATCATAAGAAAATCACAACAAATAAATTGAATTGTATCTTAAATGGTTATGTCTGTTTAAGTCAATATTTGATTTTTTACATGTAATTTTACAGCAAATTTTACCATGTGGCCCTAAGTTAAATAAATTTCAACTGAAGCTGATCGGGCCTTCAAATACAATTCCTTTCATCTACCAAATAATCAAATTTGCCAACAAGTACAGTTTAATAATATAACTGGATGTCTAGTGTCATGAAAGATCCTATTGGGTCCTATGCTGAACTGAGTTTGGTTGGATGGTTATAACTGAGAAGTAAGTTTGATGAGGTTTCAGACAAGATCTTAGAGTGAATTTTCCCAAAGGGTCATATGTAAAACTAAGTTTGACGGAATAAGTACCTACATTGCTATAGCAGTGTCATCAATTACTATTCTGAAAGACAATCATTTATATACCACTTTTTTTCTGTTTACCTAAATTTAGGCTGTTTGACATCTGACAGAAGAGTCAGACTATTTCCCATTGAGACCTCAATGTCATCTCATACTGTAATACCCATGCTATTGGCATGATAATCACCGCTTTACCTCACATGATTTCTCTGCAATTTTGATGCAAAATAATTTTTGTTTTTAAAAAATTTAACCTTCCTTAATATTGTCGTTTTCTCATTTGTTCATTTGAAGTTGTCATGCAAATTACACAAACATTTATTCATTCTATCTTTATGTCATATACTGAAATCATCTTTTTTGCCTTCCTTGTATCCTAAAATAATCAACTTTTCTGTTGGAAAATTATCACCTGAGATGAAACTCAAGGGCGATTATTCTTTAATGAATGTGATAATCTACCATAACATCCTAATAATATGTTTTTTCTTCAACTGAATGCTTATTTGTAACTTTGTCTATCCATTGTTGTCTGATCCCTGGACATTGTGGAACATGAGAAAAGAATCTGAAAACTTTAGACAGAGAGAGTTGGTAACTCTTAGAGTTTAGTCATTGTGGTAATTTCACACATTAACAAGTATTGCTATATGCTATAGATTTACATAAAAATAAACAAATGTTACAAGATGGGTAAAACGTACAGAAATATATGTCTAACACATACTTGATATCTAATGAAAAGTTTACATTTTTACAAAGAGATGAATAAAAGGTTGCTAAGTAATTGTGATAATTTACATTATACAGTATTTTGTACCTATTTCACTCATTTGTCAATACCAAAAACATTTCTAAACATAAACAGTCCTGCAGTCACCTTATTTGGAGTTTATGAATGTGGAAACATACATGCATGCGTTGTCATGCAAAGGACAACAAGTCAATTTTACCCCTTCTATATTATCATCTATAAGGTATACACTACATCGTTCACATCTCAGTAGTCCCTGGGCGTTTAACATTATCTTTTTTATCAACTTGTCTAAGTTAGTTTGCTCCTCAAATACACCTCTTGCCAAATTCAACAGCATCTAAAAAAATTACAAAATCAGTTTATGTGACATGAAAATATCAGATGGAACAAGAAAACAAGCTGAAATTTTAATAAAAATCAAAGTAACTCTCAATACCAAATTAAAGTGGTATTACATAAACCATATTAGTTTCTCAAAAGAACATCTTACATGTCTATGATATTGGTTTGTAACAAACATTAAATTTGAGAATTCAACAATATTATTTCTTCTTATATTATTATAGGAATTGAATGAAATAATTAACTATTATATTTGAAAAGCTGGTATATATGGGAATTAACTGATATCATGTATTTAAATTTATAAATTTATAAAACCTCAAACCTGATTTCTTTTATATTCCATGACAGACATTTCAAACAACTGAGCATTGGTTAATCCTATTCCACAAAATGTCAAGTATTTCTGAAATAACTGAAAAATAAATATTTAATTCTATAAACTAAAAATTCCACACAACACTTCTGATAGTCAAAGATACAAAAAAATACTCTTTAACAATTCTTATAAAGAAAACTGAAGTGGATAGACTACCTGCATCTATCTCTCCACCACCATAAAGAAAAATAATATAAACAAGAGGCTCACCAGAGCCTGTATCGCTCACCTGGAGTCTGGTTTTCATTGGACAATTAATCAACTATTTGACCAAGTTTGTTGCAATTGGTTCAATTGTTCAGGGAAAATTTGTTGAAGATTTATTTTTCATAAGGTTTAATGTTAAAATATGTTCCCTGATGGTGGTAGTCCTGGCAGGAAGTTGACAAAATTGACCAGGAATAAGGGTGAACCTTAAATAAATGTAACAGAACCCAACCTCAAATTACACAAACCAATAACTCCTAAATAGAATTTGGGATTCCCTTCAAAATTTCAGGGTAGGTAGATCTCAACATGGCAAAGATTTTTCAATTTACATTTCACTTCTATCTCAAATAGTTTTGGAGATAAATGCAAAAATGTTAAAATTTTAAAAATTTGACAAAAAAGGGCAATAACTCCTAAATGGGTTTCGGGATTTCCTTTAAAATTTCAGGGTATGTAGATCTCAACATGGCAAACATTTTTCAAATTTACATTTCACTTCTATCTCAAATAGTTTTGGAGATAAATGACGAAAAATGTTAAATTATGAAAATTTGACGAAAAAAGGACAATAACTCCTAAATGGGTATTGGAATTTCCTTCAAAATTTCAGGGTAGGTAGATCTTGTCATGCTGATCAAATTTACCCCATGTCAGATTTTCGATATCTGTAACGGTTTTTGAGTTATTAGCAAAAAACAGCAATTTACCCCTATGTTCTATTTTTAGTAACAGCGGCCATGTTTTTCGACGAATCAAAAATCCCCACATCAGTTCTATGCAGGGTACCCTAAGCAACAATCTTACCAAGTTTCATATGATTTTGAATAGTAGTTTCAGAGAAGAAGATTTTTGAAATAATAACATAAAAAAAAGCCAAAAATGTGAAAAAAGGGCAATAACTCCTTAATGGGTTTTGGAATTTCCTTCAAAATTTCAGGGTAGGTAGATCTTGTCATGCTGATCAATTTTACCCCATGTCAGATTTTCGATATCTGTAATGGTTTTTGAGTTATTAGCAAAAAACAGCAATTTACCCCTATGTTCTATTTATAGTAACGACAGCCATGTTTTTCGACATTTCAAAAATTTTAAACGATAGAAATTTTCCAGATGCCCTAAAGAACAATTCTGCAAAGTTAGGTTGAAGTTGGTCCAGTAGTTTAGGACGAGTTAACATTTGAAAAAGTTTACAGACGACGACGACGACGACGACAGACGACGACGACGACGGACGCCAAGTGATGGCAATAGCTCACATGGCCTATGGCCAGGTGAGCTAAAAAACCAAAATAACAAATATATATATATAAAAAAAAATACAAAATAAACTAAACAAAACAAAACAAAACAAAAAAAAAAAAACACAAAACATGTATTTGACATAGTCTAAAATGCCATAAAATTAAACATTTATGAGATCAAAAGGCCACAGAACTTTCGGTTTATATAAAAAGGCATCTAACCTATGATTTGATTGCCATGCAACAGTAACAGTTAGAGTCCAAGATATTTTTTTATCATTTGGGTAATAGTCTCAAATTTTTATGATAGGTGAATATTTAACTTCCAAAAAATACTTCCAAGGAGATATACTTCAGTTGGTGAGAGTATTTTTAAACCAACTGATCTTCTGTTTACTTGAAAGTATCTTACATATACAATTGTCAAACATCATTATCTAATTCTGACTGAATATAATAAAAGTGAGCTGAGTGCTGTTGTGAAGTCAAATGTAAGCATATTTTCTCCAATTTTAAAATGTTGTCTGGCTGTTGTTGAAGGAGCATTTATTTTACTTTCAAAAATATTTACCTATCAGGCTATTTGACCTATTTATTAGTGTAATTGGTACAGATATGCAGCTTATCTGTTAACTTTACACAAATTGGAGTACAAAAATAGCTTTCAAAACTACAAATCAGGAAATAATTTATGTTCTTTCTATAATTTCCTTTTAAAATATATGTGCAGAATTTACCAATCTGGAAATCTTGCAGATTCCAGAAAAATTTCACTTATACATAAATCTATTTTGACTTCAGTGTATTCTGTCTAATTTTCATATGTATAACTACATATATAGAAGGCATTTTTAATACTGAAATTCCTTGCTTCACCCACAACTTTTTTTGCATTTTAAACCAAATTTGTTAAAACAGTTCCCCAAGTTGGCCAACTGATAGCAAAGTTTATAAACAGTGTGTCACTACAATTTTTACATTTCTAACAATGTATATATTTTCATCCTTCTAATGCCAACTTCTGAATACAAGTTGAATTTTGGGTAACTTATGCTGAATACAAACTGAACATTCAAATTCATAAAAGCATTCTCAGTTGTTAACAATGGTACTACTTCTGCCTTATTCTAATGTACTTTTGAACATGAGATTAATGAGCATGTTTCCTTTTACACCACATTTGTAATATCATCCAAAATATGCTTGAATATAATTTTTTGTGTAGAAGCACTCTTAATCAAGGTTTTATGACATAACATTGTGTCAATGACGGGCTTGCATCTATGTGAGCATTGACACTTTGATTTTGAAACCTCTGCATAGCTGTTGCAGAACAAGCATATCTGTCCTGTTTTTAAAGCATAAATGATACTGATATGCAGCTTATCTAAGGCTCTGCTTTGTCAATGATTTTATGTATTTTGGAGTAAAGTTTTTACTGCAGACATTTTATGGTTTCTTTTTAAATGATTGTTAAGCAGCTGTATGGAACATGCCCAATGTTGAAGAATGTACAGCATATCTCATTTTGACTGTAACAAAGATGAATTTTTACATGTGCCCCCTTTACATTAACATTAATCTCACACGAATACTTACAATTTCATCATCCACCGTAAAGATCTGATTTCCAGTCATCTTATTTATGATCTGTGCTACCCCGATTACCTCCCCTTCATAGTTTGATATTGGCATACATAGGATACTCCTTGTTCTGTATCCAGTCTTTTTATCAACATCTTTATTAAATCTTGGATCCTGGAATATACATAACAATAATACATCGACTTAAAGATTTACCACAATTTTATCATAATTAATACAAGATTTACTGAATTCAAGAAAAACATTTGTGATAACAGTTCTGTTAAAGATCAATGCAGGAAATCCTTGGAGATGTCTTCATATTTATATGTACCAATTCCACAAATCTATACCGGAGCCTTATACAGCTAACCTGAAATCTATATCAGATCCAACCCTTTTATCTTAATCCAAAAGGTTACAATCATGGTACTATATGGTTGTTGAGTAATGAAACCAAGATGATTTATTTTTAAATTATTCAGTATATAAGTTATACACTTATAGAGAAAAATATTGTCAAATCTTTAGATATTCATAAATGTTACATATCTGCTAGATATCACACGAGTTGTCTCTCCTAAAAGTAATAAACTGTGGAGATCTTCAGATTAATAATATGTGTATAATTATGCTATTATTATTTCAGTACATTTGTATGGACTGCAGTTTTACAACATATTGATGACATTCATATTGTATTTTTACAATTTATTTGTAAATCAATCATAAGCAATTAATGTTTCCTTTTCTTTTAAAAAGAATATTCATTTCTTCTACAGTGTTTTATGTTATGAATAATTATACTGCTACCTTTGGGGCTCCTTGATTGGATTAATAAAACTTATCTTATCTTATCTATAAGTTTGTAATATGTGATGGGACAAATTTTCTTATGAAAATAATTCTGGACTGGTAATTTCAGTCTGTTTTACAGTTAGATATTGAATATCTGGAAAGTAGTTTGAAATATAATTAAATTAATTAAATTTATCTTCTGCAGAAAAGTCAAATATTTATTTTGCATCTTTTTAATCATTACATATGATTCCATGAATATTAGGTTTATATCTATTAAGGTAAAAGATTTATTATGAGAGAAAAATTAGTTTCAATGAAAAACATTTCTTGGGAAAAATGTTAAGATGGATAGGAATTACAATTGTAATATATGACAGTACACAGATAACATCCTAATTATTAAAATTATCTCCCCTCTCACAATATTTTATCAAATATAACTGTATTTGAAGTCCATATTTTCAGGGGTAAAACCTTTTTTTAATCCAAAATTCTAATACTTTACCCCCATCACTTCTTCGAAATTCTTTAATATTCTTTACAAATTCTAAAAATAATCAGTACTTAATTCATTTTAATTTGTATTTGCAGTTGAGAGTTTCTCATGATTACTGAACCATGAACACTTTAATGAAGATAGAAATTACCGGTATAAAAGTTGTCCATTTCCAATTGTTTTCACTTGTAATGGTTGTGTTCATAATTTGAAATTGGATGTAACGCATCATTTGAATTGTCAAATTTTTTTCATCTATCATATGATAGACTAAATTTTCTTTTCTACTATGACTTCATTTAAGGGAATCCTGATGTTTAGACGTCAAAATATCGGTTGGAATTAAATTATAAGGATTGACAGTAATTTTGTTTTCCGTCTATTCGAAATAACCTCAATGCACATGGTGCACCTTCAAATAACCTGCTCCGTGGGTTATTTAGTGTGCACCACATGATTGAGGTTATTTCTTCATAGACTGAAAAAAAATTACAGTCAATCCTTTAATAACCTCCCTTGTTTGCTATATATTTTCAAAATATTTCATTATTTCATTTTTTCTTGAAATTTACAATTTTATTCATCTTAAAAGTTATTACTGGTAGTTTTTCACTGTAGACCTATGGTTGAATGTTGGAATAATTTCATTCCAGAAAATGTAGATTTAAATTATATTGAGATTCCACAGGGTTTCATTTACTTTACAATATAATTTCAGTATTTTACATGTGTAGGTTGTCGAATTGACAACAGGCTTTGAACAAGACCTGACTTTAAAATTTAAATGGACTTGTAACATAATACATAATTTTTCCTTTGAAGTTTTTATGTGATAATCTGCTTAATAGTTCGGTTTCTGAAAAACCATGGTTTAATATAAAGATTGATATGTTATTCCATTAAAAAGAATCATGACGTACTTTGTTCTTGCAACTTCAATGTAGATAGGCAGAGCTTGGACTATGGTTTAATCTGATATTTTTTTATGTTAAACCATGATTTAAAAAATTGCCTGGATCGATTTTATCGTGCGCGTGCTAAGCAGCGGGCTAGAACGACACTCCACCTGGTTTTTTATTGGATAAAAAATCACCAGGCCACTTTTGAATGATGTTACAAAACATATACACCACACCTTACTCATTAACATATTTAAACGAACTCATTCTGCGGATTCGTCGTTTAAATATGTTAACTCGTAAATAGCGTGGTATATATAATACTTGCACAAGGTCTGTCTCTTATGGATTTCAAATGGCTGAAGAGCCTAAACTAATAATTCACTAAATGTTTGGATTTGAACTTTAAGATGGAATTTGTATAACATTTTTGGCAATTGTAATTATAATTCTGTCTATATGTAAAAAATTTGTTAAATAAACATGTCTTTTAATTGTTTTCTGTATTATTTCCTGTCATAACTCAGATCCCAGTGGAACGAACCTATGTCTTGGTATCATCATTTGGCTATCCGGTCATATTTCCAATATGATATCAGGAAACTAAGGTACGACACGAGAGGACGGTATTGCAGGTACACCAGACATTCCTGTTACACACTATCGCATGTGTTGTTTGTTTGTTTGTTTAGTTGGGGTTTTATGCCGTTTTCAGCACATTTTGGCTATTTCACGGCAGCCAGTTTTTATTGGTGGAGGAAGCTGGAGTACCAGGAGGGAACCATCAACCTTTGTTAGGAAAATTGGCAATCCTTGTCAATTAAGATCCAAGTCGATCACATCCCGCCACAGGTGTGAGATTTGAACTCACAACTCAGTGTTGACAGGCTAGTGATCATTAGTAGTCATGGCGAACTACCTAGACCACCCGGCCACCAAGGCCCCTCCCCAAAGTGAGAGAAAGGGATGGTATGCATCCAATTTGAATTATACAAAAACAATATCTGACCAGTGCAATTATGATAAATAAATATGATATAAAAAAACATAAAGCATTTGTCATGATCAAAATATTAGGGGAAAAATACAAAAATATAATCCTCCCACCTATATTTTTTTTTAGAAGGGTAGATGATAATCTATCAATAAACTTGATTTGGCCTTACTATCAGTCACTTTGTCTATTACTACCTGACATTTTATTCTATAATGGATATACTTTGTATCATTAGTGTTTCATTGTTTGACTAACCTTAATGGAGTATTTATTTATTAATGATGTTTGTAATGACCCATCAGCAAATAATAAAATATTGATTGCAATTAAGTTCAATGATTTATACAGTCATATTTTGATTATGAATGAATTAATATAGGATAACATAAGAATAACTAGAGGCTCATAGCAGCATGTATCGCTCACCTGGATTTAACTTGGCCACCTTAAGCATGATTAAAAATCTAAGTGTAACAGTCAATTTGAGTGCTTTTCCCATAGGGAACTATAGTAAACTAAGTTTGCCTGTGGAAGACATCTTGATTGACAGTCCAGATTATCGGACATACTTCTAAAAGAGGACCATTTAGGAACCATGGCCACCAAGTCTTGTTCCAATTGCCCCAATGCATTCAGATAAAAAGATTTTTAAATGAATTTTCCCATTATGTCCTATGTTAAACTAAGTTGAGCTGTGGCAGCCATCTCAGTTGAGTCAAGGTCATCAGACACAGTTCTGAAGGAAGACCATTTAAGGACAATTTCTGCCAAGTCTGGTTCCAATTGGCTCAATGGTTTTTTAAATGAATTTTCTCTTAGGGTCCTACGTTAAACAAAGTTCAGCTGTGGTGGCCATTTTGGTTGACAGTTTGGGTCATGGGACACAAGTCTGATAGAGGATCTCCTCAGGACCACTGCTGCCAAGTCTGGTTCCAATTGCCATTGGTCATGTAGTTCCATAGAAGATTTTTTAAATTCATCCCCCCTTTTTCTATTCTTAGTAACAGCAGCATGCCTATTGGAAGTCAGGGGTGCCAGACATAAATTTGGACCATTCCAACAAAGTTTGGTCCAAATTTGGCCCTGTGGTTTCAGAGGAGAAGATCTTTGATTCGTTTGAAGGAAAGTTTCAGGGCAGGTGAGCTAAAAAAGGTAAACTTTTGCTTTTTGTCTGGAGTTTTTTGGCTTGATGGCAGAATTGTTGAAATTCCTTTTCTTGTATTTTTAATAAAGCACTTTTCAAAAAAGTTTAGGACAAATTAAACTAGAAATACTGTGAGCAAAGCTCACTACTTGATACCTCTGCCTTACATAAGATACATGAAAGGAAATGTCAATATTTTGGATAGGAAAACTCCAATAGCAGTGAGAAGAAAAAATCTAAAATAGGAGGTGCACTATGGCATCATGTGATAAAAATTCTCTGAAAGTCTCATGGAATTCCCTTTAGTGGTTCAGGAGGAGTTGCGGATGGCATATTGGTACCCCCTATCACAAGGAATGGCAAGGTCAATGTTTTGGTATGGAAAACCCCAAATGTTGGTCAGATCAAAATCTAAAACAGGAGGTGCACTACAGCATCATGTAATAAAGAACCTCTGAAAGTTTCATCAAATTCCATTCAGTGGTTTAGGAGGAGTTGCGGATGGCATCATGGTACCCCCTATCACATTGAAAATCAAAGTCCAGGTTTTTCCATGGGAAACCCCAAAAATTGGTCCGATCAAGTTCTAAAATAGGAGGTGCAAAATGCCATCATGGGATGAAGATTCTCTGAAAGTTTCATCAAATTGCATTCAGTAGTTTAGGAGGAGTTGGGGATACAAAGGTCGGACGGATGGACGGAAACAACGAATACTATATACCCCGCTTTTTTCAAAAGCCAGGGTATAAAAAAACAAGAGGCTCTCAAGAGCCTGAATCGCTCACCTGGCAAACAATGCACTATAAACTAAATTAATATATTAATGTTTGTAGTAAATTAAACTGAGTATTAACGGTCATGTAAAATGCTGAAAATACCTTTAAAAGCCTTTCAAGAACCTCTGGAAAGAAATGGGCATGAGTTCTTCCTACGCTTGATTAAGATACAGTCATGGTCAATCTGATGATTCACAGTACAAAATACAAGCTTTAATTCATCTTCAGATACAAGTATAAATCTTTTGGTCTATATGTTGTCTTCGTTTTTAAAATGTTTGAAAGAAGTTATGTAAAACTTGTGGGTTAAGGCTTTTTAATTTCTATTATGCTTCATCTTTAATCATATTGACTAAGCTGTTGGTTTTTATCCAATAAACCATGCTTAACTAATCATTTTGTAGAGTTTCATCCAAATCCCCCTAGTAGTTTCAGAGGAGAAGATGTTTGAAAATTTGTTAACAACGATGATGACGGACACCAAGTGATGGCAATTAAAAGCTCACATATTATGAAGTTTAATCATTGTTATACAACATTCTCATCATCACCATTCACTAAGGATACCATGTTTACATTAAAAACCAAATATTGTTGAAATCTGAGCAAGTGTAAAAAACAGCAGGAAAATGGCAGCCATTTTAAAAATGGCCGTCCAAAACAAACTTTCATCATCACCATTCAACTCGGGATACCATGTTTACCTTGAAAGTAGCTTTCATCTTCATTTTCTTTCTATAATTCAGGAAAAAATCGCAAAAAACAGCATTTTGACCCCTATGTTCTATTTTTAGTAAGGGCGGACATGTTTTTCGACCAATCAAAAATCCAAGCATTACCTTTTTGCAGGATACCCTAAGGAACAATCTTACCAAGTTTTATTTGATTTTGAATAGTAATTTCAGAGAAGATTTTTGAAATAACATAAAAAAGAGAAAAATGTCAAAAAAAGGGCAATAACTCTAACATCAGTTGACAGATTTTCACGAAAATCAGCACACAGGTAGCTCTCATCATGCTGAACACTTTCAACCTGCTAGAATTTGCCGTAACCTAATGATTTTTGAGATATTTGCGAAAACTGTTGTTTGACCTCTATGTTCTATTTTTAGTAACAGTGGCCATGTTTTTCAACAGATCAAAAATCGAAGCATAAATTTTGTGCAGGATACCCTAAGGAACAATCATGCTAAGTTTTATCCAAATCCATTCAGTAGTTTCAGAGGAGAAGATTTTTAAAATTATAACATAAAAAAATGCCAAAAATGTCAAAAAAGGGCAATAACTCTAACATCAGTTGACAGATTTTCACAAAAATCAGCACACAGGTAGCTCTCATCATGCTGAACACTTTTAACCTGCCAGAATTTGCCGTAACGTATTGATTTTTGAGATATTTGCGAAAAACTGTTGTTTGACCCCTATGTTCTATTTTTAGTAACAGTGGCCATGTTTTTTGACGGGATCAAAAATCGAAGCATAAACTTTGTGCAGGATACCCTAAGGAACAATCATGCTAAGTTTTATCCAAATCCATTAAGTAGTTTCAGAGGAGAAGACGTTTAAAAAATTGTTAACGACGACGACAGACGACAGACGACGACGGATGCCAAGTGATGAGAAAAGCTCACATGGCCTTTTAGGCCAGGTGAGCTAATAAGTGTGGTTCTGGTTACATCAAGATAACAAGACCAAAACAGGGTCTGGACCTGAGTCATAGCATGCAATTCATTGATCGGCAAACGGGATGTGGCTGCACTATAGATCAAACAAGAGGCTCACCAGAGCCTGTATCGCTCACCTGGAGTCTGGTTTTCATTGGACAATTAATCAACTATTTGACCAAGTTTGTTGCAATTGGTTCAATTGTTCAGGGAAAATTTGTTGAAGATTTATTTTTCATAAGGTTTAATGTTAAAATATGTTCCCTGATGGTGGTAGTCCTGGCAGGAAGTTGACAAAATTGACCAGGAATAAGGGTGAACCTTAAATAAATGTAACAGAACCTGACCTCAAATTACACAAACCAATAACTCCTAAATAGAATTTGGGATTCCCTTCAAAATTTCAGGGTAGGTAGATCTCAACATGGCAAACATTTTTCAATTTATATTTCATTTCTATCTCAAATAGTTTTGGAGATAAATGCAAAAATGTTAAAATTTTGAAATTTGACAAAAAAAGGGCAATAACTCCTAAATGGGTTTTGGGATTTCCTTTAAAATTTCAGGGTATGTAGATCTCAACATGGCAAACATTTTTCAAATTTACATTTCACTTCTATCTCAAATAGTTTTGGAGATAAATGACGAAAAATGTTAAATTATGAAAATTTGATGAAAAAGGGCAATAACTCCTAAATGGGTTTTAGGATTTCCTTCAAAATTTATGGTTAGGTAGATCTCGTCATGCTGATCAACTTTATCCCATGTCAGATTTTTGATATCTGTAACGGTTTTTAAGTTATAAGCCAAAAACAACACATGCACCCCTATATTCTATTTTTAGCTACGACAGCCATGTTTTATGTCAGATCAAAATAAATTGAAGATCGTTTGTAGAGGACATGTCATAGATCATTCCTATTAAGTTTCAAACCAATCGGCCAAGCGGTTTCAGAGGAGGAGATTTTTGAATAAAAAAATTTTGAAAATTTGACAAAAAAAGGGCAACAACTCCTAAATGGAATTTCCTTCAAAATTTCAGGGTAGGTAGATCTTGTCATGCTGATCAATTTTACCCCATGTCAGATTTTCAATATCTGTAACGGTTTTTGAGTTATTAGCAAAAAACAGCAATTTACCCCTATGTTCTATTTTTAGTAACAGCGGCCATGTTTTTCGATGAATCAAAAATCCCCACATCAGTTCTATGCAGGGTACCCCAAGGAACATTCACACCAAGTTTGGTTCTAATTAGTCAAGTAGTTTCAGAGGAGAAGATTTTTGAAATAATAAGATAAAACAAGAAGATTTTTGAAATTTCAGCCAATCAGAACACATTATTGGGCCTGGCAGCCATGTTGAATATTCGATCAGCACCAAAATTACAAATTCTGTAAAGGACCTTCACAGGAACATTGCTGCCAAGTTTGGTTCCATTTGGTTCAGTGGTTTTTTAGAAGAAGATTGAAATGTGAAAAGTTAACGGACGGACGACGGACGACAGACGACGGACGGACGACGGACGCAAAGTGATGGCAAAAGCTCACCCTGGCTTTTAGCCAGGTGAGCTAAAAATTGCTTACACGCAACAACTCAACACTATCAAGGTGCAGACAAAATATAAAATCATTACCTTCTGTAGAATTACATGTGTAGAAGACAGGTATTTTGGACAGACGGAGTCAAACGGTTACTAGACCATTGGCGACGCAGGTAAAAGTAGGGTAGTTAGGTAGGGAAAAAATTAATGTTCTGTCAGTCTATCGTGACACAATAGTGAATAAGGTAAAATTTTCCATGTACTGTATTTTACAATATAACATATTGTCATTATGTTTATTCACTGAGCCAATTGATAGATGTAATTATTACACAAAACTGGAACTGACATTTACATAGTTTCTCTCCTTGGTTAATAAAATGATCACTCAGTTGATTCAAGATTGATTGGTTGATCTGAGTAAAAGTTATTTTGATACATTTTCCAAAAATAAAGCAAATATTTTTTTGGTTAAAATACTTACTTCATATGCTTCCTCAATATTAACAGTATCTTTAGTTTCAGCTACATATCCTGCTATCCCCTTTCCAAATGGTACTTTTATCTCAGTGGTTTCTGTATGCAGTGATTCTTGTAGTGTTGATGTTTCCGTTACATCAAAGAGTTTGGAAACTAGATATCTGTTTTCTTTACTGCCTCTGACCAGAAACAAACTACTACGGTCACATTTTGTCAAAACATTGATATTTTGTAAAATTTTATGACATAAAACATTTACGTCAAGCTCTGTAGCAATGTCTTTGATTAATTCGGTGAACAGATCTCCTTCAGACATTTTCTTTAGTTCTGCCATGTTTTTCTGTTCCTTCTTAATGCGATTGATGTTACCCTCTACATATCTTTTAAACATAGATGTGGTTATAGAGTTCCTGGGTGCTGTATTAAACATGGGTAGTTTTCTTGGTGTGGTTGGTTTTATATCACTTATTTTCTTAATCAAAGTATAAGTCCCATGTTTCTTTAGATGTTCGACAATAAACTCGGTATTGTTAAGTAGAAACTGTTCTACCTGACTTTCAGTCATTTTGTTATTGGTGTTCATTTCTGCTACAGTTTCCATGTTTATATATATTTTTGTTGATTTTAATCCATAACACTTCTCTAATGCTTTTATTTCATGAATGCAAAATATCAACATCATTTTCCATCATGACAGTATTATTGAACTTTACTTTCATCACCTGTTTAAAATAAAAAGAACAAAACTTTATATCAGATTTTCAGAACATTTTAACATATCCTGTTTTTTCTTAAGATTTTGTATGTTCAGTTGTCTTTGATATTACTGTATTGTAAGAGGAGTAATAACTAATATATAAATAAAGTCATTCAAAGTTCACTTTTACCATTTTAAAATAGTGTACACAGACAAGAAAATAAATTCAAAATTGGCAGAATTTCTTGAAATTAAAAGCTGCAGACATTCTATCGAATATCTGATTGGCTTCAAAGCTGTTATGGATTAATAATGCAAATCTGTTCCACCCCTCAAAGAAAAATACCTTAAAAATTATGGATTTCAAATTTTCCAAAAAATAGCTGCAATGAAAATGTGTTGTAATTACCAAAAGTGTTTAATATCAGAAAATAACACTTCAAAGTGTAACCAGTACTTATTTCAACTTGTACATGTATTTGACCATTTATATTAAAAGAACAATTCTATGCTGATCCTTAATTTTCCCAAAAGGCTCTTCCTGATTTAATACTTTGAAATGGGTGGTATTTTTGGTAACTAAGACCATACATAGTTGTCATAGCAAGTGTTTGCATATAAAATTCCATACAGATATCAAAGAGGCACAATAATTTTGTTTTATGTTAAGTATATCCGTAAACATGAACTTTATATGAAGGAATGTTTGAGAAATTTACATTTCACAGGAGAAGGCTTTAAATAATCAAATGATTACAAGACAGTACATGAAATTGCAGATTTTTAAATTACCACAAATATAACAATTAATCACAGCCTTCAACTTTTCCTATTTACAATAATGCCTCCCAATCATTAATGGGCTCACTGTTGCCATCCCTACAAGTGATAGAACCACACACAAAAATATTTTTTCAAATCCAGTGCATCAGCTTTTATTAAAATACTTCACTGAAAACATTCACAAACAATCACTATTTCCTAGGAAAAATGTTAAGATGGATAGGAATTACAAGTGTAATACATGACAGTACAAAATTTACAGAGAGCAAATAACACCTTAACTGTGAAAATTATCTCCTCTCTCACAATATTTTCTCTCAAATATAAATGCATTTGAAGTCCATACAATACTTTCATGAAGAATATATAAACATTAATTACACCATATTACTCTGAAATTACAAACATCAAGGCTGCTTTAGAAGAGTAAAGAGTGACCAGGCACATCAAACTTTCTCCTTGATCTAATCGGTATTTAAGCTAAACATTAATTAAAACCTTGTTTATAAGGCTTTTTAACTTTTTCAAGTTTATAGCTGCAAATTAAAAAATACAGAGTAAAACTTACTAAACAGGTAATTATTTACTGCATAAACATAGTAATAAAACCAGTTAAAAGTCACTGATTAGGTCTGTAAAACACTGTCATTAAGAGAAAATCATTACCGGTGAAGTTTAACATTTATCAAGCTTTAGTAAAACAAAATCAATTACTTTCCTGAAATAAGAACAGACTTGAAAAATTTAGAAACCTTCTAATATTATAAAATTACAGTTAACTATTCAAGTTAATGCAAAATATTTCAAGAGTACATTTATCAGTGTGAGGTTATAATTTGTGATAAAAACCCCATTCAACCAAAAATGGTTCTTTCAAAAAAAAAATCGGGTAAATAAGGCCAAAAAAAAATCCTATTGCTCCATTACACAACCTATCCAAAGTTTTAGTATCTCCCCTGAAATTTTTTACCATTTCAAGCAATGTTGAAAAAACGCAGAAAGTTCCCCAATATAATCTTTATAAAATTTGGAAAAAAAATCAAAAATACCTACCTAGTAGGTAGTGACCTTACTTTTTCTGTAAACAAACAATTTTGTTTTTCTTTTGGCCTAATAAAGTAAAACATTTTACCCATACATATCCAGAAACACTGCAAATTATGATCATTTTGTCATCTTAAATAAACAACAAAACTGATAGCAGGAAAGGGCAGTACACTGTACACCACATTTTCATATAAGAACAAATAGAAAAAAAATATAAATTCAGTTCAAGCAACTATCAGTATGATTAGGAAAAAGGAGTTTGATGCACTTGTGCATGAATAAATATAGAAGGGCATGCCAGGGTTATGGGTGCCATGAAAATTCTTTTTTGGAAATTTTTTTGGGCATCAATGCACATGGAATTGTTTCCAGCCTGCAATTGCATCTAGCTTATATTTCTTTCCAAAGTATTTTCAATTCTGATTTTTTTTCACCATAAGTTGGAGCCTGCCTTTTATTGTATACATGTACATATTTTTTGTTTATATGCATTTTAATATAAACATTGAAACAATACAGAATATATAATTTAACAAATTTAGAAAGCTTAACGGATCTTTAATTATGACCTCTATTTTTTTTCCTGTGATGCCTACTGCGTCGTCGGCGAGGGATCTAAAAAATCAAATTGAAAAATACCCTGTACAGTAGACGTCATGAATGACATGATTATCTCGACATCCCCCCTCCTTTTTAGAAAACTGTAAGGACCAAACTCTCATCCCAACAATATAACACCGTTACGCGTGACGGTCCCTTATTGGCCTTAATTATTTTTGTTACGTGTTATTTTTTAGGCCATACTATACAGCAATTCTTTAAAAACCGCCTTGACTGCTTGATGCCATATTCGTATTGTCATGACGTCAACAACGCGAACTCGTTTCTGTCTAATAACCGAAAAGATTTCTATAATCTGAGGAAGTTCCAGGAATATTTCTTGCCTTTTCCCTTTTAAACTAGTTTATTATGTTCCATTATTTTCGCAGAGTCTAAAGTCAGAGGTCGCGTGAACAGCTTAATGTTAATAATGTCATTTTCAAATTACCTACAATATTACAAGAATAGCAAGAGAAAAATATCCCCTACAGTAGATCTAACGTTAACGTCGGGGTACCCAAATCGCCCAGTCCGAAGAGTGTTTCTATTTTCTTACTAGCGGAAGCAAATTATCAAGCCGTATTTTAGGTGCGACCTGGGCGATCTGGTTACACTGGGCGATTTGGGTACCCTGACGTTAGATCCGAGAAAGCATTTTTTTCAATCGGAAAATGTCTTCTTGGAAATTTGATAATTAAAAAAGCGTTCATTTAACGTAAAAGACTGCCGGAAAATGTGTATTTATTCATTTATTCAGGATCAATTTTTCGGGCAATTTTTGAAATCAAACCAGTCAGTTTTACTCTGAAATTCTAACTTCTAACGTTAAACATGGGGGTTCGAAAACACGAAAGAAAGCTAAACTAGAATGCGTTGGTCAATATTTATCCAATTAAAATACCAGGTAAGGATAACATAAATTGAGGGAGTTGAAACCCAACACCAACAAAAATTCAAGTGAAAAATTTCAGTCAGCAGATTATAATTTTTGCCTTCTTTGTAGCAAACATATGAAAATTTTGGTAATATATGTCTAAAATAGTGTGTAAAACTGGCCCGTATGGCATTCCATATTGCCCTGTTTCCAAATTGGCGGTCAGTATGGAATTCCATATTGATCTCTTTCTATATTGACTTTAAAATCGATTATTAACCGGATAAATTTTCTATATCTACAGGTATTCAAGACCAGGGCAACTTGGTCATTGCCAAATTTGCCATATTAAGGCTATTTTTGTCATATCATTTAATAAAATATAGTATATATAAAAGTAACAAGAACTGTGAATAAAGATACCAAATGCAGAATACATGAATAAAAATCATCCTGAATACCATAACATTTAAATACTAAAGTTAAAAAGCATACGCAATTAGCAAAATTTCCCTTCCATGGATAGAATATTCGTGAATAGAACGATAAAAGACGAAAACTGGTTATTATGATGTAAGATACCCAAAGAAAACATACACGAGAAGCTAACTTGGTCAAATAAACTTGATATTAATGCCATATGGTCAAACAGTTTGGACAATTGTTGGTTAACTTTGTTATACCATAGAATGTATGATTAAATGTATTTGGCGTTGCAAAACGTTTTTGTTTTAAATAAAGGATATAAAAATAAAAATTATAGTATAGAAATTCATACATACACATCATACAGAGCTGACCTTCGAGAGATACCTCTATGGCAAGCCGTTTTACTATTTATTCTAACTTCAAGATATGTAATTAACTTTACAAGATATCTCATATAGTTTATAAGATATCTTATATAGTTTATAAGATATCTCATATAATTTTCTTTTATAATATATCTTATAAATTATATGAGATATCTTATAAACTATATGAGATATCTTATAAACTATGTAAGCTATCTTATAAATTATATGAGATATCTTATAACGTAAATAAGATATCTTATATATTTAATGAGATATCTTATATACTTTATAAGATATCTTATAAACTTAAGACGATATATTATAAAGTATATAAGATATCTTATAAAATTTATAAGATATCTTATAAAAACTAGATTATATAAGATATCTCATAAAGTTTATAAGATATCTTATATAGTTCATTAGATATCTTATATAGTTTATGAGATATCTCATATAATTTTCTTTATAAGATAATTTTCTTTATGAGATATCTTATATAAAAAAAAACATTTATAAGATATCTTATAAACTTTAGAAGATATCTTATAAAGTATATAAGATATCTTATAAAAACTAGATTATATAAGTTATGTTATATATTATATGAGACATCTTGAAGTTAGAATAAATAGTAAAACGGTCTGCCATATACCTCTTATAACAGATAAAGCAAATTCAAACGTCTGCCGCAGACATTAGGAGTTTGGTGAAATAAATGGATATTAAATCTATATATTTTAGCCCTATCCGACCTAAGAGAGATAACTCTTATAACAGGTAAAACAAATTCAAACGTCTACGGCAGACATTAAGAGTTTGGTGAAATAAATGAATATTATATCAATATATTTTAGCTCTATCCGAATATATATGATATAGTGCATAAATCTTATAGATTTAAATTTCACCAATTTTTGGCGGGAAAAGTTTGCTATATGCCCTGAGGTTGATTTATTGTATCTCAAATCTAAATGATAACAATATCCAGCTGGTTCCGCGTACAAGACATGGTAAATTATTTACTTTTTCGTGACCATTGTACGTATATTTCTCATAGGACTAATACATTCAGTCATTAAAGGGGGTCTTTTTTATTTGAGTGGTCGATTTCTTTGTACATGTAAAATTAATACAGTTCATAAATCACCCACCTATCAAACATTTATTTAATTTTTGTACTAATTAAGGACACAAACCTTTGCAAAGAAAAAGTTTATCGGACATCTTCCCTGTTCGAGTTAAGTCAATATAAAATACTATTAAATTTTCGCCAAAATAAAATAGAATTAAGCTAACTTAATACCATGTCGTTTGATTTCCATCTAATATTGTATAATATCTTTGTTATTACAGTCAGAGGGGATTTGTTATATTTCCCTTTAAATTTTGTTCATGTACACATTCTGGTGAATTGATAAACGTACAGTAGATGTATTGGATATACCCCTGAGGGCGTTAGCCCGATCCCTAGGGGGTATATCCTATTTATATATCATGATACTCTCAAACGTGCTTTAGAAAGGGGGCGGGGGTCTTTCAGGAATTTCACCATGTTCAAAGATAAACCATGATAAATGTAGGATATCTGGTTACATTTTATGACATCATGATATAAATTATGGTGTACCACCAATATGAGATATCAACATATAAGCCATAACCATTCTCTGAAAATACCTATGTGAAAATGATAAAATTCCTTATCCTATTCATTTATAAAAACTTTTTAAATATGATTAATTTTGGTTTGTGTGTGTGTGTGTACTGATTAAGCTATGCCATTAAAACATTGAAATTATAAAAGAAAATTAGATATTAATCTTTCTGAAAACTGCATGCCCAGAATTAAGTTTAACTGGCTTAAAACTTGGTATATGTTACATTTACCTATCAAACAGTGTACTTACCTGTTATGGAATGGATGTAAAAATCTCCTTCCAAATATATCTAATTAAATCGAACACTGTTTGCTCACATAAATTAATGACCAGTTATAATGCAGGACAAACAATATTAAATACATATTTACCTTTATTGTTTGCACATATGTACACCATGTAAAAATATAATCAATATAATTCCAAATAAAATCCTATAGTGACGGTGAAATTTGATTTTCCCAAGAATGTTCGATGATGGATATATTTTTTACTTGATAAAAATTAAAATTAGAACTCTCAGTATCAATGTGTTAACATGATTTCTCCTTTATACACTTCAGTCAGCAGTTTTGTGAAAATCAGCAGGTTTATCAAGGTAAATTCTAATGTAATCAAGTTTAATAAAGGATTTTCATCAATCATTTTTGGTTTGTAATCAGTGTTTGTTATTGTGGTGCTGAATTTGACGTTACATCAGTAATAAAGGCTTCACATGTATCGATCTCTTCATATCCCGCTTTATCAATATAGCATTGATTTTGTCATTCTCATTAAATGAAGTCTTCTGGAAAATTGAAGGTTTTACATATAGACTTCCTCTATATGTCTAATCCTCCTGATACTTCAGTTAACTGATTGCAACACGGTACTATTCGTACAATGCTAGATTTTTCGTCCTATATAAGTTGGTAGAGATCATTGTCCTCCGCTATATAAGTAACAACGTTGTTATTCTTCTGATTTTCTGTACATATCAGAACAATGTCATACAAGACAGCTGATTAAAGTGAAATGAAACCGTCCAATAACTACAAGAAAGATTAATAGGTTCTCACACGAGTTTAAAATGAAGACTGGGAAATCTTCAACGAGTTTTTAAAATTCACGTCTTTCCCGAATGGAGCGCAGTGGAACGAGGGCAAAGACGCTGAATGTTAAAAACGAGTTGAAGATTTTCCAGTTCTTCATTTTTGAACGAGTACCTATTTCTTCAGTAAAAACAGGGGTTTTAGGCCTCGCACACCTATGTATTTTCAGTATCAACAATCGAAAAGATATAGTGACGTTACGTTTGATTCGTCAAGAGTCACAATAAACGAATGTATTAAGGATTCTCATTGGACGTCATATCGAGTTAAGACGAGCGCACGTGAACTCGTCTCCACTCGGTCGTCTCAACTCCAAAACGGCCATTTACGGAAGAAGCCTATCTTCTGGAATACTAGTATAAACCTAATTGACGAAATTTAATGTACTAAGTTTAAATACGAAAAAATAGGAAGTCTTACTCACAAGGTTAACTAGGATACGTCTTGTATTCCTCCGTGACGCGGATTTTTAAAATGCTCCAACCAATGCTTAACAAGGTCGGACTAATACCTACTATATATTATTTTGAATGAAACTATTACGACGCACACTATGCCAAAGAGTATTTTACGGCAAGCCGTTTTACTATTTATTCTAACTTCAAGATATATAATAAACTTTATAAGATATCTCATATAGTTTATAAGATATCTTATAAAAACTAGATTATATAATATATCTTATATATTATATGAGACATCTTATATACTATATGAGATATCTTATATATTATATGATATATCTAGAGGTTAGAATAAATAGTAAAACGGCCGGCTTGCCATAGTATTTCGTTTTGCGGTTTTGGAACCACTTGTGACAAAAACTGATGAAACGATTGAACATCGTGCAAATTTTTGACATAATGTTTTAAACTGAAAGTTTACTATTTAACCTGATAAAAAAAAATATAAAACACAAACACACATACACACGCACAGCCATGATTATTGAAGAATTATATGTTTCCTTTATAAAATTTTAATGTTTAATCCTGCAAGTACAGTTAAAATTCTATAGACTCTTATTATAAGCCAATGACATCAAATTTCACCCAAAAATAAATTCAAACATGCTCTTCAACGTTTTTGATTATTATTTTGATTTTATACATTTTAGCATTGTCCACAACTGCTGAGTCGTAACCGACGAAATTCCCATATTCTGTGCATCAAAATTGGAAGCTCAGAATTATTTTGAATTTCTAAATATGATCAATTTGGTGTCATCCAACCTAAATCTCGGTTAACTAAGAAGTTATGGTAAAAAATGTAAATTCGTATTCAGGTATCAATCAAAAATGCATTTAAATAATATAAAATCAAATTTAAGCATTGGCTGGAGCATTTTCAAAATATTCCACACCATGATAATGTTCTACTTCATACTTAGCAAGTATTAAAGTAGGTTTTCACTGTACTAATTCGTTAATTTGATGAGTTCCACATATTTCGATTATAACAAAATGACTTTAATAAATTCAATTTTCCGCATTTTTATTTCCAGTTTTGAATATCATCTAATATTTATTGTAAAAAACATAAAACGAAATCACCTAACTGTGAAAATATACTGAGAATACGAAAAAGAATTAAAAATCAAAAACCCATAGGACTGAACACAGGAACTGATTGATTCCATCTTGCTATCGGAACGACAGCCCATATCAAAAACAAACTATCAGAAAAAATTTTGTCGTGGGCAATATTGCTGTTAAGTAGTTCACAAGACATGATATTGCACTCAGTAAAATGCCATAGTTGTATATTTATTAATATTGATGCAATAACCCTTTAATTGCACAGCATTTATTTTCATCAGTGATGTTAATTATTTTTTAAGCCATATTGCACTAAGTGCTGTATATATATTGCACGAAGAATTTTGGTTACATTCTACATGAAATATTACGTTGCTATACAATAAAGGCGAATATTGATTATAAAATAAAAATGAACTTACCATTTAAATCTGGTGAAATGGAAGAAATCTTATTGTAACGTTTGATCGTTTATAATTATGCTGCCAACCCATCTGAGGCCCGTTTGATTGTTGACATTACAGGTACACGTGGTTAGGAAATAATGTAAATATATTCAGATTAAAAGTTAGCACATGGCATCATCTCCATGGGTAATTTTAGCTTTAACCATTAATTAGCATCCTGTGAATGCCTTCGCTCACCTTCTTTATGGAAATACAGGAAATTCTGTATTATCAATAGAATACTTTAGTCTGAGCCGTTGAAATTCTTTTACATAACAAATAATCTGCTTTTAGTTCTGTCAGTGTACGCAACAGGTAATTAAACATGATGAAAACCAGTCTAAAAGATAAGTTCGTCTGAAAATTGTCACTGTCTTTCGGTTGATTTTATTGGTTTACGTACTGGCTGACGTTCAATACAATACTGACCCTTCAAACGATTCTTGCTGTCTTCTTTTTTCCCCCTTCATCTTAAAAAAAATATTGTTCTATACGAAAATTATTTTACCGAGTAATATACTAGCAAAGTAAATATACATAGAATAGAGAATGGAAACGGGGAATGTGTCAAAGAGACAACAACCCGACCAAATAGCAGAAAACAGCTCAAGTCTACAAATGGTCTTCAACGCATGCAGCGAGAAAATCCCACACCCGGAGGCGGGCTTCAGCTGGCCCCTAAACAATAATGCATACTAGTTCAGCGAAATTGACGCCACACTAAACTCCCAAATTCATACAAATGAACAAAAATTCAAAAAACACACTAGACTAACAAAGGCTAGAGGTTCCTGACTAGGGACAGGCGCACAAATGCGTCGGGGTTAAACATGTTTTGTGAGATCTCAACCCTCCCCACTATACCTCTACCCAACCTGGAATAAACAAACACACAGCGATACGCACAGTAAAACTCAGTTCATAAGAAGTCCGAGTCGGATGTTAGAAAAAGTAACAGAAGAAACCAAGCAAAATGACAGCGATCAGTATAAATATTAACTAAGGACTACTAGCAGTTACTGACATGCCAGCTCCAGACCTCAATTAAACTGTTCGAAAGATTATGTCTTTTTCATATTAAAAATCAGCCACAATCCCTCCTGTTTGGGCTATGGTATCATGCCATCATAAATTATGCGAGAAGAACATAACCCGCTATTCCGCCGTGTTGATGGATGTTATATATAGGTTGTTTGATGGGTCTAAATTTGAAGTTGAATTATTGACCAAAATTGTTGAAAGCCTTTTCAAAAACTAGTGTAGTATTTGCAAAAACTAAATCTCATTTGGAATCCAGCAGAGCCGAAAATGAACGTTTAAAGCACAGACTATCTGTAATATTGAATCTGGTGACAAATGTACAGCACTTAGAAATGAAATCATGGCTCTCCAGAACAACAAAAACCGAAAGAAAATATTGGTATTAGAACGAAGACTTGAACAACTCATTAAACAGTTAAAATTCAAACATGACGTTGAAAAAAGAATGCAAGAAAAGACTGGGGAATTCTTTTATTTATACAGAAGAGCCAAACCAGAATTTAACTACTGAAAATCCGAGTACGACAAATTTAAACATCAACAAAATAAATGTAGAGAAGAACGGAATTATATTAATTTATAAACTATTATAAAAAGTGAAGGTTTTCAAAGGAAGGGCAGTCGGAAACCGGAACTTGTTAAAATGATATTTTGGACATTTTGCTATTTTTTGTATACTGTGTGAATTTATTGGACTCGTTATATTCGTAAAATTTATTAGTGATTTGTATTTGTTAATACAGAAATTCATCTTTTAATTTGACTATTATTGGTTCCCCACCGTAGCGCAGAGGAAAAATAACACTGCGAAAATACCACCACATCCATCGTTACGAAAAAAAACACCTTCGTAACTGACTGTAATTTGCACCGATTGTAAACAATTCTAATGCGACGTTGTTCGTAATGTTAGTTTTCTTTGATTTCAGGCCATCAATTCTTGAGATGACTTTGTGTTCAAAGTGTCACTTCCGGATTTCAAACACCGTTAAATGGCGATAACAGTAATTACATTTTATTATTTGACCGTATTAATTTTTGACTTGATGGTAGCAAATATCAGTTTGCTCTCTCCGCTAACACGTTGTCAGTTAACTCGAGTTACAACCATCAAATCCACAACTGATGCTGACAAATATCAAAATACCCTACGTACAACTTTAAATAAAGCAGTCATTGGCATTGCGAAAATAGGGTCCACCTCGTTAAAGTAGAATTCAACAGTGCTTAAAATCTACTGTGCATAAAATTGTTTTATTTTGTCTATAGAACCATGTTGTCGTGTTTAATCTGTACATGTATTGCATTGTGTTTGTTAAATTGTGTGTTTTGCTTTGACCCGTATGGGTGTATTTTGCAAATAAATAAATAAAAAATAAAAAAATAAACAGCTGCGCCACGAGCGCATGATACGCCTGTCGTCTTGTGAAAAAAACATAATAAATGTTTTTGGAATCCTCCTTTATTTAGTGGAGCTGCTGGTGGGATGTATATGGAAACCCACCAACTTTTAAGTTGGTGTAAACTTTTAAGCAATAGAGATACGGCGCGAAATGTGACTAAAAAAGACTACCTTTTTTTTACCAAAAAGCTCAATAAAAATTCAATAACTCAAAAATAAAATAAAGAATCATCACGAAAAAGTATACAGATCTTTAGATTAATATAACTAAGAAGTGTGTAAAGTTTTAAGCAATAATCATAAATTGTTTTTGAGATACGGCGCGACATGTGAAAAAAAAACACACTTCTGTTTTAGTTACAAAGTCCCGTAACTCAAAAAGTTTTAATCTTATTTTCACCAAAAAAGTATACAGATCGTTTGACCATCATAGGAAACAACTATGTTAAGTTTCGTGAAATTTGGATGAGTCGTTCTCAAGTTACGGCGCGACATGTTTACGACGGACAGACGGACGCCGGACATTTGTATACCATTATACGTCCCGTCAAAATTTTGACGGGCGTATAAAAAAAAACTTAAAGGTGGAATTCTAAAGATCTCACATGATAGTTGGTAATGAGCAAATAGCTATTTATCAAAAACTTTGTTGTAATCACTTCATTTTCCTTGTAAATTATCATCAAAACAATCAATAAAAGTAATCATTACGTACCAATGACGTCAATTTCTAACATCATTTTCATCCAATCACAGGACAGATATTTGACTTCAGACTAGCTTATCTAATGTGCGCTTATCAAATCTAATGTGTGACAACAACATTGTTTTATTTTTAAATAAATAAAAAATAATCCTCTCTCGTCGATCAGGAACTTCTCTGTTCTTATATTTTATTGCGAATCTACAAACAAAGGAAACTATCCTGTGTCAGGATATTAACAAACGATTTCATCTTCAGGTAAAAAGGATGGTTGATTAATAATTCTTTGTTCATCAGATATTTTTAAGTTTCATCAAATTTTGTCTATAAAGATATAGAATATCTAAATTACGTAAATTACGTATCTTGAAATTCACAGTTTTATATAAAGGCAGTTAATTTTGCCCTACACTGAAGTAATATACAAAAGAATGCTGTCACTTAAAAATACCTGCAGTACTTAATGGTAACGAAATTTATACTATTTTCTAAAAAATGAAAGGTTGATGAATTGCTAATCGCATGGACAAGAGCCCTGAAAATTAAAGTTGTTTTATCATGGCTGGGTAAGTATATAGATTATCGGGGTTGCTGAAAATTGATATCACCCGCGACTCCTTCACGGTTGAAAGCCCTGTACCGGTATGGAGAAAACAGCAATAAACGCAATTGCAACTCGATTTTATGTAAATATTCAAAATCCCTCTTATACTTTCTTCACCTTATAATACATGCTTGTGATTTGTGAAGACCTTTTTGACACCCCCTCCCGCGGATGACGGAATAATAAGAATACATGAAGTTGGGGGTTCAAATGGAGTCTTACCAGTAATTAACAGTAGGTTGTTGAATAAAGTTAACCAAGTACCTTATGTTAAAGAAACATAACAAGATTTCCGAATCTGAATAACATGCCATAAAGTTAGAAGTACCCTGATAATTGTGTAATGTGAATTTTAAATACACTTTGTACTGGCTTGATCGCCATATCCTATCATAGAGGTACTAGGCATATGAACGTTCAGACTGCTTTAATAGCTTTTCCTCTTCAGTATTGTTGAACCTAACAAAATAGGAATCTAGAATCTAGACTTAAATTTTCTCGTTATGGTGCTAATCTAGCGAGGATTAACTACAGAACTATTTGTTGTATATCAGAGAACTAGGATTTGTAATCATCAATGAGCCATAAAATGAGTTAAGTCACATAAACGCGTATCTTAAATGAAAGAGCTGTAAACTTACTAATACTCCCGCTCAAAGACTTTTTTGATAGGTCCAAAATTTAAGATGTTGTTAAAGATGGTGACAAATGTAGGTAAGTATTTCAAGACAGGAATTAGATGCGCCGCAGATACACAAGTCGGTATATCATTGCACCTTATAACCTATCATGATCATGATTCATACCATTTAATACTTGTGGTCTGTAGTTGCTGAGAATTTTGTGACCAAAAATTTCCACAGGCCGTAGGCCAGCATCATTAAATAGGAAGCAACTGAGCCACAAACACAAAATCGCTATGCACTTTACAATTCATTATGGTCATGCTTCACACCGACTTTGAAAGTATTTTTGGCCTGTAGTCCCTAAGAAATTTTCGACCAAACATTTCTATAGTCTATATGGTGAAAAAAATGTCAGTCGACATCGTAGGAAGTAGCTGTGCCAAGGGTATAAAATCGGTATTCCCATTACAACTCCTCCTGGTCATGTTTCACACCAAGTTTGAGTTCAACTTAGTTGGGTCAATAGTTGCTGAGAATTTTGCGATGAAAAATTTCTATGGTCCATATGGAGAAACAATGTAAGTCGACATAGTCAAACATGAAGTAGCTATATCAAGGGTATAAAATCGGTACTCCCTTTACTCCTGGTCACGTTTCACACTAAGTTTGAGTTAGTTGTGGTCTATAGTTTCTGAGCATTTTGCGACCAAATATTTCTATAGTCCATATTGTGAAACAATGTAAGTCGACATCGTCAAGCGGGAAGTAGTTGTTCCAAAGGTATAAAATCTACTCTCTTTACAACTCATGATCATGCTTCACACCAAGTTTGAGTTAGTTGTGGACGATGGTTGGTTGGAATTTTGTGACGGAAAGACGGACAGGAGTATAATTAGAATTACCTAAGAGGTTTTGTAGGCCAATACTGTGGAAGCTTAGTGTACATCAATACGTCTGAAGTGAACTATTCAAGAGACATAGAAAATACCCAGCGTTATTATCAGCTATATGAACGGCTCCAACGATTATCGATTGTTCGATGAATGACATTAAAACACAAGTCCCTAATTACTGTAAGCAAGTCATTAAGCGGGCAAGTTAAATATTTTGATGATTGTTCGATTAATGACATTTAAAAATCACATTCCCTAAATACTGTAAGCTAACGACAAGAGGTAGTGGGCTTAAATAAGAACGCAGATCGGAAGATATACCAAACTATGTTAGAACATAAAGTAAAATATTTATATCTGTCTCGCAAGATATATCACACATATATAGATTGGAGTGCTGTAGTAAGCACATCTTAATATATACCTTAACTGTTGACTGAATGCGGGCACGTTTACCGTCCAAATTTTCCAAACTAGGCTCTAAATTGTACAGCCTACCTGGTTGAGATGGAATCAAGAACTCTGTCTAGAAGTGCTTTTGGATAACCACTCTTTAGGTATAAAACGGTCACTTTATCTTTAAGGCTCTGTGTTCGCTGGAGATATATCGAAATTCTAGAAATGATCCAATTAAGATAAGAAAGATAACAATGGGCATCACTAAGATATGGAGAATAGTGGTTTCAAAGTTATGACAGCAGGACAAGTCTATCATATATAAAAGGAAAAAAAACCAATTCTTTCCCGCCAGACGTCTCACATTACCTGTTGTATGGCACGCCGTTCTTATCAAAACTATAACACCGATTGTTAAAAATTACATAACAAGGTAAATGAAAACTAACTATAAATAATAAACTAACATAAAAAGAAAAAATAAGAATACAAAATCAAGATGCTCCCAGGTGCTTGTATCGCTCACCTGGATTCAATTTACCAATCAATAGCAATATCTGGTCCTATGTTAGACATTGTTGGTCATCTTAATTGGCAGTCATGGTCATAGAATAAATATAATTTTGCTGCCATGCAAATTCAGCTCCCTTTTGCTCAGTAGTTTCAGAGTTAGCATATTAAGTTCTCAGACACAATTCTGAAAGAAAATCATCTAAGGACCATTGTTGCCATATCGGATTCCAATTGGCCAAGTGAGTTTACACGGGTTTTAGGTTAAACTAAGTTCGGCTATGGTATCCATCTTCGTTGACAGTCCAGATCATCAGACAAAATTCTGAAAGAGGACCATCTGAGGACCAGTGCTGCCAAATGTGGATCCAAAAAGTGGTTTCAGACAAGAGGATTTTTAAATGAACTTTCCCACAGGGTCCTATGTTAAACTAAGTTCGGCTGGCCGGCTATCTTGGTTAACAATCAGGGTCATCGGATATGCTTCTGAAAGATGACCATCTAAGGGCCACTGCTGATTCCAACTGACCAAGTGGTTTCAGACAAGAAGATTTTGAAATGAATTTTCCCATGCATTATGTTTAACCAAGTTTGGCTGTGGCAGCTGTCTTGTTAGCAGTCTTGGTCATCGAACACAATTCTGAAAAATTACCATTGCTGCCATGTCTGGTTCCAACTGGCCATAGGTATGGCACGCCGTATTTATATTTATTCAACGTTCAAGATATCTCATATACTTTATAAGATATCTCATAAACTTTATAAGATATCTTATAAAGTTTATAAGATATCTTATATAATTTATAAGATATCTTATATATTTTATGAGATATCTTATAAAGAAAAGTTTATAAGATATCTTATAAAGTATATAAGATATCTCATAAACTTTATAAGATATCTTATAAAGTTTATAAGATATCTTATAAAGTTTATGAGATATCTTATAAAGTTGAATAAATATAAATACGGCGTGCCATATCTTTTTATGAGATATCTTATATAATTTATAAGATATCTCATAAACTTTATAAGATATCTTATATAATATATAAGATATCTTATATAATATATAAGATATCTTATAAAGTTTATGAGATATCTTATAAATTATATAAGATATCTCATAAAAAGAATTATATTAGATATCTCCTAAATTATATAAGATATCTTATAAACTATATAAGATATCTTATAAACTATATAAGATATCTTATAAACTATATAAGATATCTTATATAACGTTTGTTTATAAGATATCTTATAAACTATATAAGATATCTTATAAACTTTATAAGATATCTTATAAACTTTATAAGATATTTTATATAATTTATAAGATATCTTATAAAGTTTATAAGATATCTTATATAATTTATAAGATATCTTATAAAAACCCAATTATATAAGATATCTTATAAATTATATAAGATATCTTATAAATTATATAAGATATCTTCAAAACGGAATAAATATAAATACGGCGTGCCATACATAGGCCTATATTAAACTACCGTCGGTTGTTGGGGCCGCAAAGTCTGGATCCAAAACGCCAAATGGTTTCAGACAAGGAGATTTTTAAATGAATTTTCCTATAGGGTTCGGATGATTGGTTGTTGTTTGCTTAACGTCCAGTGGCACATATTTCCATGCTTCTTCAGGGTGAGAACCAGTTCAGCAATTTATCAAACACAATTCAAATAGGGTTGGGACTGGACACAAAGGGGAACCGATTTGTAAAAGGTTGGATGGTTGGGTAAGGTCAGCGACATTGGCCTACTCTTTCGAAAACTACATAAGGGGTCTTTAGTTTGCAGGGGCGTGGCATTTTCCAAACACGTTACCAACTATGGTCTGCGGTCAGACTTTCCGTATTATGACTCGACAACCCTGAACGAGAGGCTCTCCCGTATTTGCCATCTGGGGCAGCTCTGTGGGTTGAGCTCCCGTGAAACCTATAGGTTGTTGCCGCCATTTTGGTGAACAAACCGGGCCATCGGACACATTTCTGCAAGAGGACCATTGCTACCTAATTTGGTTCCAATTTTTTTTATGTAATTTCATAGATGGTTTTGGAAATTCACCAAAGCGCCATTTGCGACGCAGGTAAAAATAAGTGACGAACTTTTATAGATCATTGTGTTATATTCGATGTTAATATTTCCGTATATTGATGTAAAACGTAATAAATACTAGGTGTAGTAATTTTGTTTTAAATAAATCTGATTTAAAAACCTACGCACGTGCGTAGAGTGCGTATAGGAAGCCGCGCCCTTGGTCAACATGCGAAATTATGCGTAAATATATTTTCCTTGTGAATATTTTCGTTTCCCAATGTTTTTTTTTTTTTTTTTTTTTTTTTTTTTTTTAGAAATAACGTTTTTTTTATTTTTTAAATCTAGGAGTGTATTTTAATGTGGGCCTGTGTATTTCTGATATCCAAAGTGCAATTTTGCACAAAAAGCTTTTGGTATAAAGACATTAAATCAAATAATATGTTCGTGTAAAAGAACAAACGAAAACAAGAAATTTTTGATTTGGAAAAAATATTAGCTTAAATACCATCCATCATATAGCATTCGATAAAATAACGTAATACATGTAATACAAATTGTAAATATAATGTAATTAACAACAAAATCTTACTTTTTTATGAGTTGTGTACCTTGATAAATGCATCTGTTGTCTCCATCCTCGAAAATCAAAAAGAAGTAGATTTACACCTGGATCTTTCACAGAGTAAATTGTGTCTTTGCGCAAGATAGCATAAGTACGATTAGGTTACGACGGAACAAGTTTTCTTTCAAATACTACAGTAACTGGCTTTTCAAAGCACAGGGGCCCGACTTCTGGAAATTTATTTCTTTTTCATTTTATTTTTTTTTGTTATCTTATTTCATGAGTACTTTTAATAAATATTCACTGTAACAACGAATATTCTGCGTTTATTATCAATGTGCTTTACACTATCCACGTCCTTATACTAAAAAATCCTAAAGGGATATAAGCCGCCATTTTGGATTTACTACCTCTGCCACGATTAAAATCAATTAAAAATACTTCCATGTCACAATTTATTTCATTTCTGCCTTCAATCTCCTCCAAAATGGATGATCTTCAAAATCCAATCATCATTTTACCAAGCTACGACATTAAACTCGATAATTTGACGAGCGAATTCAAAAGTTATAATATTTCGCGTCGAAAGCAACGTTCCTCGTTACTTCACCTTTGAAGTCAAAGGGACGCAACTCTGATTCTCATTGACTTATACATACTGTTGTATAGAGTAACGTTGCTTTTGACCCGAAATACGCGAACTTTTGACTTTGCTTGTCGAATTAAAGAGTTTGATGCCGCATCTTGGTAAAATGGTGACTGGATTTTGAAGATGATTCATTTTGGAGGAGATTGAGGGCAGATATAAAATAAATTGCGACATGGAAGTATTTTTAATTGATTTTAATCGTGGCAGAGGTAGGAAATCTAAAATGGCGGCTTATATATATATATCCCTTTAGGATTTTTTAGTATAAAGACGTGGATAGTGTATAGCAGATTGATAATAAACGCAGAATATTCGTTGTTGCAGTGAATATTTTTTAAAAGTACTCATGAAATAAGATAACAAAAAAATAAAATAAAAAAGAAATAAATTTCCAGAAGTCGGGCCCCTGTGTTTCAAAGCCCAGTTTTGACGAGAACAACGTTAGATAAGATAAGATAAGACAAGAAAACTTTATTTTGATTCGGCATGGTATAAAACATATAAACATAAGCTCTGGTGAGCTTTTTACCAAATATAAAAAACGTATACAAAACAAATAAAACAAAGCATCATGCACATATAAAACATACAACTAAATAAAGCCCTGCATCAAACAAAACTACAGGTCTCTAGCAATCTTATGAAAAAATTATAAATTCATTAAAAGTTTGAATAGAAGTGTTTGACAGAAACAATCAGCAGCTCGTGTGGCAAGCGCCTCTATGGGTCACCTGACAGCATTTCAGCAGCGGTAAAAACCGAAAAGCTTAAAAATAAGCACTAGATAGCAAAGCAATCTATACATAAGCTAAGAAATTTGAGTTAATAAATATATTAAGAGCACTATAATACTAAACAAACTAAACTAAAAAATGAGTTGCAGAGCTGACAGTATAATATACAACACTTAGAAATCAAATGCATGCGGAACAGCGACATTTGGAACCATTCCAAGCCTGAATCAAGTTTTTAAATTGAGAAAAATTGTTTTCTGTCTTAAAATGGTTCCACAGTGTAGCTGCAGCATATTTAAACGTCTTTATACCATGAGTAGATGTTCTTACCCGGGGAACATCTTATATATTTATTAATGTATCTAAAAGAGTACTTGGAAGATTTAAATTTTAGAAGACTGTTAAAAAATGAAGGAGCAATATTATTTATAATCTTAAAAGTTTCTAATACCATAGTCCTGATTCTGCGCACCAGAAGAGTTGACACCTTAGCCTTTTCCAAAAGTTGTAAATATGTGGAGTTGTAGTCGTCATACACAAACCGGAGTGCTCTTTCTTGCACTTTTTCTAATTTTGTGGTATTTTTTTCAGTGCAAAAATGCCAAGCCAAAGGGCAGAAATTAAAATTACTCAATATAAAAGTATGAAATATAGTGAGTTTAATTTGGAAAGAAAAGATCCTAAACGTTTCAAAATATTAAGCTGCTGAGATGCCTTTCTACACAAATTACTAATTTAACTGGTATTCAATGTCAATGCCCAACAATTTTACCACAGTTTCGCAAGATAAATTATAATTTTGAATATGTATTGATGGGCTCTTCTCGAAAGTCTTTTTGCCAACTGCTAACACCTGGAATTTGTCAGGATAATCTAGCATTTTTTAAAAATTTAAACCAGTCAGTCGTTTTGATTCATCTTCTAATGTAGATATTAGCTTGTCAAAATCAGGACTACAGAACGATAATGTGTTGTCATCGGCATAGTTGTAGAATGAGCTCTGCTTAATAAAATAAGAAAATATCGTTTATAAAAACGTTAAACAAAACAGGTCCATAAATAGAACCGGAACACCTTTCTGGATATCAGCCCAACTACTTAGTACAAATGTATATTGCCATCTTTTATTTTGTTGTTTTCTATTGGATAAATATGATTTTAAAAGGGACACTGAATGAGAAGAAACACCATAAAAGGATAGTTTGTCCACTAAAATTTCACGAGGTTTTAAAGCAATCAAAAGCTTTCGAGGTTCCACTTAAACTGCGGCTATATATTGATTTTTATCAAAGGCCTCTCTCCAATCCTCTTAAAGTCCAAGTAGAGTGGTCTGACATCCAGGACCTCACCTAAATGCACACAAATATGGATTAAAAATTTGGTCGAAAAAATCGAAAAAATTGAGTTTCTAATACCTTTTCATATAACTGGGAAAAAATTGGTATAACACTCACTGGTCTATAATTAGTTTTTATTAATTGATCATTTTTCTTATGAAGTGGAGTGACTTGGGCCTTTAGTCGATCTGTTCCATACTGTAACTCCTGTGCTTTTGGGAGTGAATTAAGATTTTATTATACAATATGTATATCAAAACTGTCATCCCTGGTCTTGGTTTGAAAATCCCTGGATTTAGAGATCTTGTTTGATTGATCCATTTACTCGGATATTTTATGTTTAATGACTACTCCTAATACAGATAAGTTTCCTTAGATAGTCGAGTCCATAAAATTTCAAAAAGTAAAATCTTAAAACTCTGCGTATCAAATTTTGCTTCAAAATTTTTAATGCATATAATTAGTTTTTAAGACATTCTACACAAAACAAAGAGATTGAACACCATTTTCGATCATTTTCAGCACGTTTGGTTTGGCTATATTGTGGTAACCAGGTCTTTCAATTGGTAAGGGAAGTAGAACCACGTCTCTGTGGTAGGAAAGCTATCAACCCCTTTTTCACAATCTGCACTGGAACTCACAACCTTAGAATCAAATCAAATACTTTATTTTCTAATTATAGAGCCCTACAGGCATAAAACAAATAAGACTCATACTCACATTCATAACATACACACACCTAGCATACTGATTATTGATGATTAGAGAAAAAACAATATGAGACAGCAAAAATGAATAATATGATAAACATTGTAGAATCAGGCAAGACACAACCAGCAGTATAAAGGGGAGTTACATTGTAAATCAATCACTCTATGTTAAACACACACACATATATAAATTGACATTAAATATTTGGATAAAGAATTTATAAATCTTGCATCTTCATTAGACATAATCCAGAGGAACAGACATGTAACATTCAAAATTGACAAGTTTGGGTAAATGTCATAGAGACTTTTTAAAAATATTTCCCTGTTTTGTTTGTATAAGCATGAAATGAATTTCATCTTCTATTGACCCAAGTGAGCAATGTTGACAGAGACTTTCACACCGTTTTAAAATTTTCTGTTTCCCTACAGCATTAATCTCTCTTTCGTGCCTTCCTGTTTCTATCCTTAAGCAGTGATTACTAATTTGAAATCTTGTAAGAGTTTTTCTTTCATCTTTGATTTTAATGCATAAATATTTTTCAAATTGGAAAGTTCATTTTAATGTAAAATAAGTATTCAGCTTGCCATGTTCTTGTGCTGAAGGGCTTTAAAATGTCCATGAGACAGGGTTATGATCTAAAGAAATATTTAGGTTGGTAAAAAATGAATAAAAGTTAAGGTATTGATTTCATGCAAGTATATATACAAAATATCTCAACTGACCATAGAAAAACACTGTTGAAACAAGAAACTCATGGCAGTAAGAACATGGTGCAGTGTATCAGGCTGTGTAAATTGTAGATAAACTAGACATAAAAACCAAATACCTTTGTAAATTTTATTTCAGTATGGTTCCCTTTGATTTAAAGAGTTTTAGCAAAAAGATATTATTCAACTCGCCCTCAAATTTCAGGGACATATTTTACATATATATCCTTTTTCAGTTTAAGCTGAGATCATTTATGACCTCTATAACCGATGGTCCTTTGTAATCTTCTGATTCACACCAAAATTCCTCTGGTTGACCAACTGGTGCCAACCATTTAATTGGTGTACCTTCATGTCTTATATCTATATTGTCTCCTTGTACTTCGTAATACTGACAGGTGCGTGAACCGGTATTGTGATCATAGGACGGTGCAAGTACATCTAAAAATGCCACAGGTCCATTTACTGCTAATATTTCATGATATGAACCAAAGTCTGGAGTTATAATACAACAATTATCGTCCACGGTAACAACTGAATCACTCTCAAATAAAACTGGTTTTAGAAGTGGTTTTACATAACGTCTAGTATTTTTCACTATTGCCTCCGGGGGGCTTTGGTTGAAATTGTCTGGTGCGCTGTAAACTTTCAGCCTCGCACATCCATGGATTACTTTACAAAAGCCATACATATTTGGGTGATCGTGCAGTGGAATTTTGCACCCTTCTCGTAAACAAAATATTGCCATAGTCATAACGGGGTCTTCAAAAATATCAATGTATGACACCGGAGCGCTGGAATATTTTGATATGTCAGATATTTCAAAATTAGCATCGTGACTTTTTATATTGTTCATTAAGGATGAAATCTGGCCGATATTTTGGCTACTGATTTGTGTGCTTGAATTAGCGTAAAGACGAGAAAATATTCTATAAGCGGTTTGTGCCACTCTTTGAATATTTGTTACCATTTTGGTCTTAGGATATAATTATAATCCTCTTGGTCGCACGGGCGCTTTGGAGCAAATAAAATAAAACTGATATTAGGAGCCAGTTAAGTTTAAATTCCGGAATATTTTTTTTCAAGACAGCTAGTTGGACAATCGTTTAGTATCTTCTGTTAAGAGGAAATGTTGTGAAAATGTAGGGTGAGGGAGAAAATAAATAAAATTTCCCAGTAGATACCCGAAATTATAATAAAAAAAATCCGTTCCAGAGTTTTATTTGTTATCTATTGCCTTTTTTGATGTATTATATATAATGCACTGTTTTGGGCTTTAGATGAAAGCAAAGTATTTTTCATGCCAATTATTTGACAAGCAAAAGATATTGAAACGTTTTGATATCATTTGAAAATGAAAAAATCAGCTATTTTAACAAAAAGTACCTTACCGGCATTTTAATTAATTTCAGTCAGTTCGGTAAATTTAATTTCAAATTATGTTTTACCTAGTAATAGTTTCTTCATTAATTGTTCGTATTCAGTACACAATGTACATATTTTTGCAGACCGGCGACCGTGTTCTTCATTTGTACAGGGTCTTCGTATAAAGAACTAGGAAATTCAGAAATAACATATATCAGTCACAGAGACACTACAAAGAAATCAAATCAATATAAACAAAGTGCAGAAATACAACACAAATGTATACAGAAAGAGACGCCACATACAAATAAAAATGTTCTCTCTTTAGTTTCATGTATACAATTTTCAGAACAATTCAAAGTATACTCAAACAATTTAGGTTAATCACGTAGAGTAATTAATTGGTAGAGAGGTTAGTAATTTTGGGACACAAATCATGCTAATTTTACATTAATTCACAAATGAACCATCAAAATGAATATTCATCTCGCCAACGCGGCTCGGTGAATATTACCGGTTTGTCGGGTTGATAAATTCCGCCAGTGACCTAGTTCAAAGTCAATATATGTATAATATCATTAAATGCACTGTATACGGAGTTAAATGTTACATCTGTTACTATAATAAAATTATGTTTTCTGTAATAGCCAAAGTCTCTGGGCACGAAGCCTATATAGCACATCTGTAGATAATTTTTGTATTTTATCAAGATCACTTCTGTTTTTAATTAATGGCATTAAAAACGTATACTTTCAATAATCAAATTCAATATATATAGAGTGTTCATTGCAAAATTTTACTTGTCTATTCAGTTGTACCAATAATTGAAATTACTAAAGACTTTAGTTCTGAGAATGTTTCTTTTCTCTGGTGATGTAAAGCTGGAAAAAATAATAAGAAATGGGTTATGTCTTCATTTGTCGTTCCGCAGCATTTACATAAAGATGCCTCTCTACCACCACTAAATTTATGTTTATACTCTTCCAAGGGGGAAGTTCCAATTAAAAGACGTATTTTGATTGCTCCCTTTTTAACATCTGAGACAGTTGAAGCTAAACTAGTCATAATGGGGTGTACGGATCCAATTTTCAATAAAGTTCTATCCAGATAGATCAGAGTTTTTTCATTTCAATTTCTTTTAAGAAGCCTGATAGATTTAGTCCAATAGTCTTGTAAAGCCAGTTTTACAGTTTGAGAGTTTTGTGGTGGAGTTTTTCTGAGTATGACAATGCATGGCAGCTCGTATAACGCTAACATACATGCAACCTTACAGAAGAAACTAAGTTGATTATCTATATTCATAATTAGTTGTCTGTCTACTCTGAGACTACTATAATAGTCTCAGGTCTACTAGACCTAGTATTGTTGAGTTCGGACAGGTAATTGTAATAGTGTTTCCGGAAACTTCGTTCCTGCATTCGGTTTTGATTCTGTCTGTAAGTCAAAGTTGGGTCAGAAAAGCGTTTGTTTATCAAATGTTTGTTGAAAAAAAATGAGCTGGTTGGTTGAACTTCATACATTTTACTTTTCTGCATTTAATTATATCTCCCCTCCTCCTATGGAGTGGAGGTATATTGTATTCACTCGAGGACTCCATCATAAAACTTTGTCAAGTTCGTTTGAAATAACCACTGCCTACATTAAACCCAAATTTTCAGGACAAATCAGAATCTATTTCATCCATTGCACCAGACTTTTCTATTTTCAATTAAACACATGGTTCATCGGATATTCACTAATTAAAATCGTGCTAACAATAGAAAACTGCACAGAATGTTAACAGAAGCATTAAACATGATGTTTGCAGAGGTCGCGCTGGTATTCAAAAAGTTGTCGCCAAAAAAATCGCCAATGCATAATTTTTGTTACTAGTTTCAAAATTTGTTTTTCAAGCCACCCTCGACCTTTTTTAAACATACACGATTGTTTTTTATTCATTACTATTTGAAAAAAAAACAACCTGGAAAAGTATTTGTGATTAAATAAAGTTTTAATGGCAAGTTAACTTCCATCTGAAATGACCTTTATTTTGATGGCAAGCCTAATAATACATTGATTGTCCCCTGTTCCACATATGTTTGTTGATGTTAATCCGGAAGTGACAACACAAACTTCGCTGATTGGAAATTTTATGATATTATGATTTTAAACACCCGTTAAGCTTGCATATTTATTTTCATGACTAATAAAATTACCTAATAAAAATTTTAATAATATAAATATTACCTTAGTGTATCAGAGGGTGGTCAATCCATTGAGCAGTCAAGTGTAAAAGATCTCAGCACCTGCCAGTTATTGATTACATGTATGTGTTTGTTTACTGTTGAAACACCTACTCTGTTTAGTAGCTTGATGTAAACTGTCCATTTATCATAGATAATTAAAGGTAACAGGTGGTTCTGTCCCAAAACCAGTCAGGCCTACGATCGTTCCGTCCCAACTTTATTTGTCCCCAGTCGATCCGGCACACAGTTTTATATATAATACATATATATACGAACTTCGATAGAGAAATACACCGGAGGGTTGAAATTTAAACTTTTTACATGTTTTATAGATTTCCGCAAAGCTTTCGATTTTGTTGCGCATAAAGCACTATTTGTTAAACTTATTAAAATTTATATTATATATCTTTATTAATGCAATGCACCCCAATTAAGGGTATAAGCATACAATTCATTTACATACAATATAATATACTGAACCGCAAAAGAAACGTCGCTTTTTCAAAATGTTAGCAAAATTCAAAATAAATATTAATTAATGATTTTTATATAATCAGTATTACGATTACATCACCAGGTAAGATTAAATTACCTGTGAATTAAATTTTCGGTTGAATAATTTTCAGTTGATATCGTAGAGCGACCGTACCTAAAACCGCTCGTGGGACACACTTGGCGGTAATTTTTCTTAAATCTTAAATGTTCGTGAAATTCATGCTCCTTTATGGGTATAAAAGGCCGGAGAAAATTAAAGAGTGTTAGTATCAGTGTTGACACAGAAGCTATGTCACGTCTGACTCCACAACAGAGAGAACAGGCCATTGGTCGATTGGATGCTGGGCAATCTGCCAGAGTTATTGCCAACGACTTCAGCTGTGCTGTTCGAACAATTGAACGTCTACCGACACGGTACAATGCAACAAACAGCACAAATGACCGTCCACGGAGTGGTAGACCCCAAGTCACTACCCCTAGACAGAATAGAGGCATTTGATGAATCGGTTCACCCCAGCTGCCGAAACTGCCAGAAACACTGTTGGAACACATGGACGATCCATAAGTGATGATACGGTTCGTCGGCGATTAGCTGCTAGAAACATGAGATGTCGCTGTCCAGCAAGAGGACCTATTCTTACTCCTCGACACCGTCAAGCTCGTCTTCAGTGGGCCACTCAGCGACAGAATTGGCGAAATTGACAATGGCGTAACATCATCTTCTCTGACGAAAGCCGTTACTGCATTTCAACAGCCGATGGCAGAACCAGAGTGTGGAGAAGACGCGGGGAACGTTACGAAGACAGCTGCATTCTGGAAACAGACGCGTGGGGAGGACCTAGCATCATGGTATGGGGTGGAATTGGCCTTAACGTTAAACTTGGTCCAGTCATCTTTCAGAACCTTGGCCCAGGCAGAGGAAATGGCGTAACAGCTGCCCGTTACATCGACCAAGTCTTGACACCCCATGTTCAGCCCCATTTCGCACGTCATCAAAACAAGACTTTCCAACAGGACAATGCACGTGCGCATACCGCAAGAGCCACAAGAGACTTCCTACAGCAGAATAACATTAATGTTATGGATTGGCCGGCTTTGAGTCCAGATTTAAACCCTATTGAACATTTATGGGACGAAGTTCAAAGACGGTTGAATAATGAGCAGCCAAGTCCGACAACTGCAGCTGAACTTTCACAAGCGTTTCAGAGAGTATGGGCACGTATTCCGATGGCGTTTATTAATCGGCTCATCAGCTCCATGTACCGAAGATGTGCCGCAGTAATTGGTGCTGGTGGAGGACATACACATTATTAACGGACGTGGGAGCACAGCATTGAAAACATGTGACGTTGCGACAATTGTGACGTTTTTGTGAACATTGTAACCGAAAGACTGTAAATCATTCATGAAATTTTGTAAAAATTAATTTAAAATATATAAATGTCACTTTGAAATAAATGTATGTGAACATGTCATTTTGTGCGACGTTTCTTTTGCGGTTCAGTGTACATAAATCACAATTCACAATTACATTTTTTAAATATAGGAAGGCTATTTTATAGCGCTATGATAAAGAATTCATGCAAATAAGAGTTGGTAATTATTTAATAAAATCCTTTGAATCAAATATTAGTGTACGACAAGGAAAGGAAATACCATAAGCCTAAATTTGTTTATTAATTAATATTTATTAGTCTAATCACAGATAATCATAATAATTATAAAAAAAGTTCATTTTTATTCATATATATGAACCACAATCTGGTATTCGAACCTTTGGTTTCTTTGGTTTCCAAATTTTTAATCACTTGAATGTTTGATCTTTGGAATATGTATAAAACATTTTATAAGAGAATCAGATGGACAAAAGATTTTCTTTAAACCCTCTGCTCAACACCTTTTTCGTGACAAGATACCATGAGATGCCGAAATGAAAATTAGTAAATTGTGTAATTTTGTGTTTATAATAGCATTATCAAAGACACATTTTGTCTTTTTCATAAGTTTTTATGCATGCATGATGCATTTGTAAATGCTGAATTCATACTTTAAATTTTCGACAGGAAACCAAAAGAAACCACAATGAAAGAAGTCAAGAGTCGCCCTGGTGCCCAAGTCCCCTCGCATGTCTATGTTCACATCCAGTTCTCAGTTACTAGTTGACATAGGGTCATATATTTTAGTGGCAGGTGCATGATGAAGAGACTGACCATGTGACATAAGTTGAACATCACCTGACTCGTATTACACGGTTGACTGGATTTAAAGTTTTATGTCAGTTTTGATATACAAAGTAACCTACAATCATATTACTTGGTGTGAGGGTGCACCTCAGGGAGTAACGCAGCCTCCTACCAAAATTGGGTAGTCTGACCTTCTTATCGTGCTTCATTGGCTTAAATGTAGGTGAAGTTTTATGTCCGAGTTCAGTTCTCCAATACCAAGGGATCTACAGTCATATTACTTGGTGTGAGGATGCATCTCATGGAGTAACACAGCCTCCCACCAAAATTAGGTCACGCTGATCTTATCACACTTCATTGACTTAGGTTACGTTTTAGGACCGAGTTCAGTTCTCTGATAAAAAGGGACCTAGCATCATATTAATTAGTGTGAGGATGCATCTCAGGGAGTTACACAGCCTCCCACTAAAATTAGGGCACTCTGACCTACTTATCGCACTTCATTCACTTAGGTTAAGTTTTACGTCCGAGTTTAGTTCTCCAATACCAAGGGACCTGCAGTCACATAACTTGGTATGAGGATGCATCTTGGGGAGTAACACAGCCTCCCACCAAACTTAAAAGTCACTCTGAGCTACTTATCGCACTTCATTGACTTAGGTTAAGTTTTACTTCCTAGTTCAGTTCTCCATTACCAAGGGACCTACAACCATATTACTTGGTATCATGGTGCATCTCGGGTAGTAACACAGCCTCCCACCAAAATTAGGTCACTCTGACGTACTTACTGCATTTCATTGACTTAGGTTAAGTTTTACATCAAGCGACCTACAATCATTACTTGCTGTAAGGGTGCATCTTGGGGAGCTACGCAGCCACTCACCAAAATTAGTGAGGCAAACTTTGTAATCGTAGATTTCTGGTTATTTATAAACGATACATGAAAAAAATTGTGACAGGAAACCAAAAGAAACTAAACAGAGTATGATCTATAATTTACCTATTATGTGTGATCACTTGCAAGTTGTTGGACCATAGATCATTTTCTCAAACTATTGAGCAACAAGAAAAAAAACTTTGTTTTCTTTGAACTGTTGTAATTTATAGCAAATTAAGGGACAAAAAGATGGTGTTTCAAAAGAAACCATAAATGTTTCACCTTCAAATTCTATTTCTCACATTTCAAAATTTAATTATATTTCACCAAATTCAGTTGGGTTCTTGTATTGTGCTTTTGCACCTCTTGTTAGCAATGCATTTCTCCAATATTTATAATAGAAAATCTGTTAGCGTTATTTGGAAACCAAGTGTAATATAACAAACAAGGCATTTAAAACTGCTGTAAAAAATGTTAGGGGACAAATTTTGAATTTCGATCGCTTGTATGTTGTAGTATACAGACAAAAACAACTATCACTTAAATTGTTTAAGCTTAAACAGTCTATCTCGTTTCTTAACATGACAAAAACTTAAGAAAATGATTTTTTTCTTAGTTTAGGAAACAAAAATGACATTATTACCTACAAAGAAACTTCAAATTCACAAGTTGCCATAACAAGGCTGTTTAACTGTTGATGGGACTTCAATGTGGCTGGAGTTTTTTATTATTCATATTTATATACTTCTTGAAATAACTTTATCTTTTTGTGTGATATGTAACACATAACGCTTGAGTTGGACTCTAATGAAAAAAATGAAAAAGAAAAAGCTCAAATATGAATATCTTTGTCTCATTGTTTAAAACATCTTGCAATATTTCAATAATCCTAATCACTGTTTTAAAAAATTTTCCACAACGTGCAATTTTTAAACTTTAAAATAACAAAAAGGAAACCAAATGTAATGCGTATTTTAGGGCATCTTTGAAAGAGATACATACATTTTCTTTTTTCCATTCTACATTATAAATGTTTCTTAAAATTTTAAGAGACCTCAAAGTTTTGTAAGAAATAGATGTGATGAAATACCATGGCATTATGCACTTACAAAACCAAAAGTAATGTTAAGAAACCAAGGATAAAAACACAAATATGGGCAATAAAATATTTTTTTTTGAAAAAAAAATTAGAAAATATTAATCGCAGCTATAAAAGGAAGACACATAGTACATATCAAAGAAATATGCAATTTTGATACTTTTTTATAGTTACAGGAAATGATTCAAATACCAAATCATTGTCTATATAATTTGTTGTTAATTACTGAATATGGGACGAATCGACCATAGTATGGGGACGGATCAATTTGGACTGGAACAACTAGGGACAGATCGACTGTGGGCATGACATGAAATCATAATTATACATTGACAAATGATGTTTCTTAGTTATCATTTTAACATAAGTGCCAGATTTTTTTTCAAAATAAGATTGAAAAATTCTGTAACCAGAAATTTCGCCAACTATGAAATTCTGTCGCCAGATTTAAAAAAAAATAATCACATTTGGTGACATTGGCAAAGCCCAGTGCGATCCCTGGCTTGTTCTGTTTTTAAAAACAGTTAAACCTTGGGCTTGGAAGGAATGCACTTTGGATACTAATGTTGTCATAAATGAGTGAAAAATGACATAAATACTTGATTTAATTTTATTTTACTTAAGATATATGGCGTAATCAATTTTGATTTAAAGAATTTTTAAACGCTTTAATATTTGTAAAACAACACAACTGTTGTACGGTGTCACGTGACATTCACGGTTACGATGTTTACAAATCACTTACAGTATTGTCTTAATATACCTATACTATGCACCTTAAAATTTATTGTGAATTTCCATTAAGGGACTGTATTGCCAGCAGTGTCAAATAATTTGAACAGTATTTTTTATGAGAGAAATAATAATGTAGCTCCTGTGACAACTTTTGACTTGGCGGAGCTAGAAAGCGGTCCCATTACTCGTAATGGAGCAGCCGGGAGTGATTCATACCCAGGGGTTTTAGGCATATTTTCCACCTGTTTTGGTTCAAAAACTATAAAAATATATTTCTATCATTATCAGTTAAAATAAATCAACATACCATCACCTAACGGGAGATTTCCAATCCAGAAATCTGTCATTCAAACTTTTCACCAATGTTTTGAATGGTTTGTTTTCTTTTCAATTGGCGGAGGGATTCTCACGAAATTCACGCTCCAAATAAGAAAACTTTGAAACCGACAAAATGACAAGATGTGCAAAACAACAATTTCAACATTAATAATGAAGTAATTTTACATTTAATATGCTGGATATTATACAGTTCAATGATATTTCATTTAAACACGACCTCTTATTGCGATACTTAAAAGTTATTATACACCCCACAAACATAGGGTATATAGGAATCAGCCTGTCCGTCTGTCTGTCAAACATGCCTTATCGGAGGTTAATGAAACTTTGCATATTGTTAGATCCTAGTATGTAGATGTGCGCATACAAAGTATGTCCTGGTCCAATACTTTTTTCCATAATTTATACCCATTTGGACATAGAAATTCTGTCTATTACCCAATTTTTTTTGTACCCACAGTTTCTCAAGCATGCCTTATCAGAGGTTAATTAAACTTTGCATACTGTTAGATCCTAGTCTGCAGATACATGTGAAGTATGTTCAGGTCCAATACTTTTTTCCATAATTTTATACCCTTTTGCACTTAGAAATTCTGTCTATCACCCAATTTTTTTTGTACCCGCAGTTTCTCAAACATGCCTTATCAGAGGTTAATTAAACTTTGCATACTGTTAGATCCTAGTATGTAGATGTGCGCATGCGAAGAATGTCCTGGTTCAATACTTTTTCCATAATTTTATACCCTTTTGCACTTAGAAATTCTGTCTGTCCCCAAATTTTTTTTGTACCCACAGTTTCTCAAACATACCTTATCAGATGTTAATTAAACTTTGCATTCTGTTAGATCCTAGTACATAGATGTGCGCATGCAAAGTATGTCCTGGTCCAATACTTTTTCCCATAATTTTATACCCTTTTGGACATAGAAATTCTGTCTATCCCCCAATTTGTAGCTCACCTGGCCCAAAGGGCCATGTGAGCTATGCCATCACTCGGCGTCCATTGTCTGTCGTTGTCGTCGTAAACTATTTCAAGAATCTTCTCCTCTGAAACAACTGGGCAAAATACTTTCAAACTTTAACTGAATGTTCCTTAGGGTATCTAGTTTATAAATTTTATCTGAAGTTTTGATCTATTAACAAACACGGCCACTGTTGCTAAAATTAAAACTTAGGGGTCAAATGCAGTTTTTGGCTTATATCTCAAAAACCAAAGCATTTAGAGCAAAACTGACAGGGGTAAAAATGTTCAACGGGTCAAGATCTAACAGCCATAAAATTTTCAGATGAATCGGACAACCCTTTGTTGGCTTATTGCCCCTGAATTGTTAATTTTAAGGAAATTTTGCAGTTTTAGGTTGTTATCTTGAATATAATAATAGATAAAGACAAACTGTAAACAACAAAAATGTTCAACGTAAGATCTACAAATAAGTCAACATGACCAAAATCGTCAATTGACCCCTTATAGGAGTTTTTGCCCTTTAAAGACAATTTTTCACATTTTTTTTTTGTCATCTTTGTAAACTCAGATTGAAAGATCCTTAGGGTATGTAGTATAAATTATATGTTTTATATTTTAAAAATAGAAAATAGGTGAAAATGCACTTTTTGGCTCATATCTCGAAAATTAAAGCATTTAGGGCAAAACCGACAAGTACTAAAAATGTTTATAAGGTCAAGATCTACCTGCCAGGAAATTTTCAAATGAATCAGTTAACCCATTTTTGGGTTATTGCCCCTGAATTGTTAATTTTAGGGAAATTTTGCAGTTCTAGGTTATTTGCCTGAATATTATAGAAAAGACAAACTGTAAACAACAAAAATGTTCAGCAAAGTAAGATCTACAAATAAGTCAACATGACACAAATTGTCAATTGACACCTTATAGGAGATTTTGCCCTTGAAAGATTATTTATATGTTAGAAAATAATGGTCTGACATATTGTCAGATGTTTAGGGCATGACTTGAAATAAATTAAATGGTAGCTGTACAAGTAAAATAGAGCATCAAGGGTCAAGGTCATTGAAAAATTCCATAGCAACCAATGAAAAAGTCCCTAGGAACCATATATATTTGGGTTAATTACCTTATAATTTACCTGTTCAAGTCAAAATGGAAGGTCAACATTCAGTGCCATTGAAAAAGTCCATAGCGACTGATTAAAAAGTCCCTAGCAACCGTATATATTTGGGTTCAGGACCATACAATTTACCTGTTCAAGTCATAATGGAAGGTCACGTGTCAAGGTCATTGAAGAAGTCCATAGCAACTGATGAAAAAGTTCGTAGCAACCATATATATTTGGGTTCAGGACCATACAATTTACCTGTTTAAGTCAAAATGGAAGGTCAAAAGTCAATGCCATTGAAAAAGTCCATAGCAACCGATGAGAAAGTCCTTAGCAGCCGTATCTATTTGGGTTCAGGATTCTATATTTTAGCTGTACAGATCAATATTAAGGAGAAAATTGCGACGGTATACATTAAATAGCAAAAATAATCATTGATACAAGATCTACACAAAAGATAACAGAGCGATTCAGGCTCATAGGAGCCTCTTGTTTAATATGTACATTAAAATTTTTTCTTATTTTCTGTCTGGTCATATGTTCTTTGTAAGATTTATTTAATTGGTAGTTAGTTAGATTTTTTTCTCGTTGTCTTGTCCATAAAAACTAATGTCACCAGGCCTGGGCGCCATAAAAGTTGAGAATATTCTTAAGTCTGAGAATTTTCTTAAATATGGGGATACTCAAATGTGATTGGCTGAGAATGGGAATTTGAGTAAAATTTTCTTTACTCAGCAAAAATAGTTCTTTATGGCGCCCAGGCCGGCTCTTAATATCCACATATAATAAACACTTTTTTTTTCAGGAATCCATTCAGTAGACATAGTGCTCCTAAGAAAAGTGTCATTTCTAGAACTGTAAGTATGTTGGAAGTTTGAAGAGTATTGTTGAATAGCATTCTTTTCATTGCTGAACAAGATGCAGTAGATTTATGTTCACTCAAACACCAAGATGGCATACAAAAAAGTTTGAGTTCAAGCATATTTCAAGTAAAGTTTTAAACAATGGAGATTGTAGTGAATGGACTTTCGAAAATTTTAAGGAAGAAATTAAAAAATGTCTCTGAATATGCTATTTTTTCCAGAATCAGTATTTGGTTATGACTTCTGTCTTGTGTTACTTTTCCTTGATTGACTAATTAACTTTTTTTTCAATTATTTTTAATACTGGTTATTAGCTATTAAGAAAAATTTAGTTAAATATAAAGTCCATCCTTTTAAAAGTTAAATGACAAAATCTTATATTGTACTTACACTAGAATATTCTGTGGGTAATTGTTTGTAGATTTTCCTTAAACTTCACAGATATTTTTATTAGCTAACCTTTCATTATTTTGAATATTTGTTTATATAAATTGCTTTGTTTCCAGGGCCCTTTTTATATAGAGAATAATTACCACATTATGACATTTATTTAATATTAATGCTGAAATTCCGGAAAATGTTCCTATTCTCCTAAACATCACACTGTTTATTTTATTTTTTACAGGAAGAAAGAGAACTTGTCAAAGAAGTCAAAAGGCTTGATGAGTTAGTATGAATTATAATATGAGGCAGGTGTTACCTGATGAGCTCCCTTGGTTTTTAGCTCACCTGGCCCAAAGGGCCAAGTGAGCTTTTCTCATCACTTGGCGTCCGTCGTCGTCCGTCGTCGTCGTTAACATTTTACATTTTGAACTTCTTCTAGAAAACCACTGAATGGAATGAAACCAAACATGGCATGAATGTTCCTTATGAGGTGCTGACCAAGTGTTGTTACTTTGTAGCCGATCCATCATCCAAGATGGCCGCCAGCGGGGAACTTAGTTTAACATAGGACCCTATGGGAAATGCATACAAATGACTTCTTTTAGAGAACTGTTGATTGGAATGAAACCAAACATGGCATGAATGTTCCTTATGAGGTGCTGACCAAGTGTTGTTACTTTGTAGCCGATCCATAATCCAAGATGGCCGCCAGCGGGGGACTTACTTTAACATAGAACCCTATGGGAAATGCATACAAATGACTTCTTTCAGTGACCCACTTAATGGAATGAAACCAAACATGGCATGAATATTCCTTATGAAGTGCTGACCAAGTGTTGTTACTTTGTAGCTGATCCATCATCCAAGATGGCCACCAGCGGGGAACTTAGTTTAACATAGGACCCTATGGGAAATGCATACAAATGACTTCTTTTAGAGAACCACTAAATGGAATGAAACTAAATCTGGCATGAATGTTCCTTAAGAGGTGCTGACCAATGATCCATCATCCAAGATGGCCGCCAGCGGGGGACTAAGTTTAACATTGGACCCTATGGGAAATGCATACAAATGACTTCTTTTAGAGAACCACTGAATGGAATGTAACAAAACATAGCATGAATGTTCCTTATGAGGTGCTGACCAAGTGTTGTTACTTTGTTGCCGATCCATCATCCAAGATGTTTAGAAGTCGATCAGAAAATTGTAAAAAAAAATTCTGAATGGTCACAACTTGACCACATATTCAAAAATAATAATGATAAGATGTCTTCAGTAGCTATTGTAAGACTACACTAAGATGACCTGTTTTTAATTTTAAATACTGTGTCAAATTAAACTAATCTTGGTCTCGATCATTATATAATTTTACATAATTTCCGAAATCACATTAGATACAGGTGAGCGACACAGGCTCTTGAGAGCCTCTAGTTTAAGAAGGGTATATCAGGAAATGTGTACCCATATTTCCCATGAAAAATTAAAAAATTAGTTAATGCAATATCTTAACAAAGGCTTTGAACGGATCCAGGGGCGAAAATATGTACATTGGGGCGAACGGACCCACATTGGTGTCTTATATGATATAACTTACATAAATTTAATATTTCAATACTGGAAAAAATGCACAACTTATTTGGTGTAAATTAAATAAGCAAACGTCCTCAGAAGTTACTGTGAGCACCTCAATATCTGTAATGAGCAATACCTGCTTACATACATGTATATGAGACTAAATTACCACCAGTTTAAACCACCTGCAAATTCTCGTGCTAACCTTAGAAAATACCTGACTATGCCCAAATATTAAAAAAGTTTAAAATCAGAAAAACAGGTTTGACCAATTAAAAATAAAATGACTTTAAATATTAAGGAATGGGGAAAACCCATCTACCCGAAATAGAAATATATCTACCAAGTCTTTCATCTTGAATCTTATTTTTATATATTTTACATTTCATATTTATAACCCAAGCATCAAGTGAAGTTTATGTTGAGATAAGCTTTAGTGAAATTATAAATTATTTCTTTTTCTCTGTGATTTTTGTTCAAGTATTTTTAATGCTGTATTAATGAATTTTAAGGTGAACAAAAAGCAAGAAAAGTTAAAATTACGAACAACATAAACTACTGTTAAAACCACAATAAAAGCAAAGTACACTATAAGCAGTTTCTGCTTGCTGTTCAGAACCTGTTGTGCTATACAACAGAAATCAATCAACGAATTGAGGAAATCGCAGGTTATTTAGTGCTTCTCTTGTTTGGTTGGGTGTAATATGTAGATATTTTTCAACTTTTTCCATGTTTAATTTAATTTTGTAAACTATGTATATTATGGAAAATAAGCCCCCAGGAATTTATAGTGATTATTAAAGGACTGCAAGTAAAGCTGGGAATAATCATTATTGTAATAAGGAAAATTCATAATGTTTTGTAGGCTAGGAGAAACTAGTAGAAAATTATACAAAGACACCAAAAGATGGGTAGATGCCAATAATGGTAAGAATACTTTTTTTATTAAATTTAGAAATGATTGCATGCATGAACAGTTTATTATTTTAAATCTTTAATCAGTTAAGATAAAAGAGTGATAATGGTGATTCCAGTATAAGTTATAATAGAAAGAGCTTTAATTGTTGCAATGCTCATCCTTTCACATCAATATGAACATCAAATGGATTTCTACATTTGCAGAACTTAGATGACCTTCTATATAGGATAATTGCAACATCTATAAACATGTTTTTAATACATGTTTAAAAACATGTAGCATATATATTATAATATTGAGTACCTGAATGTAAAACAAATGTTTGATAATCATACTGTAAATATTCTTTAAGTGTAAAAATAATGTTTGAAAAGCATATATTTGAAACATATGTGAAATGTTATGGGTATTTATTAATCGGATATATTTCAGATATTTGCTTTTCATAGATATGTATGTTAATCAAACACAGTTTGCACTTTAATATACAAGAATTGAAATAAAAGGTTAATAGATTCTGAATTTATAGATTTTTTTAAATTATGTTTCTACTTTTCAGTGGTTTCAGGGAGTGAATATAAAATAACACAAGACTTATTGTCGTGTCAGTTATGTCAGTTAGAACCAGAATTCCACAAACAGATAGAGGAATGGAATAAAGTTGTAGAGAAACAAGCTCAAAGTACTAGAGAATTGGTAATATATACTGTAAATTCAGAAATTATTGCTTGCATTTATTTTTGCGTTTTTGTCATTTTAGACCAAAATGCGATTTTAATTTTTGCGATATTGAGAAAAATCCTGCATCATTCATATAAAAATTCCGAAATTCGAGTTTAAATTATTGCGATTACAACCCTGTCACATTTTTTTCAATAATAAAAACATTGCAATAATTTCTGAATTTACAGTATTCTTGTTGTTTTAATAATTGGATTGATGGCTGTATTCATTCTGTAAATTTGATCAATCTTCAGGTACATGGAAACCTTTGTTGCTCAGGTCTTGAATAGATGGATATCTTAAACTGGTATATTAATCAACTCACAGAGATTTCTCTTGTTTAAACCTTAGATTGCTGAACTAACCAAAATGTTATGACCGCCTTGGTGGTCTCGTTGTAGCATGCCTGCCTTGAATGTGGAAGGTCGCGGGTTCGATCCCTGGCCGGGTCAAACCAAAGACATTAGAATTGGTATTTGCTGCTTCTCTGCCAAGCATCTAGGAGTATGCAAAGATCTTCTGGTCGGCTCGGAATCAGTATAATGTGTCCGAGTGGGGCGATATGTCTTCCTGCGGACAGTTACCTCGTGAGCTAGCACATTAAAAATCCGGATCAGCGTGTCTGTCTATTACAAAGCAGGAATCATATTCATTATCATGTCAACATGTTCTCGTCTTGACATGCACCTGGCTGTCACTGGACGTTAAACAACAATTCATCCATCCATCCATCCATCTAAAATGTTCTGGTGTTTGCAGGTCCCCTGGCATTTTTGAGCAACAAAATTTCTATTGTATCTCTCAATACCCTTTGTAGATTCTAAATACATATGTAGACAAATTTAAAAAATATGTAGTCAAACCTTGATGTGTTGTGTACTCCCCTGTATTAAAAAGTTTAGTATATTTTGAGGCTCCTTCAATAAAAAGAGTAAATTAACCTTGGTGCATAAAAATTTAATGTGAATAAAATTCCCAGAATATTTGAAAAAAAACCTGATTATTTACCTAAATACATGTTTGACATTTCAGATGTTTATTGTGATTGATATTCAGATTGTTGACACTAAGCCAAAAATCAGTGTTTGTTGAAATGTGTCATAACACTTGACTTGATCTTATATACTTCATAAGATATTTTATTAACTTTACAAGCTATCTTTGAAACTAAATTAGATATCTTATATAGTTTAAAAGATATCTTTTAAAAAATATTTTATAAGATATCTTTAAAAGTATGTCAGATATCTTATTTACTTTACAAGATATCTTATTAAGTATATGAGGACCGCCTCGGTGGTCTCGTGGTAGCGTGCTCGCACCGAGTGCGGAAGGTCGCGGGTTCGATCCCCGGCCGGGTCAAACCAAAGACATTAAAATTGGTATTTGCTGCTCCTCCAGCAAGCACACGGCATCTAGGAGTAAGAGCAAAGACTGGTCGGTTCGGAGTCAGTATAATGTGTCCGAGTGAGGTGATATGTCTTCCTGCGGACAGTTACCTCGTGAGCTAGCACATTTAAAAATTCCGACTTAGCGTGTCGGTCTAGTACAAAGCAGGGATCATATTCATTATCATATCAACGTGTTCTTGTCCTGATATGCACCTAGTTGCCACTGGACGTTAAACAATAATTCATCCATCCATTCAAGTATATGAGATATCTTATAAGCTATACAAGATATCTTATATGATTGATTTATCATATATCTCATTTAGTAAATAAGATATCTTAATTAGTTTATTAAGATTTATTAAGTTTATAATAAATTATCAAGATATCACAATTAGTTTATAAGATATCTCATTTAGTTTATAAGATATCTTGAAAGTGGAATAAATATAAAAAACGGCTTGCCATAGGTATTCTTTGATCAATACTTAACTAAAATTCTTGCATTCCGTTTTACTCATATACACTTTATAACCATGAATCTTTGGTTTGATTTTAAAGTACATGTATATATGTACATTTTATTAAAAAAAAATACTGCAATATTACAGAATAGTACAGTACAGAAAACAGTTATTGAACCAATGAAAAAGTGAGTTTTAATTTTAGAATTTATTCATTGATGACATGCTTTTGGCTTTTTTAAAAACTTGGTAAGCATTATATTTATTATTTTTATCTGAGCAGCGATCAGATGTTTAATGTGAACAAATGTAATACCTAACCATGTTAACATAAAAAGAGAGCATGTTTTCAATGAATCATTTTAATTCTAATAGAACAGGATGCAACATTTTTGTAGTCTAAAGCATCTCCAAGGCTAATCGCTTGGTGGCCATATTGATTTTAACAAGGCAAGAACAACCAAAATAGAAACAGACCTACAGTGTTGTGAGACTTTATTGCAAATCCAGGTGTTCTCAATCCATTTAAATGTATAATTTTCCCTTTTTGACTTTCAATTTGGCATCAATTAAATTCATGAGGCCTAAATTAAAATTATGTTTGTTTGCAGTGTACCGACCGACCCTCGAAAATCAGCCCAACTGGGAAAATTTTATTGATTTTAATTTTAAGAACATCAGGTTGTTTCCGGAATCAATTTAAATTCAATGTTGATTACGCGTTTCGAGTTCGGTGTTTATTATCTTCCCATCAAGCGTTCATCAGACGGTTTAATGATAAAGCACATGGAGGTCGTTGACATGTATCCATGAAGTCATGGAGGAGTACTTTACACTGTCGTCTTCCTCTTATAAGTTAACATTGCTTAATTGACAATTCCATAGTCATTTGCCAGTATTTAACCCATTTTAATACAGTTGGCTTGGGGTTCTGATGAGAACATGGCCTGGATGGCTAATTCAAATTTAACTGATCTGAATAGATGTTTGAAACACCTATGAATCTGCATCTTGAGTTTGCTTCAAATTAATAATTATGCGATGGACAACTTTTTAATGCAACTTGGCTTTTACCATACTAATGCGGTGCTAAGATGGGATATGGACACATGCAATCCTCCTTAAAGATTTATATATACATTTATCTTGGCTGATAAAATAGAATATTTTTCCTACCTATTGACCCATTAGTCTGAAGGTACAGTCGGAAACTGCAGACAAGCATATTTTTAAGGTTTTGGCTGATGTTACACTCATGGCGGGTGTCCTGCAGGAAGCAGAGACTGCTTACTCTTCCGGAGCACCTGAGTCTACCCCCAGTTTTTTGGTGGGGTCCATGTTGTTCATATGTTTTTAGTTTTTAATTTTAGTGCATGTGTTGTTTTGGTCTTGTCTTCGTTGTTCTCCGGAGTTTGTCGGTTGTTACGATTTTTCTCTCCTTCGAATATCCCTTTGGTATTTCTTGACTTTACTTTCAACTGATGCTATTTTGCATGATAGACATAATTGTTGAAATTTGAACATGGCTTTGTTAAAAAAAACATATGCGGGAGGACATATTAAATATATAGAACATTTTTAAAATTTATTAAAAGTGATATGAAGAATAAAATAATTTTAAATGAAAAATTATTATTTTTGTCCATTATTTTTTATTAAAAAGCCTGGTTCACAGTGTTTAAATATTTCATAGATCATACAGGTCTATAAATATTATTTTAATTTATTATAAGGTCATGCTTGACAGTTTTCAGGAAATAGCTGAATTTCTTGTTTTCGTAAATATTGAATATCTTTAACAAAATATAGCTTTTTCTGATTTATAGTCTTTGTATTCTATCCCACATAAACTGATAATATCTTGATGGAATGTCATTTCATTATTACATACCTCATATCCTTTAATTTTTAAATTCAACAGACTGAATGGAGTATTTCCAAGTATTGATACAGCTATTAAGAAGAGAGAACAAAGTTTACAGGTAAAGAAATATGTAAATAAAACTGCATTATAAGAATCATTGAATCCTTTTATTGGGGACAAAAAGAAAATGTTAATTTGAGTCAAGTAGGAGCCTGTTTTGTTTTTATGGCCTGAATTTGCCATTCTGACAAATATTCTTAATTTTTGGCAGTTTTTACCAATTCATAGTTCATAAACAAGAATTTTTAAAGTCATCTATAATTTAGGTTCATATCAATTTCATGGTTTAATGACATTTGATTGTTTCTATGACAACCAGATTTTATGTTTTAATAATTTTCTAGTAAAAACACAATTGTACAATATATATTTCCTTGTTAGCTCACCTGGCCATAGGCCATGTGAGCTATTGCCATCACTTGGCGTCCGTCGTCGTCGTCTGTAAACTTTTTCAAACGTTAACTCGTCCTAAACTACTGGACCGACTTCAACCTAACTTTGCAGAATTGTTCTTTAGGGCATCTGGAAAATTTCTATCGTTTAAAATTTTTGAAATGTCGAAAAACATGGCTGTCGTTACTATAAATAGAACATAGGGGTAAATTGCTGTTTTTTGCTAATAACTCAAAAACCATTACAGATATCGAAAATCTGACATGGGGTAAAATTGATCAGCATGACAAGATCTACCTACCCTGAAATTTTGAAGGAAATTCCAAAACCCATTTAGGAGTTATTGCCCTTTTTTCACATTTTTGGCTTTTTTTTATGTTATTATTTCAAAAATCTTCTTCTCTGAAACTACTATTCAAAATCATATGAAACTTGGTAAGATTGTTGCTTAGGGTACCCTGCATAGAACTGATGTGGGGATTTTTGATTCGTCGAAAAACATGGCCGCTTTACTAAAAATAGAACATAGGGGTAAATTGCTGTTTTTTGCTAATAACTCAAAAACCGTTACAGATATCGAAAATCTGACAGGGGGTAAATTTGATCAGCATGACAAGATCTACCTACCCTGAAATTTTGAAGGAAATTCCAAAACCCATTTAGGAGTTATTGTCCTTTTTTCGTCAAATTTTCATAATTTAACATTTTTCGTCATTTATCTCCAAAACTATTTGAGATAGAAGTGAAATGTAAATTGAAAAATGTTTGCCATGTTGAGATCTACCTACCCTGAAATTTTGAAGGGAATCCCAAATTCTATTTAGGAGTTATTGGTTTGTGTAATTTGAGGTCGGATTCTGTTACATTTATTTAAGGTTCACCCTTATTCCTGGTCAATTTTGTCAACTTCCTGCCAGGACTACCACCATCAGGGAACATATTTTAACATTAAACCTTATGAAAAATAAATCTTCAACAAATTTTCCCTGAACAATTGAACCAATTGCAACAAACTTGGTCAAATAGTTGATTAATTGTCCAATGAAAACCAGACTCCAGGTGAGCGATACAGGCTCTGGTGAGCCTCTTGTATATTTAAAACATAAAACGATTAAAATTAATCCAATGTCATAGTTGCTTTCACACGTAATAGTTCCAGATAACAACTATGCATTTCTGCATTTCACATTTAATGCTGTCCTTTCAGTGTATGGGCCAAAGATGAAAAAAAAAATCAATTTGAATAGAGGTCAAACTCCATAGTTTTTCAAGTCCATTTTTGAAAATTTTTTTTATGTCCAGATATCATTTTTCAAAAATATATTAGCGTTTACTATGGATTGTTGTTTCATAATCAGAACTCATAATGGAAAACAGAAATTAGAGTGTCTTTAAATTCGTGAATTATGTATGGACTGCAATTACATAGGATTTTCAACATTTTCAATAGTCTAGTTTTCAATGGTTGGCAGCTGTGCAGTTTAATACATGTATAAAAAATTCACTGATAAGATAAAGGTGTTTTATCAAGTATATTTAATTTTGGTGCATGCAAATTTATGTAGTTATAATTTAAGACAAATTTAAAAATCCTACACCAAGGAAAAACAACTATGACTTATTTGAGACAGAATTCTTAAATTGTATGATAGATTTCATATTTATTATTTAAATAATTTTCTTATGTGTTAAGGAATATATGAAAAGTCAAGCAAAGCTTGAAAAATACCAAGAAAGAGAAAGAACTGGGCAGAACATTGTTAAACTTGATTCTGTAAGTATGTGTACCACATTTTAACCTTTTCTGAACATATAAATCCACTTTACATGACAAAAAAAAACAAATCCCTATATAATAAATAGTAAAACAGTAATTATAAACAATTGATAAATTTTTACGTTTAGGGACAAGATCAAAAGTTCAATGTAGGATAAAAAACTTAATTCAAATAGTTTGGGGGTGGGGGTAAAAATCGCTGCAAGTTTTGTTATCCGACATCGATTTTTGGATATGCCCATATAGGTCAATCAATTTTTCCCAAATTAAGTTTAGAGGGGGGGGGGGGGGGGGGGGGGGGGTTGGAGGGTCAGTGAAAAAACTATGTGAATTAAGTTTTTTATCCTACATTAAACTTTTGATCTCGTCCCTTATCATTTTTATGTATCTAAAGATTTCCGGGAATATGTCGGGAACAAATTTTGTTAGGCGACTTTGTCTAATGACATTAACAGATTTGAAAGAATCCTTTTTATACGACCGCAAAATATTGGTATGACGTTGTCGTCATCGTCCGAAGACATTTGGTTTTCACACTATAACTTTAGTATAAGTTAATAGAAATCTATGAAATTTAAACACAAGGTTTATGACCACAAAAGGAAGGTTGGGATTGATTTTGGGAGTTTTGGTCCCAACAGTTTAAGAATTAGGGGCCAAAAAAGGGCCCAATAAGCATTTTTGGTTATTATCTTGGTGTAAGGGAGGTAATCCAAACACATTTAAAGTAAAATGTTGTGTAAGATTCGATTACCTCCCTTATAGTCGTAAATTATTTATAAAGAAACGGGGGGGGGGGGGGGGAGGTGAAAACAAAATTGAGGGGGGGTAAATGAGAAATTGGGGGGGGGGCAATTTTTTTCTCATTTCAGATTTCAGAAATTAAAAAGAAAATTTCAATTTTTTTTTGCAAAAAGGGGGGGGGGGGGGTTTACAATAATTTTTATTGTATTTTGGTTTTTTTTGGGCAGGGGGGGGGGGGGGGGTCAATGTGCGACTTGATAGTGTATTGCAAAAAGGGGTATATTTTTATTTTTTTTTGGGGGGGGGGGCAATTCGCCACAGCATATTGTATTGCACAAAAAGCAAAAAATGGAATATAAATTCAAATCATATGACCAATTCTAAGTTCTTTGATTACAGTTATTCTGTGTCAGAAACCTATTATGTGTCGAATATTTAATTACAATCCAAATTCAGACCTGTATCAAGTGCGAATATTGTGTCCATTTTTACCCCAATTGTTCAGGGTTGGAGCTCTGCGGTTGTATCCAGCTGCGCTCAGCGAAGCAATTTATTTGAAGTTACATTTAAAATCTTAATGAAGCTCTGTTATTAGCTCACCTGACCCAAAGGGTCAAGTGAGCTTTTCTCATCACTTGGCGTCCGTCGTCCGTCGTCGTCGTCTGTTAACTTTTACAAAAATCTTCTCCTCTGAAACTACTGGGCCAAATTGAACCAAACTTGGCCACAAGCATCATTAGGGTATCTAGTTTAAAAAATGTGTCCGATGACCCCGCCTGTCAACCAACATGGCCGACATGGCTAAAAATAGAACATAGGGGTAAACTGCAGTTTTTGTCTTATATCTCAAAAACTAAAGCAATTAGAGCAAAACTGACATGGGGTAAAAATGTTCATCAGGTCAAGATCTACCTGTCATGAAATTTTCAGACGAATCGGTCAACCCTTTATTGGGTTATTGCCCCTGAATTTTTAATTTTAAGGAAATTTTGCAGTTTTAGGTTATTATCTTGAATATTATTATAGATAAAGACAAATTGTAAACAGCAAAAATGTTCAACAAAGTAAGATCTACAAATAAGTCAACATGACCAAAATCGTTGATTGACCCCTTATAGGAGTTTTTGCCCTTTAAAGACGGCATTCAGCGTAAACTTTGCTTTTAAGATCTTTTCCTCTCAAACCACTGAGCCAATTGAGACCAGACTTTGGTGGAATGGTCCTTGGCTGGCCCCCTTCCAAACTTATGTCTGGCATCCCCGACTTCCATGGCTGCTGTTACTAAAAATAGAAAAAAAAGGGGGGGGTGAATTTCAAAAACCTTCTTATATGAAACTACAAGGCCAGTTGGAACCAAAGTTGGCAGTAATGGTTTTTAGGAAGTTCTCTTTCAGAAATATGTCCAATGACCCGGACTGTTAACCAAGATGGCCGCCACAGCCGAACTTAGTTTAACATAGGGCCCTATGGGAAAATTCATTGAAAAATATTCTTGCCTTAAACCACTTGACCAATTGGAACCAGACTTGTCAGCAATGGTCCTTAGATGGTCCTCTTAGAGAGGTGTGTCTGATGACCCGGACTGTGAACCAAGATGGCCGCCACAGCTGAACTTAGTTTAACATAGGCCCTATACGAAAATTCATTGAAAAATTGTGTTGTCTGAAACCACTTGACATATTGGAGCAGGACTTGGCGGCATTGGTCCTTAGGAGGTCCTTTTTCAGAAATGTGTCAAATTTCGTGGACTGTAAACCAAGATGGCCGCCACAGCAGAACTTAGTTTAACATAGGACCCTATGGGAAATTCACTCAAAAATCTTCTCGTCTGAAACCACTAAGTCAATTAGAATTAGACTTGGTAGCAATGGGTCCTTAGATGGTCCTCTTTCAGAATTTTTGTGCGATGACCCAGACTGTCAACCAAGATGGCCGCCACAGCAGAACTTAGTTTAACATAGGGCCCTATGGAAAAATTAATTGAAAAATCTTCTTGTCTGAAACCACTTGACATATTGGAGCCAGACTTGGCAGCATTGGTCCTTAGGAGATCCTCTTTCAGAAATATGTCCGATCACGTGGATTGTCAACCAAGATGGCTGCCACACCGAACTTTGTTAAATATTGGACCCTATAGAAAAATTCAGTTAAAAATCTTCTTGTCTGAAACCGCTTAGCCAGTTGGAACAAGACTTAGCAGAAATGGTCCTTAGATGGTTCTCTTTTAGAAATGTATCCGTTGACCTGGACTAAACCAAGATGGCTGCCACAGCTGAAATTAGTTTAACACAGAATCCTATAGAAAAACCAGTCAAATTGACTGCAACACTTAAATTTTTAGGTCTGCTCAAGGTGAAAAGTTAAATCCAGGTGAGCGATACAGGCTCTTGAGAGCCTCTAGTTGAATTCTTTTAAAGTTACTAGCAGAAAAGGAACATAAAACTATTGATAAATTGTCACAATATAATTTGAATTGTAGAGTAAGAAGTCATTGGCTGGTGCAAAAGAAGAATTTACAAATCAAAACAATGCTTTGAAGGAAGATATACCTAAATTGATAGATATGAGATCAGAATATATACAGCCTTCTCTAGAATCACTTGTCAGGTCACAAGTAAGATATCATCAAAATTAAGTCCAACTTGATTTTAAGGCACCGTTGCATATCAAATCATTGCATAAAAAGGGCAGATTAGAATATCCCCCTCATAAACAGCATTCTCAAATTGATGAAAAATAACTTTGGAGATAAATATTTGAATTGTTGCTGAAATGAAACATACAAGGTTTTTTTGGATGAAAATTTATTTGAATTTGGGTGGCATCATAAATACTGTTCTGGAGTTATGTCCCTTTATAAATGGAAAAATTGCTGAATTTGCCGTTTCTGCACTCTAACTTTACTTTGTCTCAACCAAATGTTATGAAACTGATACACAATATGTATTACCACCAAAGTCAGATCAAGTTCTAATTTGGGTGGCGTCACTTTCACTGTTCTCAGCTTATGTCCCTTTATAAATATAAAAATTGCTGAATTTTCCATTTCCACACTCTTACTTTACTTTGCCTCAACCAAATGTTATGAAACTTATACACAATGCTTATTACCACCAAACACAGATCAAGTTCGAATTTGGATGGTGCCACTTATAATTTTCCGGAGTTATGTCCCTTTATAAATTGAAAATTGCCAGTTTTGCTAATTCCACACTCTTACTTTACTTTGCCTCAACCAAATGTTATGAAACTTATACATAATGCTTATTACCACCAATCACTGATCAAGTTCAAATTTGAGTGGCGTCACCTTCATCGTTCATATGTTATGCCCCTTTATAAATTGAAAATTGCCAAATTTGTTGTTTTGCACACTCTATGACTTTTACTCATTTAGTTTCAAAGAAAACAAAATGTCAGTAGGTTTGAATTAGTACATTAACTTTTGTATATTAATAAGTGTGAGCATCTGTGTCCAATGGACACATTCTTCTTTTATTTATAAATGGGGTACTCTCACATTCCACTTCCAAAGCCAATTCTGAAACATGCCTTATGACGTCAGAGAAATCTCAGACTAGCTCTGCATGAACGTATGTAATCCATGAACATATTATCCTAACTCTAGCTGACCAATCATAGCAGTTACTCCTAAATGTTGGTGTTTAGAGGTTATAAAGCAAATATATATTGAAAGTCTTTGACATAACAAAGCATGGTTTAAACCCTCCTGCAGACAAGGTGATCATGCTATTAAAAGACCACTGAGGTAGTTTGTAATAATGAGACCAAATTTTATATTTTAAATATGATATGATTAATAATTATGCAATTATTGAAATATTTTATGATTTTCCATTTCATTGTTTTTGCTGTCGACTAATATATTTGTAAAGGACATTCACTTCTGAATTGGACAATTTTTCTCATTTACTAGAAAATCACCAAGGACATGGCTATATTTATTGTACTTGTTGCATATTCATGAAATCTGTATTGAAAATATTTTTGATCTGATATTCTGTTTCAGGTAACCTTAAATTCACAGTCTGTCAAATTATATACAGATTTATCTGAATGCCTAAGTGGACATGAAGGAATTTCAATACAACAGACACTAGCTGATATAAAAGCTTTATCTATTACTGTAGACTAAATTTGTATGTGAAATCTGTCCTCTGTAATGCAAGTTTATAGAAAACAAGAGAGCTGTCTGAGTGACAGCAAACCAGGTTTTCCTTCTATTTCATTTTTACTGAGTAACTTTTCTTCAACAAAGAAGTCAAGGGTCAAGGTCAGATGTCAACATCTTCAGTACAAGACACATCATCTTGAGGTACACTACACACACATCAAAGATCTAGGTTTTTAGACTAAAATGTTACAGGCTGGACATGATTAGCAATTTATTGGCCTTGAGGTCAAAGTTCAAGGTCAACATCCTTAATATGTGAGACATCATCTTGAGGAAACCTACTTACACAACAATTATCCAAGGCCTAGGTCTTAAGGCAAAAAAGTTACAAAAATGACCAATTTATTGACCTTGAGGTCAAGGGTCAAGGTCAATATCTTTGGAATGTGAAACATTGTTTCAAGGTAACCTACCTACACACCAAAGATCCAAGGCCTAGGTCTTTAGACAAAAAAGTTACAAAAATGACCTATTTATTGACCATGAGGTCAATTGTCAAGGTCAGTATTCTTGGTACGTGACACATCATCTTGAGATAACCTACCTATGCACCAAAAATCCAAGGCCTAAGGCTTTAGACAAAAAAGTTACAGGCCTGACACGAAGATGATCTAAAATGGCCTACTTATTCACCCTACGGTCAAGGGTCAAGGTCATAGGTCAACATTTTTGAAACATGCACATCATCTTGAGGTGAAATATCCATATACCATAGATCTAAGGTCTAGGTATTAAGACAAGAAAGTTATAGGCCTTACACGATTGGCAGCCGCCCAAAAATGACCTACTTATTGACCTTGAGGTAACGTTCAAGGTCAATATTCTTGGTACGCAACACATCATCTTGAGATAACCTACCTACACACCAAAAATCCAAGGCCTAGATCTATAGACAAAAAAGTTACACAAAGATGATCTAAAATAAGGTCAAGGATCAAGGTCATAGGTCAAAATTTTTGAAACATGACACATCGTCTTGAGTTGACATATCCACATGCCATAGATATAAGGTCTGGGTCTTAAGACAAAAAAGTTATAGGCCAGACACGATTGGCAGCCGCCCGACCGTCCACAATTCAATAACCGGATTTTTCCAGAGGAAAACCCTGGTTAAAAATCTGAAACAGTATGAAAAATATAGATAGTAACTGGATTATCCAATGAAAAACCCAGGTTATTAGTTTGGCTATGAATTGTTTCTAGGTAAGTGGCTCTAAACAGTGATGAAAAAAAAATGCGGTTTGCAGTCAATCAGGCAGTTTCTTGTGTTAGATACATGACACACATTCATTTATTTTGGTTGATATCTTTTGTAGTTTATTGAAAATATGTTTAGAGGTTATTTGACCCCAGCTCTGTAGGAGTTGGGAGTATACTGGTTAACTCTGTCTGTCCATCTCAGCAATTAAAGGCCATAAATACTTCATAGTAGATGTGAAGCATGATTATGGTGAGTTGTAGGGTAGGTACTGATTTTGTACCTGTGGCACATCGGTTTGCTTTCACACCAACAACTTCTTGTTATTTTCTTATTAGGGATCATGTCAACCATTTGATTTTTATGGGGGTCTAGGATGGAATTTGAAATAAAAAAGCAGCACTAGGATTTTGTCAAAATAAAAACCCAGGATCAGTTTAGGTGTGGAAAAAAAATGCAGGACCTGTCTCAATCAAGAAATTTTTTGGTTTAAATAAAAATAATCCAGGACCAAAATTTCAGTGAAAAAATTAGGATCAAACATTTCATCCTAACTCCCTAATAAAAATCAAATGGTTGTTCCCTTGGGGAAACTTATTAAAAATATTAACTTTTCTATGAGAACTAGAACTGTCCTGAAAGGGACTAATACCTCCCGCAGCAACACTGTTTTGAATCCTACACATATTCATTAATCCTACCAAGAAGAGCATGCTTTTATTGTGTTTATTTCAATGAGACCTGATAGTTATAAAGAAATAGATATTCAGGCTACCAAAAATAAAGAAAAAACCAAATAAAAAAAAGTAATTTAGGAAGAGTTGTGGACGTGAGTATGGATCTACAACAACATTTTCTTAAGTTCAAATCATCATATTTTTCAAAGTACTCACCCAAACATAAAATCCTGACAATATGCACATCTCCATAATGTGATCTAACACTCCATAAAGTTTCATGAGCATCATGCAAGTAATGTAGGAGGAGTTGCAGACAATACATGGAACAAAGTTTTGTTAAAAATGCCAAAGTCCAAATATCCATATCTTTTACATTTCTTGTCCGACAGAAATTCCTGACAATATGCACATCTCATTAGAGTGATCTAACACTCCAGAAAGTTTCATGAGAATCCTGCAAGAAATGTAGGAGGAGGTGTGGACAACATTATTTATGACAGACTGAAACCTATATACCCCGCAAACTTCATTTGTGGGGGTTATGTATTATGAAACCTATGGGGGTATAAAAATGGTTATTGAAGTAAAGCATATATGGTTTTGATAGAAAATAAATATATTTATTGTTCAACAATGACAAGTGCTGATTTGGCATATTTCCTATGTTTATATAAGAAGTGGTGCCCCAGCCAATTCTAAAACAACAAAGAACACAGTCAATACTTTTGTGAAACCTATTATGAAATTTCATGATACAGAAATATTTCCTTAAAAATCTGCATAGCTATAGAGGGTATAATGTGATCTTAATTTATTGATAGATATTAGGTATTTAGATGTTTATTTTGGAAGATGATTGTATTGTTACTGTTTTTGTCTTGTTTATTAGTATGGAATTTTATTTTTTGAATTAAACCTCAAGGGTCTTCCATACCAGTGCAATAATGTAATTAATATTTTCTACTTTTTAATAAAATATTGTCTGCAGGTTCATTTGTTTTTTGTACAAGCCTAAACTTATAGTTGACCAAGTTACAGTCACTAATTGTAAAGTATTCTATAGAATTGTATTTGAATTCCTTCTGAAATACTGGAATACCTTTGTCTGCTTGTCTGCAGATCTTACATATGCAACAGGTCATTCATCTTTTGATAGATTGCGTTCATATTTGGCATCATTGTTGGGCATGATCTAAACACAGGCGAATGTACTGATTTCATGGTTGATTTATTTTTGCAAGAGTTATTGTGCCTTTCATATCTTTTCCAAAAACTACAGAAGCCCATTTAGGACCTACCAAAAATATAAATTTGAATTCGAAATCACAAATTTAAATCGTTTTCACAAATTGAAGAATTCCTTATAACAGATTAAATTTGTAATAACAAATTTACGAAATTAGTTATAACAGTTTTTGTAATTCGTAATTATGAATTAAATTCGTTATCACAATTGTTTGTAATTCATGATAACGAATTGGATTAAATCGTTATTAAGGATTAAATTGGTTATCATGAATTTGTGGAAGTAGTTATCACAGTTTCTCCTTTTCTTGACGTGTTTAATCGGTGGGATAAAAATACATAATATCTTTAACCACTTCCCGGTGATTAAATTTCTACGTGGGAATTACCGCCCTTTTTTCTACAGTTATTGGAACAATAAACTAGAGAAGTTCCGAAATGACGTCTATGTAAACAAACTACATAGCAACGACATTTTCTTGAGGTTTTTGTCGAAAATCATAGGAGAAACAGATTCTCCTTCAATTTACTCGTGAGTTATGGAATTTCTCCACCTCAATAGTTAAATTTTAGATTTTAACACGCTCGCTAAAGGCTCGCGTGTTGAAAATCAAAAATTTAACTATCTCTGGTGGATAAATTCCATAACCAACTCGTACCTGAAGGAGAATCTATATTTTTTTTTTTGTAATTCGTGATAATGGATTAAATTTGTTATTACAGATTGATTTTGTTATAACAGTTTTTTTTAATTGGCGATAACAGATTAAATTCATGATAACTAATTCAACAAATTCATTATCACGAATTATTGAATTTGTTATAAACTGTTAAACTGTTATACAAATTACAAAAATCTGTGATAACGAATTTAATCAGTGATCAGGAATTACAAAAAACTGTGATAACAAATTACACACATTCCTGTTAATGAGTATACTGGTTTACCTCTGTCCTTTTATCACAAAATGTTTGGTCACAGAAATCGCAGCAACTACAGGACACAAACAATTCATTCATCTTGTTTTTAATTCATAGATGAGTTCTTATGTGGATTTTGTACCTGTGGCACATCTTTCTGTTTAACAATGCCACCATACATTTTTTACCATTTAGACTTGAAATTTTGGTCACAGATTGTCAGAAACTATGGGCCACAACTACCGTAAATTTGGATATGTTTGCTTTATTTTGGTTGATTTGGTGTCTGTTGCAAATGTGCCCAATATTAAACATACCAAAATAAAAATTCCAAAACAAGAGGCTTACCAGAGCCTGTATCACTCACCTGGAGTCTGGTTTTCATTGGACAATTAATCAACTATTTGATCAAGTTTGTTGCAATTGTTCAATTGTTCAGGGAAAATTTGTTGAAGATTTATTTTTCATAAGGTTTAATGTAAAAATATGTTCCCTGATGTTGGTAGTCCTGGCAGGAAGTTGACAAAATTGACCAGGAATAAAGGTGAACCTTAAATAAATGTAACAGAACCTGACCTCAAATTACACAAACCAATAACTCCTAAATAGAATTTGGGATTCCCTTCAAAATTTCAGGGTAGGTAGATCTCAACATGGCAAACATTTTTCAATTTATATTTCACTTCTATCTCAAATAGTTTTGGAGATAAATGCAAAAATGTTAAAATTTGACAAAAAAGGGCAATAACTCCTAAATGGGTTTTGGGATTTCCTTTAAAATTTCAGGGTATGTAGATCTCAACATGGCAAACATTTTTCAAATTTAAATTTCACTGTTATCTCAAATAGTTTTGGAGATAAATGACGAAAAATGTTAAATTTTGAAAATTTGATGAAAAAAGGGCAATAACTCCTAAATGGGTTTTGGGATTTCCTTCAAAATTTCAGGGTATGTAGATCTCAACATGGCAAACATTTTTCAAATTTACATTTCACTGTTATCTCAAATAGTTTTGGAGATAAATGACGAAAAATGTTAAATTTTGAAAATTTGACGAAAAAAGGGCAATAACTCCTAAATGGGTTTTGGGATTTCCTTCAAAATTTCAGGGTATGTAGATCTCAACATGTCAAACATTTTACAAATTAGATTTCACTTCTATCTCAAACAGTTTTGGAGATAAATGACAAAAAATGTTAAATTATGATAATTTGACGAAAAAAGAGCAATAACTCCTAAATGGGTTTTAGGATTTCCTTCGAAATTTCAGGTTAGGTAGATCTTGTCATGCTGATCAATTTTAAACCTGTCAGATTTTTGATATCTGTAACGGTTTTTAAGTTATAAGCCAAAAACAAGACATGCACCCCTATATTCTATTTTTAGCTACGACAGCCGCCATGTTTTATGTCAGATCAAAATAAATTGAAAATCGTTTGTAGAGGACATGTTATAGACCATTCCTATTAAGTTTCAAACCAATCGGCCCAGTGGTTTCAGAGAAGATTTTTTAATAAAAAAATTTTGAAAATTTGACAAAAAAAGGGCAACAACTCCTAAATGGGTTTTGGGATTTCCTTTAAAATTTCAGGGTAGGTAGATCTCAACAAACATGGCAAACATTTTTCAAATTTACATTTCACTTCTATCTCAAATAGTTTTGGAGATAAATGACGAAAAATGTTAAAATTTTGAAAATTTGACGAAAAAAGGGCAATAACTACTAAACAGGTTTTGAAATTTCCTTCAAAATTTCAGAGTAGGTAGATCTTGTCATGCTGATCAATTTTACCCTTTGTCAGATTTTCGATATCTGTAACGGTTTTTGAGTTATTAGCAAAAAACAGCAATTTACCCCTATGTTCTATTTTTAGTAACGGTGGCCATGTTTTTCGATGAATCAAAAATCCCCACATTAGTTCTATGCAGGGTACCCCAGGGAACATTCATACCAAGTTTGGTTCTAATTAGTCAAGTAGTTTCAAAGGAGAAGATTTTTGAAATAATAACATAAAAAAAGCCAAAAATGTCAAACAAGAGGCTCTCAAGAGCCTGAATCGCTCACCTGACAAACAATGCACTATAAACTAAATTAATATATTAATGTTTGTTATAAATTAAACTGAGTATTAAAGGTCATGTAAAATGCTGAAAATACCTTTAAAAGCCTTTCAAGAACCTCTGAAAAGAAATGGGCATGAGTTCTCCCTACGCTTGATTAAGATACAGTCATGGTCAATCTGATGATTCACAATACAAAATACAAGCTTTAATTCATCTTCAAATACAAGTATAAATCTTTTGGTCTATATGTTGTCTTCGTTTTTAAAATGTTTGAAAGAAGTTATGTAAAAATTGCGGGTTAAGGCTTTTTATTGTACTTGAAAAGGAAATATTGCAGGAACAATCATGCTAAGTTTCATCCAAATCCCCCTAGTAGTTTCAGAGGAGAAGATGTTTGAAAATTTGTTAACAACGATGATGACAGACACCAAGTGATGGCAATTAAAAGCTCACATATTATGAAGTTTAATCATTGTTATACAACATTCTCATCATCACCATTCACTAAGGATACCATGTTTACTTTAAAAACCAAATATTGTTGAAATCCGAGCAAGTGTAAAAAATGGTGGGAAAATAGCAGCCATTTTAAAAATGGCCGTCCAAAACAAACTTTCATCATCACCATTCACCTCGGGATACCATGTTTGCCTTGAAAGTAGCTTTCATCTTCATTTTATTTCTATAATTCAGGAAAAAATAGCAAAAAACAGCATTTTGACCCCTATGTTCTATTTTTAGTAAGGGCGGACATGTTTTTCGACCAATCAAAAATCCAAGCATTAACTTTTTGCAGGATACCCTAAGGAACAATCTTACCAATTTTCATTTGATTTTCAATAGTAGTTTCAGAGAAGAAGATTTTTGAAATAATAACATAAAAAAAAGCCAAAAATGTCAAACAATGAGTGCTGACCACAGCCAGTTTCAAAACTAATTTCACAAAAAATATATAAATATATACATCTAATGAAAGTTATTTTTAAGTACTATTGTATCTTGAGGTAACATTGAATTTATATTTTAATAAATAGCCATTTAAAAACAAATTTACACGCAATCAAAAGCTTTTTTTCATTTTCTACAGTTTGCCATCTATAAGGCATCAACAGTTATTTTGACACTTAAGGGACAAAACTTTAACTCCTAAAGGGCTCATTTAAACATTTTGCAAACTAAGGGAAATGCTGTGAAAATGGTCAATTTTGATGTTCTAAGGGGAATAACTCCTAAAAGGAATGATCATACAACTTAATAAGTACAAATTTCAAAAAAAAATCAAGAAAAAGGGCAATAACTCCTACATGGGTGGTTACATCTTCTTCAAAATTTCAAAGCAGGTAGATCTTTAGGTGTTGAAAACTTTAGCTTCCCATCAGAATTTTGATATCTGTCACCATTTTTGAGTTATTTGCAAAAAACTGCAATTTACCCCTATGTTCTATTTTTAGCCATGGCAGCCATGATTTTTTACAAATCAAAAATCCAAACGATAGTTTAGTAGCACTCATGCCAAGGAACAACTACACTAAGTTTGGTTGCCATTAAACTTATGGTATAAGAGGAGTTAACGATTTTATTACAATGAATAAAGACTGCAAAAATGGTCAATTTTGACGATCTAAGGGGAATAACTCCTAAAAGGAACGAACCTACAACTTCGATCCTGTTACAAATTTTGTAGATCTTTGTGTGCCTAACAATATGAAATTTAAATTTTTCAAATTTCCTTTATAGTATCCAAGATATTGAGCTTAATAAGTGCAAAATTTGGAAAAAATGCAGAAAAAGGGCAATAACTCCTACATGGGTCGTTGGATCTTCTTCAAAATTTCAGGGCAGGTAGATCTTGAGGTGCTGAACACTTTTACCCTATGCCAGAATTTTGATATCTGTTATGGTTTTTGAGTTATTTGCAAAAAACTGCAATTTACCCCTATGTTCTATTTTTAGCCATGGCAGCCATGTTTTTTTACAAATCAAAAATCCAAACGATAGTTTAGTAGCACTCATGCCAAGGAACAACTACACTAAGTTTGGTTGCAATTAAACTTATGGTGTAAGAGGAGTTAACGATTTTATTACAATGAATAAAGACTGCAAAAATGGTCAATTTTGACGTTCTAAGGGGAATAACTCCTAAAAGGAACGAACCTACAACTTCGATCCTGTTACAAATTTTGTAGATCTTTGTGTGCCTAACAATATGAAATTTAAATTTTTCAAATTTCCTTTATAGTATCCAAGATATTGAGCTTAATAAGTGCAAAATTTGGAAAAAATGCAGAAAAAGGGCAATAACTCCTACATGGGTCGTTGGATCTTCTTCAAAATTTCAGGGCAGGTAGATCTTGAGGTGCTGAACACTTTTACCCTTGCCAGAATTTTGATATCTGTTATGGTTTTTGAGTTATTTGCAAAAAACTGCAATTTACCCCTATGTTCTATTTTTAGCCATGGCGGCCATGTTTTTTTACGAATCAAAAATCCAAACGATAGTTTTGTAGCACATATACCAATAAACAACTGTACGAAGTTTGGTTGCAATTGGTCTTATGGTGTCAGAGGAGTTAACGTTTGAAAAAGTTTACGGACGGACGACGGACAACGGACGACGGACGACGGACGGACGACGGACGGACGACGGACGACAAGTGATGGCAATAGCTCACATGACCCTTCGGGTCTGGTGAGCTAAAAAGGGCAATAACTCTAACATCAGTTGACAGATTTTCACGAAAATCAGCACACAGGTAGCTCTCATCATGCTGAACACTTTCATCCTGCCAGAATTTGCTGTGACCTAATGATTTTTGAGATATTTGCGAAAAACTGTTGTCTGACCCCTATGTTCTATTTTTAGTAACAGTGGCCATGTTTTTCGACAGATCAAAAATCCCCACATCAGTTCTATGCAGGATACCCCAAAGAACATTCATACCAAGTGTGGTTCCAATTGGTCAAGTAGTTTCAGAGGAGAAGAGTTTTGAAAAATTGTTAACGATGACGACGGATGCCAAGTGATGGCAATAGCTCACATGGCCTTTGGCCAGATGAGCTAAAAAGGGCAAATTACTCCTCAATGGGTTTTGGAATTTCCTTCAAAATATCAGGGTAGGTAGATCTTGTCATGCTGATCAATTTTACCCTGTCAGATTTTCGATATCTGTAACGGTTTTTGAGTTATTAGCAAAAAACAGCAATTTACCCCTATGTTCTATTTTTAGTAACAGCGGCCATGTTTTTCGATGAATCAAAAATCCCCACATCAGTTCTATGCAGGGTACCCCAAGGAACAATCTTACCAAGTTTCATTTGATTTTGAATAGTAGTTTCAGAGAAGAAGATTTTTGAAATAATAACATAAAAAAAGCCAAAAATGTCAAAAAAGGGCAACAACTCTAACATCAGTTGACAGATTTTCACGAAAATCAGCACATAGGTAGCTCTCATCATGCTGAAAACTTTCAACCTGCCAGAATATGCCGTAACCTATTGATTTTTGAGATATTTGCGAAAAACTGTTGTTTGACCCCTACGTTCTATTTTTAGTAACAGCGGCCATGTTTTTCGACGAATCAAAAATCCCTACATCAGTTCTATGCAGGGTACCCCAAGGAACATTCATACCAAGTTTGGTTCTAATTAGTCAAGTAGTTTCAGAGGAGAAGAGTTTTGTATAATTGTTAACGACGACGACGGATGCCAAGTGATGGCAATAGCTCACATGGCCTTTGGCCAGGTGAGCTAAAAATAAACTTCAAAGAATCTGGAAAAGTTATTTACATTGATTATAGTTGCAATGTGTTTTCATTAATATTAAGTTTGTTAAAGGTAAACTGCTGTCAACATATTTGTCTTTATCAAAACAACTATTATATACCGGTATAATAAATTCATAAATAACAAATTTTATTTTATCAGTTGTCTATCATGACAGCTTGTAGTGATGAGATTATTACTATTACAAAAGACACTGCTAATAAGATTTAGTCTGAAGTGAGTTGACCAAAAAGGCCAAATTTTAACATCCATATTTTTAGCAAAAACTGCCAGATTATCCCTTTGTCAAAATATCATTATTTATGTTATTTCATACTTGGTGTGGAGCATCAAATGCAAGGTGAGTATTGATCTTCTACTTCATGCTTAATGAAGTGGCCTCACAAATTTTTCACCATATGGACTATGGAAATATTTAGTCACAAAATCCTGAACTACTGACCCAAACTATTTCATAATTGGTGTGAAGCATGAAAAAGACGAGTTGTAGGCAATCATTTTGTATGCATCTGCTTCCTGTTTTATGAAGCTGCCTTAAATTTTTAACATACCTGGCACAAAGAGCCATGTGAGCTTTTGCCATCACTTGGCTTCCTTCATCATCGTAACCTTTCCTTTAAAGATCTCTTCTGAAGCCACTGGGTCAAGTGAAACAAAACTTTGCTGCAATGATCCTTTTTCATAGGCCAACTTAAGTCTAACATAGGAACCTATGGAAAATTCACTTAAAGATCTTCTTATCTGAAATAACTAAGCCAGTTGGAACCAAACTTGACAGGAATGGTCCTTAGATGGTCCTCCCTTCAGAATTTTATTCCATGACCTGCATCATCCAAGATGGCCACCACTGGCAAACTTTAACATAGGACCCAATGGCAAATCTCTTGGGTCAATTGGAACCAAACTTGGCAGCAAAAGTCCTTAGGTAGCCCTACAGTGCCACAAGTATTGATCCAAATAGCCACCAAGATGGTCATCATAGGCAAACTTAATTTAACATAGGACCCAATGGGAAAATTCACTGAACAAGAAAAATGTCTGAAATACACTGATGCCCCACTTGCAGTGAACCATGAATATGGGGTCAAAACCCTAATTTGGCATGCAAATTAAGAAAGACCACATTATAAGAACGTGTACTAAGTTTCAAGTTGATGTGACTACTTCACCCTAAACTACCGTTACCAAAAACTTTAACCTGAGAATGAACAGTTTTCACACTATCATATTTCTATGTTCATTACACCATGAAAATTGGGTAAAAACCCTAATTTGGCATGGAAATTAGAAAGGCCACATTTGCAAGGAACATGTGTACTAAGTTTCAAATTGATGTGACTACAAATTCACCAAAAACTTTAACCTGAGAATCTACTGTTTCCACACTTTCATATTTCTATGTTCAGTGAACCATGAAAATTGTGTCGAAACTTTGCCATGCAAATTAGAAGACCACATTATAAGGAACATGTGTACTAAATTTCAAATTGATGTCACTACAACTTCTTCATAAACTACTTTCACCTGACTGACCGACCAAAAAACATAATGCCCCTCTACTATCCTAGGCAGGGCATGCAAATCTTGTCTGAAACTAGTGAGCCAATTTAAACCAATTTGGCAGCAATGGTCTTAAGATGGTCCTCTATGGTCACCTGCCATCCAAGCGAACATGGTTTAACATAGGACCCTATTGGAAAATTCACTGAAACCAATTGGAACCCAACTTGGCAGCAATTATCGTCTTTCAGTAATGACCCTGCCCATAATCCAAGGTGAAACCATGTCAACAATGACATACCAAAAATATCTTGGGTAATTAATTCAAGTAAAACTTCTTTTTAAATGATTTTTTAATATGAAAACAAATTTCATACAACTGATTCAATATTGTTTCTCACACAGATTTTAACATGCAAGTGTTTATAAAGGTAGCTTGAAAACCTAGTGTACACAACCATTTCTGATATTTGTACAATTAGAGTAAACAGTGATATGTCATATGCAACGAGAGAAAAAATTGTTCAGGTGAAATAGAAATACATGTACAACATGACACTTTAAAAAAATTTACAAGCAGCTATTTTGGACGTTATTTAGTTATGAAGTGGGTTCTATTTTTTTTTTTTTTTTTTAATTTCTGAACATCTGTGTAAGAACAATAAAGATAACCCTTTAATTACATAGCACCATAACTTGGTTAAGAAAATTTGTAACTAATATGACTGACATCAAACTTAAAAATATAAAGTTCTTACGAGACAGTATCAATCACCTTTCTCTCATGACACTATCTCATTACAGTTTTCAAGAGGAAGCAAATAAATTCACATTTCTGAAGGCAGACAGTCTAATTAACAGGTCTAAATAATGTTTCAAAATGCTTCAAATGAACTAGGGACAAAGACTAAAAATCTTTCAAAACAAGGAGACTGGAAACATTTCTGAACACCTGATAGTCCCAAAATCAATCTATTTTATTTCAAGTGAAAATTGTAACGTACCTTCCATAGATGTTTCATACCAAGTATCAGTTAATTTGGCTATATGGTTTCTGAGATTTTTGAAATTTTGACCACTCAAAAATAACAATTCATCACAGCTGCCGTATCAGCTGTCCAACTGGGACTAAGTATGCAAACTTTATAAAGGTCCTTCCACAGATGCTTCATACCAAGTTACAGCTCATTTGGCTTTGTGGTTTCAGAAAAAAAATTTTTTTTTGACCAATCCATCATGGCAGCCATGTAAGTTCTTTGACCGGAACAAAATATGCAGAATGTATAGAGGTCCTTCCATGGATGCTTCTTACCAAGTTTAATCTCATTTGGCTTAGGAGTTTCAGAGGAGAAGATTTTTAAAATTTGTCCAATCAGAAAGAATTCATAATTGAGGCCATATTAGTTGTCTGATTGGAATGAAATATGCAAACTTTATAAAGATTGCTTCATACCAAGTTACAGTTCAGTTGGATTTGCGGTTTCAGAACAGATTTTTGAAATTTTGACCAATCAGAAATAAGAATTCATCATGGCGGCCATATTAGTTGTCCGACAGGAACGAAATATGCAAACTTTTTAAAGATGCTTCACACCAAGTTTCAGTTCATTTGAAGGAGGAGGAGATCATAATGTAAAAGTTTACAGACGGAGGAACGGACGAATGAAGGAACTATATACTAGTCGAAGCAGCCCCACTGCATATCCCCACACTACTCTGATGTTTTTGAAATCCATACAATTCAAACTAGTGCTGTTGCTACATGTATAGTGATTTCAAATATATATGGTTGCTAAGTAGAAATCACAAATAAACCAGTCTTACTAAAACTGGAATCACGTATTTTTAATACTGAACTGATCCAGATTAGCCTGAAAGCTAATATGATCCAAAAAAATCTATAGTTGCAAAGTAAAATTCCAAAAATAAGTCTTAGATACTTTCAGGAAATTTATCGAAATTGGAATCGCATATTTTTGAAATCCATACAATCCAAACTAGTGCTGTTGGTATAGTGATTCCAAATAAGTAGAAATTACAGTTAAACTAGTCTTTGAGTCTTTCAGGAAATTTACCAAAATTGAAATCACATATTTTTGAAATCCAAATGATCCTGACAAGTCTTAAAGCTAATATGAAAAAAAAAAAAAATAAAATCTACAACTGCTAAGAAAAATTCCAAAAATAATAGTCCTAGACACTTTCAGGAAATTTATCAAAGTTGGAATCACATATTTTTGACATCTAGATGATCCAAATATGTGTTACTGCTGATGTGATCCAGAAAATACATGGTTTCTTGTCAAAAATAAAAAAATAATGGTCTTAAGAGACTTCCAGGAAATTTACCATAGTTGGAACTGGATTTTAAAACAATTCCAAAACCTTTAGCACAATCTAAATTAGTGGTACAATTACTGAGCCAACTTTCAGTTCCGTATTCCAAGTAAAGTGAGAGGAGTTGTGTGACAAAGGAATAATGTATCCTAAGGCTACCTGTATAGCCAGGCCCCCACTGGCACTATACAAATTCTGAAATGTTTGGCACAATTTACATTGGCACAGTAATTGCTGAGCCAACTTTCAGTTTCGTACTCCAAATAACGTGAGAGGAGTTGCGTGACAAAGGAATAATGTACCCTTAGGCCACCTGTGTAGGTTGGCTGCCAGGGGCACCATTCCAATTCCAAATCCTTGGGCAGAATCTACATTGGCAGGGCAATTACTGAGCCAACTTACAGTTCCATATCCCAAATAACCTGAGAGGAGTTGCGTGACAAAGGAATAATGTACCTTTTGGCTCCCTTTGTAGCCTGGCCGCCAGGGGCACTATTCAAATTCTGAAACCTTTGGCGGCACAGTCCCCACACACAGTGTAATCAATGACCAAAGTTTCTTCTTTCTACATCTAGTGGTTACTGAGATTATCATGGACATACGCCAAACAGCAAAACATAATCCTCTTGCTTAACAGAACTTTCATGCCATGTTTTTTTTCCCAATCAATTCAGCGATTTTCTTGATCTAGAGGAAAATTTTTGTAAATATTTCCATAGAGTCCTATGTTAAAAAGTCCCCTGCTGGTGGCCAACTTGGATGCTGGATCAGTATCAAAGTTACAACACTTGGTCAGCACCTCATAAGAAAGGTTTCATTTCAATCCATTGAGCACTTCTCTAAAAGAAGATTTTTGTATGTATTATGTTAAACCTAAGTCCCCTGCTGGTGGCCATCCTGGATGACGGATCGGCATCAAAGTTACAACACTTGGTCAGCACCTCATAAGGATTATTCATGCCATGTTTGGTTTCAATCCATTCAATGGTTCTCTAGAAGAAGATTTTGGTATCTATTTCCTATAAGGTCCTATGTTAAACTAAGTCCCCCACTAGTGGCCATCTTGGATCCTGGATCGGCATCAAAGTAACAACACTTGGTCAGCTTCTCATAAGGAACGTTTCATTTCAATCCATTCAGCAGTTCTCTAAAAGAAGAATTTTGTATGTACTATGTTAAACCTAAGTTCCCTGCTGGTGGCCATCTTGGATGACGGATCGGCATCAAAGTTACAATACTTGGTCAGCACCTCATAAGGAATATTCATGCCATGTTTGGTTTCAATCCATTCAGTGGTTCTCTAGAAGAAGTTCAAAATGTGAAATGTTGAAGGACAGACGAAAAGCGATGGCAATAGCTCAAATGACCCTTTGGGTCAAGTGAGCTAAAAACTGTAAATTCCAATTTTCCCGCTTAAATTGTGTTTCCAAATCCATAAAACATAATTTGAAAACTGAACAAACAATGACGATTCCATACAAGTTTAGTTACAGACTTTAACTGGTTTGTCAAAAACTGCCTGATATTAAAACCTAGATAAAATATATTAAAGAAAACATTTTATATTGTCCAATTATTTTCTTTAAAGCATGAGCACTGATGACAAGCCATAACACTCTTAATATTAAGCACTTCGATGATTATGTGCAATCTAAAGTTAAAATTTTTATCATCAAATAAAAAAATCCTGAAATGAATTTTTTTTATTTTCTTTTCTGTTAATAAAATGTCTTAGGGTCCAAAGAAAAAGCAAGGGTTGGTCTGGAAAATGGGACACACAATATTTTGTTTTAGGGCTAATCTTAAATATGTTTTGAAAGATTTTCTCATTTAAATATATTCTAGCAGGAATTATATAACATAGGACTTTCTCCACCTTATCACAATTCTTGACATTTTTCTTTTGATCTCTATTTAAAGATCATTTTGACAATGACATGATTTTTTGTTAGAAATGTTTGTTCAAGTTCTAATGGCACTGACACCTCCAATGACAGACACAAAATGATGAGAATAGCTCAAATGGCCCTCTGTACAGATTGAGCTAAAAATGAAAAAAATCCTAATATCTGTATTACAAAAAACATATTCTGCAATAATACTGTTAACTTGAACCTTCTTCAACAAACCCACATAAACTACATAAAACATAAAGGCCATCTAAAATTCTCTGGTTCTCAGACAATTGATTTTTTTAAAAATGGGAAGTTAAGTAGGAAATTTTTTTTTAGTTTATTCCTGGTCAAAATAGGCAAGGAATTTTCAGTTTAGATGTTGATTTTGGCCACATACAAATAAGTTTGAAACCATTCACTCGTATGATGTTTGGCATATCAAAAACATTAAATTATCACATGAAAGCACAAACTATGTATGATCGTTTTAATTTGATAGATGTTACAAAATGCTTGAAATTGAATCTGGATATGTAGAAACTTGAAATGTACTTTAGTGCCAAATTGTAAAGTTGATTCTTTTGGCTGTAATTTTTTTCAGAAATAAAATAAACTCTATCAATGGCTACTTTTTAAGTCTGAGAACCAGATATTCAAGTTTAGTTGGCCAAATTAGTAGCATGATATCTTCTAGTTTTTATCTTATCACAAATTTTATACAGTAGACTCCTCCTAATTGCATACCCATTTTGTCAAAATAAATTATGAAAATAACTTATTTAATAGGTGGATTTCTTTATTTTCATGTAAAAACACATCATGCTTCGTTTTTATTGTAACTTATTGTAATAATTACTATATAAACATGTATATTATGAACTTTGTAAACATTTTCAATGAGACATTTTCAGCCAAAATCTCACAAATTTGTATCAAATTTTGGCAAAACATTCATGGTTTCCAAAATATTATATGCAATTAAGAGGTTTTTTTAAACTGTACAATATGCAATTATCATGAGTAATTAACATAGACTGGTTAGGTGTTGCAAAATCTTATAAACATAAGAGAAATATTCTATTAATAGATATCCAATTAAGTGGAGTTGTCTGTATCTGAGAAAACTCGGCTTACTATAAGACTGATCTGAATATTGTATTTTAATATGTTATATAATAATAAAATATTAATCTTATCGATAATATAATTGATGGTCATTATGAATATTTTTATAAACTGAAAGTTTTAGAAAAAAACAGCAAATTCACATGCAAAATATGATCTTTTAAATTTTCTTCTTTTTCTTGTATAAAACATGCTCTTTTGTAAACATGATTTAAACATGTGGAAAACACATTTTGGACATTTGAAATATTACAAAAATATAGGAAGTTATTTTGATAAAAAAACAGATTAATGTTGAAGTCTTGGACATAATAAAAGAAATAAACAACACAATAAGCACTATTTTACTTAACTTTATACATTCACTTATCAAAATTTTTCACACAAAATATTTATCTTATGAAAAATCTATATTCAAATTTTTTTTATATAAAACTCAATAGAAATTGATCACAAATGCTTTAAAAGATTGTTTTTGGTAATTTATGAATTATATTCACTCAAATATGTAAGTAAGTAAATATCTTATTAAAGTGACATGTGCATTTTACATATATAAAATCCATGCACTTTACATTTATAGTTTATACCTGGTGGACAAAATGGACCTGTAAGTCTGAAAATATATTGTTTGGTATTTAAAATTAAACTAAAACAGTACACCAACATACATTTTGGTTTCACAAAGATTAAATAACTTATGGTGTCTAAAGTTCAATTTTATGCAGGTAAAATGAAAGTGTAATTTGAATTATAGCACTTTGAATGCTAGACATCATCTATTACATTCTCATTTGACACAAAGTCCTTGTTTAATTTAGAAAAAATTGTATAACCATTAGAAAAATGAAACTTGACCCCTGACACACTAAAATCAGGACAAAGCACATAGGCCAATAATATATGTTTTATTTCATACTGTTGTGATGTAACATAGTAAAACATATACACTTTCACCTTAGAAAACAGTAGCTTACCTTAACATTAAGATTTGTATAATGTATGGCTATACACACCTAACAAACTAGCTATACATGACTAGATATTAATAAAAAAAAATAATTTGGCTCTAAAGTTCCTGAAGTTTTACAAAATTCATATATGTCAATAAAAAAAAAACAAAAATACTGCCTACAATGAACAGTCCTCTTTTATCTAGTCAAATCTGCCTTTTAAGGACACCTCTATATAGCCAATCAAAGTGAAAATGTCATGAACTAAGCATTTTGGGAAGCTTCTTTTCATCCGATTGGTTTGACTGTATTTCTTCTTTGTTTTTTAATTTTCACTTCACCTCATCTCCACCAAGATAACACAAAGTTGTTTCATGCAATACAGTTGTTTATACAAAGAATTATCTCGTCCTTTTACACTCTTTTCTCCATATATCTAACATTTGGGATATGTTAAGTTTGGTTTAAACCCTCGGACTCTAAAACCTTGTCTCAAACCTGAAGAACAGAAATAAAAAAATCATATATATCATCTAAAGATATATAAAACAGACAAGCCTATACATTTATATGATCAGATTAACCTGATTGGGCCAATATCTTTGTTAACTAATTAAATTTTTTCAAAAGTAAAATTTACAAATTTTTTTGAAATCTTATTAAATAAGGCAATAGAGTGGTTAATTTACACGAGAAGCAATCCCACACAATACCTAAATGTAACAGTGATGCCTGACTTCATAAAATATTAAGTTCTCATATAGAACTGTTGGGAGGTGTTTCCCTTATTACATTAAAGGCTATTATCCTAAACACTATCACATATAAGAAAAAATAGCCCGTTTTGATATGGAAATCCTAAAAAATTTATGAAAAAATAAAACAGGAGGTGTATAATGGCATTAGTTACTGAGGATTCCCTGATATTGTGTTTCAAATCCATCAAAAGGTTATGGTGAAATGGATAGGAAAAATGTGACAGAGATGATGATGGTTAGTGTTTCTGATACTTTATTCAACAAAATAAATTATCAAAGGTTTCTAGGAAAAGCTAATGGCAAAGTCACTCCAGCTTGAAAACTAGGTCACATTAAAATGTTGCAAAACTGTTTTTCACTTTATCATAAGACTGTGGTAATGTAGTTGTTTAAATCTGGATCCTGATGCAAAATTTAACTTAGAAGATCAAACAAATAGATGAAACAGTATATTACTTCTGAATTCCCTTAAGCAGGGAAACATAATTTCAACACAAGCAAAATTCTTTAACCAAAAATTCAGATATCATAAATCAGTCAAACAAACCTTGAGCATCTAATTTTTCCAGGTACTTTCTGACATGTTCAACTTTAAAATATATGAAATATGACTGATTATCATACTCTATCTTTCCATCCATTCCAAATTCTTCTGAAAACAAATTCATCACCATATAATAAGCAGCCATCTTCGTTCTAGGTATCCTACACAGGTAAGGCATCTTGTATGCAAGGGGGTCTGTAATCCACTCAATATTTACTCGGATGTAAAAGTTTGAAATTTCTAATATATTTCCCTCCATTTGTAGGTCACACAAGTACCTATATAGCCACTCTAGATATGATTCCGCTTCTAACCTGATCTCAGTGTAGGTCATTACTGATGTCAGATGTACAGTTCGTGGTGCTTCAATGCTCTGCATGGGATATGATGACTTTATCTTGCATATCTTGTATAGTTCCTTTGCTTCTGTGAGGTACCCATTTTCACCACAAGCTGTCAGTAAAGCTCTAAGTGTTCTCCTGTCAAGGTCCTTTGACACCTGAGTGCTAGAATGAAGCTTAAATGCCCAGCAGCCTGCATGCAAGTCTCCACATTGTAGGGCTGTGATAATTAACTTATTGAAGTCTTCCATAAAATCTGCAAGGAATTATAGAATACAATTAATTTATATGCATTATCCTCAGCTTTGAATCCATCGAAACTTTAGGAAATTCTTATTTTGGTATACAAACCTAAGTAAATTTGAAAGCATGATCTCTGCTAAAATAGCTCTCATGGAACTCTATATTATAAATCCCTCATAGCAGTGATACTTAGCAAGATAAACAACCAATCAGATTACATGTTAATCAATATTACATTATGCAATGACCTATCAATGTATCACTGTTCATACAAAATGTCTTAGCATCAAGAGATGTGCATAACAAAAATTAGGATAATCCCAATAGCAAAATCAGGATAGCACATACCCATTTTGAAGTACAAATCACCTTGTAAGGGGACCGTAATAGTAACATCTCACTGATATACTCCATGGGTTCTTGAAATATGAACCCAATTGAATTATTTTATCAGAGCTGCTCATGCATAAAATGTGGGTTAAAAATATTCAAATATTATTTAACTTCAAAAGATATACCTCAAATGGTTTCTGAGAAATGGACAAGAATGCAAAAATTTTAAACAACTTGAATGTATAGATAGGCAATGTAAAAATTATATGTCCCTTCCACATTTTTTTCAGGATCATTTGCATTAAATTACCAAATTTATTAATTTTTTGTAGTTCTTAACAGTCTAGAAATATTTGAGTAAAATGATTTCATTGCTCAGTCATGAAAGCTTAGTACTGAATACTTTGAAATGAGATTTTATGTACTGCAAAGAAAACGAGTTCAACATCATACTAGTAATACATTTTACAGAGTTTATAGTAAAAACATCATGACTGCATGAGATGAAACTTATTCTCGATTTCTGGATTTTATCATTTTTTCCCTTTCTTTTCCAACTGATTTTATTCTTTATCAGATTTTCATTGCTTGAAACTTAAATCAAACATGAAATTTATTAATTAATATGCACTTACCAAAATGTTCATGCAGCTCTGGGTCTGAAAAAACAACAATTTTTTTTTACTAGTTTTTGGATTAACCAACATAATCTTTCATAACATGATGTTTGTGTTTATGTTTGTATTCTCCTGTTTATCTGGATCGCACATGGCAACTGCCACAGGAAGGATGTGTCATTTTTTTCTTACGAATAACTAGTATGGGGTGGAGATTAAACAACATCTTTCTAAATTAATGGAAATCTCCAAATGAGATGATAGTTTAGACTAAAAGACTAAAAATTTAAAAATATATGTACTGGTATATTAGAAATTTTCTAATACAAACAAGCATAATTTTTGGTGTATAAATTTACAGAAACATTACAGACTCCATGGACCCTGTATCCCTCACCTGGAATCAATTGCCATAAAAGCAGTAATTAAAGGCTGCTTGGTTGATGATTTTGATCAAAGGACATTTTTTTAATATTAGATCATCTACTTGTACAGAAGTTACCATTGCTGCCAAAATTTTTTTAAAACTGGATCAAGGTTGACAGAACAAGATCTTATGAAGTCAATTTGCCCATCAGATACTATGTTAGGGATAAGTGGCCATCTTACTTGACAATCTAGGTCATCGGATAAATATCATTCCTGCAAAGTTCGGCTCCTTTTGCTCCGTAGTTTCTGAGATAAGACACAATTATGAAAGAGGACCATTGCTGCCAACTCTGGTTCCAATTTCCAAGAAGATTTTTAAATGAATTTTCCCATAGGATCCAATGTTAAACTAAGTTTGGCTGTGGTGATCATCTTGGTAGACAATCAGGGTCATTGGACATATTTGTGAAAGAGGACAATCTAAAGACCATTGCTGCCAAGTTTTGTCCATCTTGCAATGTAGTTCCATAGGAGTTTTTTAAAAATGAATCCTCATTTTTTTCTATTGTTTAGTAACAGCAGCCATGTTGGATTGAAGTCAGGGATGCCAGACATACTTTTGGAAGGGGGCCTCCCAATTGGCCTAGTGGATTCAAGGAAGATCTCTAAAGGAAAGTTTACGACGAAGAAAACGGATGCAAAGTGATGGCAATAGCTTACCTGCACCTTGTCCAGGTGAGCTTATAATATGAAATCAAATACACCTAATGGATAGCTCAATTAAGGCAAAACAAAAATTATTTTTTCCTTTTTTTTGTGTGTATAATTAGCAGAATTTTGTATGTGCTAAGGCATTGTAGAGTATATATCAATAATTAAGACATACTGTTATCTATAATATCCAGACAGTTGCCCAGTACTTTGAGAGCTTCTCTTGGCTTGGAATGATTCAATAACTGATCAAAGAGCTCATGTAGCACTGTTATTTCTAACTTCAATTCATGCAATTTCATTCTTGACTGTGTATCCCAATCAAAAACTAAAAATAACAATACATCTGCCATTATTAATCTGATAACAAGATAAATAAATTATCCAGACAAAATTAAATGTTTCTCATTGAAATACTTTAAAATAAAAGAACAAACTTGATACAGAACAAAGTTTAATTTGTATAATCAAAAAGCTTTTTGACTTAATATATAGTATAAACTGAAGACCAAAAGATGACCCATGTTATTAATCTTTTAATTATGTACTATCTGATTGGTTAATAGTCTCAATAATGTATACAATTTTCAGAAACTTATTTTGGAATCACGATTCTGACTCTAAAATTATAATTTGAAGCAATTTATTATATATAAATTATATTATGATTTTTTTCCAGTTCGACCAGCGATACCAGTATATAAAATCTAATAGCCCAAAAGAGATTTTACTAGACTCTGGCTTTGGGCTAGTGGCTAAAAGGCAGAGAGAGAGAATACAACTACCATATCCTACTTCCAGTATATTCATAATATACTTACACAGGTGTATATTATATGCTGTACCAATGTCCATGGATTTCAAACAGATATTTATGGCAGTGATACATGACAATGGCCTTCCCGCCTCTGTATACTTATAAAATGGTACAGAATACTCAATAAGTATTTTTATTATGTTATAAGCATTAGGCCACCATTTCTTATTCTCACAAGCATACAATAACCTGTTCCCAATATAGGACAGGGACCTGCTGTCAAACTTTGATAAGACATCTTCCTGTGATTCTGCAAACAAAGAAGCAAACATATTCTTAACCTGCAATTTTCCACATGATTGTTTGTTTAGTTGCGGTTTTACACCTTTTTCAGCACATTTGGCTATTTTGCGGCAGCCAGTTTTTATTGGTGGAGGAAGCCAGAGTACCCAGAGAGAACCACCGATCTTTGGTACGATCGGAGTCGAACACACCCCGTCACAGGTGAGGTTCGAATTCACAACCTCAGTTTGACAGGCTAGTGATCATCAGTAGTCATGACGAACTACCTAGACCACTCGGCCACCGAGGCCCCCATTTTCCGCATGAAAGTAGGGATATTTGATTTTTAAACTAATGCATGCCTTTATGTCTCACTACTTATTAAAATTGTTCTGAAAATCCTTACATTTACCTTTTGGCAGACAAATTCCCAGTTTACCACTATTCCTGAGCAATTTTTAAAGAATTTTAACGAAACCAGGTGCTAAAACTCTGAGAAGGGAATACTATACAATAAGGTTCCTCTACTGATTTTTTGCTGAAAATTTACCAGATGGTGACTTTTTATGTATACTTTTCAAATACAGAAAGAAAAACATACCTTCATGGCTTAGTTTTGAAGATATTTGATTTTGGTATATTTGAGCCAAAAACCCCATATTTCTCATTTTTCAAGACCGTCACAAAAAACTGTCTAACTAGGCCTTTAGTAAAATAGTTCCAACTACATAGACAATGTTTTCTGATAAATAATTGAAAAAAAAATTGATAAACTGATTAGGAAATAATGCAAATTTAAGCCAAATAAGGAATATTGACAATAATCTGGTAACTTTAGATGCATGTAGAAAACTAGATGTGTCAGAACGACACGAATGCCCCTGCCCGCGAAAGTCCAAGGCCTGTAATTTTGGCAAAAAATCAGCGGAAAGAATGAAATGTAAACTTTATCTGTATCTCATCATGGCAGACTCACATACCAAAAATCAGTTCAATATCTGAATGCATTTAGAAAAAAAAATGTACAACTGTTCGTTGTGGAATGACGGACAAGGATAAAACTATATGGCCTCGACCATTAATAGTAACAGGGCCATAAAAATCCTGTACTGATTTTTTCCTTAAACTTAAGTATAATTATCTTATAAGTGATGAACTTCTGTTGCAAAAGAAATTAGAGGCTACCAGGAGCCTGTAACACTCACCTGGACTTTGCCCTCTTTGAATGGCAGCCTGGAACATTGCTGTCAAGTTCCAAAGGCCTCACTGGTTTCAAACAAGATCTTTCAGTGAACTATCACATAAGGTACTATATGTTAAACTATGTTTGGCTCGCTTTGGCAGCCATATTCAATGGCAGACAGGGTCATCAGATACAATTCGAAAGAAAACCAACTAAAAACTATTGCTGTCAAGTTTTGTTCCAATTGGCCAAGTGTTTTCTGACAAGAACTTTCAGCAAAATAGTCCCAAATATATAGAAATTGTTTTCTGATAAATAATTGATGAAACTAGAACTGTGAGGGGACCTCACTAACTATACCCCCCACTGCTGTTAATTTAATAGACTAGGGCATCCTTGTGAATTGTCTCACAATTTCTAAGTTCAGTTGGGTATAACTGAGGGAACAAAAGGGTATAAAATTATGGGAAAAAGTATTGGACCAGGACATACTTTGCATGTGCACATCTACGTACATATGTACTAGGAACTAACAGTATGCAAAGTTTAATTAACCTCTGTTAAGGCACGTTTGAGAAACTGCGGGTACAAAAAAATGTGGGCTGATTCCTATACACCCCCCAAAATTTGTTTGCGGGAGGGGGGGGGGGGGGGTATAAAAAAATTGATAAACTAATCATGAAATAATGCAAATTTAAGCCAAATTAGGAATATTGACAATAATTTGGTAACTTTAGATGCAATATCTGAATGCATTTAGAAAAAAAAAACACTGCTGTCAAGTTCCAAATGTCTCACTGGTTTCAACAAGATCTTTCAGTGAACTATCCCATTAGGTGCTATATGTTAAACTATGTTTGGCTCTGACAGCCATATTCAATGGCAGACAGGGTCATCAGATACAATTTGAAAGAAAACCAACTAAAAACTATTGCTGTCAAGTTTTGTTCCAATTGGCCAAGTGGTTTCTAACAAGAAGATCTTTTAGCAAATTTCCAATAGTGCCCTACAACTATATTCGGCTCTGGCAGCCATCTGGGATGGTGGGTGGGGTCATCGGGAAAAATTCTGAAATAGGATCACTTAAGGACCCTTTCTGACATTTGTTCCGATTGGCCATCTGGTTTCAGACAAGAAGATCATAGGGTCTTTTGTTAAACTATGTTTGGCTCCTGCGGCCATCTTGGATGACAGGCGGGTCATCGGATATAATTCTTAAAGAGAACCACCTAAGGACCATTGCTGCCAAATTTTGTTCCAATTGCCCAAGTGGTTTCAGAGGAGATCTTTCAAGGAAAGTTTACAACGACGACGGACAAGTGATGGCAATAGCTCACATGGCCTTTTAGGCCAGTTGAGCTAAAAAGTTGGGGTCCATTATTGCAGAGATATTTGGGAAAAACCCCAAATTTTAGGATGGTAAAAGGGTTTTTCTGAAAGGATATGACGTCACAATGAGTATGTCTTTGTGACGTCATTATCTCCCTTGCTACTGTACCATATTCCCTTAACAGATATTCTAAAGATATGTGACTTTCCATGCATGAAAATACAAATATATTTAAAATACGGGATGGCCTCTGATGAGGGTTGCCCTGGAGAAACTCCTAAAATAATCCAAAACATTGTAGAACGCAAACCTATAATTACTGTACTATATGCAATATACGGTCAAAGATATGATCCATTCCATAAATGGGTGGATTTATGTTCATTTATGTAAGAATCACAATATGCAGAGGTCCAAAGGGATAGGATACAGATCAAAATTTTTTTATCAAACACATGTTCACGTCTTAACCTGCAGACAGTGAGTTTATCTTGATACAACCCTCTATATAATTACTAATATGTTAATTTCACGGGAGAAACACATTTTATTGTTTGTCATAAATCTGTTTCAAAATTAAAGATTGATGTAAAAATGTCAATTTAATTTCATTGAATAATTACCTTATCAGACCTGAAATGAACTCACTGAATCACAATTTGGACTAAAAATAATTTGTGTGTGACAAGTTTAACACCAATTAAAAACAATTTTTCACATATTGGGAAAATAATTTTAAGTTTTACCTTGCTGATACTGTTGATAAAGACTGAGCATAAAATTGCGGAAAGCATCAACAAGTAAAGAAGGTTTCTTCAGATTGGTTAGAAACACTAAAGCATATGCATCTATATAGTACGAGTTGTCTAACTCTCCTAATTGGCACAACTCCACAAACGTTTCTCCAAGCAATATCCAATTTTTAGTATGGTAACAACTCTAAAAAAAATATAAATTATTGAATAATGTATCAAAACATAGAGCCAATAGTTTAAAGATATGACATAATATCTAAAATATATTCAACAAAAGTTGATAAAGACTTATTAATTTACAAACTAACATGTCATATGACTCAAATACTGATTCTGCAATTTACAGCATTAAAACAGCACTTATTTGAATTTTATAATTTCTCAAATTCTTTTTCAAAAATCTTTTCTGAAAATTAAGCATTTAAATTTCTTGTAACATGTCCTCTTCCAAAAACATTCTATTTCAATTACAAATATTGTACTTTATCAATTTCTGTATCAAAGTCGGCACATTCTTGAAATTTTTAGTGCTTTGAATTTTTGTCAGTTCTTTTGTTGGGTTATAATTTAAAACTGTGCTTTTCTGAAGATGGCATTTCTTTTTTTTTTTTCAATCAAATTTAAAGAATAGATAAATGTTAATGTCTTATTCCTGTATTGGGCCGTTATGGCAACACTACCGGGTTACATGGGTCACGGTGGTTGACATTTTGTAAGTGACAGAAAAGATTTTAGAACAAGGTCCACTCATGGACTATTTCATCAAACTTTTGTTCCAAACGATAAAATGGTTTCAGACAAGATTTGTAATAAACAGGGGAAAAAGTCAAAACGAAGTATAGCTTTCATGGCCTTCTTTGTAGTCACCCATTCACTGGATAGTTTTGAAAAGGGATCACCCATTCACTGGATTGTTTTGAAAAGGGACCACCTATTCACTGGATAGTTTTGAAAAGGGACCACCCATTCACTGGATAGTTTTGAAAATGGACCACCCATTAACTATTATTAACTATATTAACATTTGACTGTGTTGTATCAGAAAAGATCTTAATGTTAGATATATGAAACTGTTTGAGAGATGGTCTGATTGGAAAGTGGATCATCACAAATGCATCCAAAAGCTCAGAATTAAAACATTAAAATTATCCTCAATATAATATAAGACTTACCTGTATTTTATGATACAAAGCTTTGTAGTTATCAGTTGTTTTAATGGCATCTTTCAGAACTACTTCTGCCTCTTGAAGGATTGCTGAGGAATTATGAGAATCATTCAACTGTTGCTGTAACTAAAGTTAAAAACGAACATTTGTAATGTACTGTTGTTAGCACTGATACTAATGAACTGTTCTTTTCCCAAATAAAAAATGTCTACAAATTATAACTTTTTTGGTGGTCATTTACTTGTTACAATTTTCATATTTTACGAGAATTCCAAAATCAATTGCTAATTTTGTAACAGATTTATGACAAAAATGCTTACTATACAAATTATTCATTACCGGTAGCCATTATTTTACTGGTATTATATTACAGACACAAACTGTGCTAATATTCCTTTAATTAAAAAACTTTATTACTTTCATACAGTATGTAAATTTTTTGTCAGTACAATTTTACAAACTTCAAAACCCAACAAAGTTGTTGTGACAAAAAAAAAAAAAAAACTAACCACATGTAACTTTTCTTTTCACATATTTAGAGTGTCAATAACAAAATTATTGAACATATGAATTGAGGTTGCATGATTTAAATGAATACTTGCAAGTACAATGTGGAGCAATCAGTAGCTGAAAAGCAGGTAAGATTTTTGGCTAAAATACCAATCATCTTTAATATCATTCACTGTTGATTTGTTTTCTTTGAAAATACCTTGATTACAAGACACTAGCCAACAAGATTTCTACATAGTACCATATGCCCTTAATGTTCTGCATGATTTGTATTTTATCTTTAAAAAAATCCTCACAAGATTTTGATGGTACATGTAAAAGTCTGGAATTTGGTGTGAAACAATTCCTGCAAAATGTATAAAAATTTATTTGGCAGGCAGTCGAGATTCCCAGAAAATGCTTGTATAAAGCACCTGCTGTTTACTTTCCCCACTTTCGTCATGATTTTGTTACTCATACTACGATGAGGCATTTACGTTTTATGGCTGAGCTGAAAATAGTAAACCGCATGTGCCAATGGTAAAAGCCAATCTACACCAATAAAATATAAATTTGGCATGTAGATTGACATTTTGCAGGTAGTTAGACCTCTGTAAATCTAACAGCTTTGGGACTGTAGAAATTGGCCAGTTTTCACAGGTGCTAGTTTTGAAAGGTTTGGAAATAAAGAAATCTGACAGGAAAAAAATAAATTGAAATATTAAATGGCATGAAAATTACATATATATCTATGTCTCAATTAAGTGCAAATTTTCAAATGACCATCACATTCTCACATTTTACCAAAAATATTTCCAAACTCATTAACTTGAATTGAAAATGGTTTTGTGCTTTGGAATTCTTTTGCAAATAACCAAATTTTGCAATTAAGTGGAATCGACTGTACTAAATTTGAATTGTTTTTTTTTCAAGATAAGATGGATGGATGAATTATTGTTTAACGTCCAGTGGCAACCAGGTGCATATCAGGACGAGAACATGTTATATGATAATGCATATGATCCCTGCTTTGTACTAGACCGACACGCTAAGTCGGATGTTTAATGTGCTAGCTCACGAGATAACTGTCCGCAGGAAGACATATCACCTCACTCGGACACATTATACTGACTCCGAGCCGACCAGTCTTTGCTTTTACTCCTAGATGCTGCGTGCTTGGCGGAGAAGCAGCAAATACCAATTTGAATGTCTTTGGTTCGACCCGGCCGGGGATCGAACCTGCCACCTTCCCCACTCGGGGCAAGCACGCTACCATGAGACCACCGAGGCGGTTTCAAGATAAGATATTTCAGAAAATTCCCCATAGGGTCGTATGTTAAACTATGTTTGGCTCTGGTGGCCATCTTGGATGGTTGAAAGGGTCATCGGACACATTTCTAAAAGAAGGCCACCTAAGAACCATTGCCGTTAAGTTTTATTCCAATTGGCCCAGTGGTTTTAGACAAGATCTTTAAGTAAATTTTCCATAGGGTCCTAACTTAAACTATGTTTGGCTCTGGCGGCCATCTTGGATGACGGGTGGGGTCATCGGATATAAATCTGAAACAGGATCACCTTAGGACTATTGATGCTAAGTTTTGTTCCAATTGGCCAAGTGGTTTCAGAAAAGAAGATCTTAAATTAAATTCCCTATAGGGTCCTATGTTAAACTATGTTCGGCTCTGGTGGTCATATTGGATGAAGGGCCCGGTCATCAGATACACTTCTGAAAGAGAACCACCTAAGGACCATTGCTGCCAAATTTTGTTCCAATTGGCCAAGTGGTTTCAGACAAGAAGATCTTAAATTAAATTCACCGTAGGGTCCTATGTTAAACTATGTTCGGCTCTGGTGGCCATATTGGATAAAGGCCGGGTCATCAGATATACTTCTGAAAGAGGACCACCTTAGGACCATTGCTACCAAGTTTTGTTCCAATTGGCCATGTGGTTTCAGCCAAGAAGATCTTTAAATTCCCCATAGGGTCCTATGTTAAAGTATGTTCAGCTCTGGCGGACATTTTGAATGACAGGGCGGGTCATTGGATATAATTCTGAAATAGGACCACCTAAGGACCATTGCTGCCAAGTTTTGTTCCAATTGGCCCAGTGGTTTCAGAGAAGATCTTTAAAGGAAAGTTTACGATGATGACAGACACCAAGTGATGGCAATAGCTAACATGGCCTTTTGGCCCGGTGAGCCTTTTTTTCTATTTATAGTCACATCAGCCATATCAGTTGGAAGTCGGGAATGACATAATTTTGGAAGGGGGCCACCCAAGGACCATTCCATCAAAGTTTGAACACAATTTGTCCAGTGGTTTCAGAGAATATCTTTAAAGGAAGGGCAAAAACTCCTATAAGGCACCAATTTATGATTTTGGTCATGTTGACTTATTTGTAGATCTTACTTTGTTGAACATTTTTTTGCTGTTTACAGTTTGTCTTTATCTATAATAAAATTCAAGATAATAACCTAAAACAGCAAAATTTCTTTAAATTAATAATTCAGGGGCATAACCCAACTTAGGGTTGACCGATTCGTCTGAAAATTTCATGGCATGTAGATCTTGACCAGGTTAAATTTTTTACCCCATGTCAGTTTTGCTCTAAATGCTTTATTTTTTGGGATATAAGACAAACTGCAGTTTTCCCCTATGTTCTATTTTTTGGCCATGTCGGCCACTTTGGTTAGCAGGTGGGGTCAGACATAATTTTAAAACTAGATACACTAATGATGCTTGTGTGCCAAGTTTGGTTCCATTTGGCCTAGTAGTTTCAGAGGAGAAGATTTTTGTAAAAAGTAACGGACGACGACAATACTCCAAGTGATGAGAATAGCTCTCTTGGCCCTGTTGGTCAGGTGAGCTAATAAACAGCTGCGCCACAAGCGCATGATACACCCGTCGTCTTGTGAAAAAAACATAATAAATGTTTTTGGAATCCTCCTTTATTTTGTGGAGCTGCTGGTGGAATTTATATGGAAACCCAGCAAAACATAAGCGTGTAAACTTTTAAGCAATAGATATACGGCACAAAATGTGACCAAAAAAGACCTTTTTTTTTACCAAAAAGCTCAATAAAAATTCAATAACTCAAAATAAAATAATCATCAGGAAAAAGTATACAATCTTCAGATTAATATAACTAAGAAGTGTGTAAAGTTTTATGCAATAATCATAAATCTTTTTTGTGATACAGTGCGACATGTGAAACCCCCCCTTTTTTTTATACAAATAACTCAAAAACAAAATTTTGAATCATCACCAAAAAGTATACAGATCTTTAGATTAATATAACTAAGAAGTGTGTAAAGTTTTAAGCAATAATCATAAATCGTTTTTGAGATACGGTGCGACGTGAAAAAAAAACACACTTCTGTTTTAGTTACAAAGTGCCATAACTCAAAAAGTTTTAATCTTATTTACAGATCGTTTGACCATCATAAGAAACCACTATGTAAAGTTTCGTGAAATTTGGACAAGTCATTCTCAAGTTACTGCGCGACATGTTTACGACGGACAGACGAACACCAGACATTTGTATACCTTAATACGTCCCGTCAAAATTTTGACGGGCGTATAAAAATGGGAATAAAAAATGGACAAACTGTTCCAAGTATAGACACACCTTATTAATAGTTATATTGAAGCCATAGAAAGAGCTTGAGCTGTATATTCTGATGTTTTAACAGTTATGCACATCATTTTTCCTTTTTAATCTACTGCTAGGCTTTCTAAAATATATCTTGATGTGCCCTGTGATTGTTGAATTATGAAATTGAGAAAATTATTGACAGTATTTAAAACTTTTCCATGACTGCTCTTGTATGAAATTTGAACATACCTGTGTAGACCAGACATTTATCATAATTGTAATCATTAATCAGCTGTAATAGATTACATAAGTAATAAGATGTAATTATTAGTCAGCCAAAATTCTAATTACATCTAATTTAATTGATTACTCTGGTAAAAATGCCTATAATCCTGATTACTTAATTTAATGGATTGCATTTATTGTAATTTAATTGATTAAATTTGAATGTAATCAGACCCATGTGTAGACCTTAAACTGCATATATGTAATTTGACATTCGGCAAAGACTTCCACTCCTATAGTGAACCCTAATTGTCACTTCATATGAAGCACAGCATTACAAACACTCTCTAGCTCAAAATTTTGTCAAGAATTTATCGTGCAAGGTAAGGTACATGTATTTACTCACTTATCTGTATATTTTGTACTGTTCAAAAAGTGTATTTGTGGCAATTTCCATCATTACCTTACTAACTTGTAAAACTGCATATTATGACCACTATGTTTGTGCCCTAATCACTTCTTTTGTTCCAGAAAAGTCAAAACAAGTAACATTTTTTACCTTTCATAACTTCTCCATGGTCATTACACAGGATTTGTTGAATACAAAAAACAATTCACATCCAAGTTTTTCAGAGGACAAATTGTTTTATACTCCCAAAAAGTTTTAATCTAAACACAAAAATTCTTGTAGTGTCAAACACTATTGCTTTATTCCACAGATCCCATGAACTAAAATTTCTATGCAGGAATAAAACATTACTCCAATGTTTCAGATTAACTGGTACATGGTATAAGAACAGGAAATTTATTATCATCCAATGTAACAACCTTGTATGGATCTTTGTGGGTTTTGATATAAGGCTGCAGTGAGTTTGTTTTTGTATTCATATTCCAACAGGAGATTATTGTCTCATTTGAAAGAGTGAATTACATTTGTAGTGTAGATATTCTTTATCTACTGTAAAATATATGCTTATTGTAACTTAGTTGGTGGTCATTTTCTAATTTTGATTTTAGTATATTACAAGAATTTTCAAGCCACGAGTGATAAATTACTAGCAGTTTTTCTAATGAAAAAAAATTGTTATCTACTCTTTGTAGTGTTTTGTTTTTCTTAAAGAAAATTAGTGTAAATAAACAGTAAAACTGAAGATAATTTTTTTTATGTCAAAGTTCCCATTGACAAACTGACCACAAAGTAAGTTTTTTTTTAAGAGAGTTCAGAAAAACACTACAACTTTCAATAACAAGTTTTATTTCATACAGAAATTATTTTTGTATTATAAAACATTTGAAAAGCTATAACAAAAATATCATCATTAAAGTTCATTCACAGGAAAGCATCTTAAATACTATTTGGCAGGTTTTTTTTAAACAATGCCTGTACAGATAGAAAATTATTCACATATTTTTCAACATACAACTGACAGAGGTAAAAAAGTAAAAAGAATATGTAAAAGCATTTATACTATACATGTAAATGAACTTTGAACACAAAATAGAAAGCTGAGAACAATATAACAGAAAATTTTAAAGCATTTTAAATAATTCTGTGAATTCATTATATTTTGCTGCATAAATAAATTTTCCTATTTTTTGTTTTCGAAGGTAAATTTTAGGCATAAATTTTTAATTTAAGAAATCAACAAAACACATCTCAATCTGTCTGGTTGACAAAAAATTACATAAGACTGACCCCAAACCAGATTTTTGTTCAGCACTGTTCGGATTCACCAGACTGCCATACATTGCAAAACTAATAGGAAGATATTTTTCCATTTGAAAATCCAATTAAAACCATGAAATTCAGCATCTTTGCAGGAACAAATTTTCAATGATCCATGAAAATAAATGAATTCACAGGAAGGTAATATGACTAGATGTAACAAAGGAAAATAATTGGTTTTCAATAAAATCTATCTTACTATTGTACACACATTAAATTTTAAACAAAGATATGAAAAACACTAAACTATGTATATTAATCAGAAATTATAATGATTTGATTATTTATCAAAGAAAACAATGGTCAGAATTAGAAATAAGAACATTCTGACAAAATAAACTGACAAGTTAACACCTTTACTTGTTTCTAAATCAAACAAAATAACAATAAAAGAAAAACAAAGGGTTATCACCAAGGATCCGGAAAGCCTTCAATTTTCCAGACATGATTGGTAAAAATTCTTATTTTTCCGGTTATAAAAAGGGTCAAAAGGACATCAAAATTTCATAATTTTTAACTAAAGACCCTGTATCACTCACCTGGATTTAACTTTTCACCTTGAGCAGGACTAAACAATTTGGCTGGTAGGGTTCTATGTTAAACAAAGTTCAGCTGTGGCAGCCATCTTGGTTGACAGTCCACGTCAATGAACACATTTCTAAAAGAGAACCACCTAAGGACAATTACTGCTAAGTCTTGTTCCAACTGGCTAAGTGGTTTCAGACAAGAAGATCTTTAAATGAATTTTTCCACAGGGTCCTATATGAAACCAAGTTTGGCAGTGGCGGCCTTTTTGGTTGACAATCCAGGTGATCGGACACAATTCTGAAATAGGACCATCTAAGCACCAATGCGGCCAACTTTAGTTCCAATTGGTCAAGTGGTTTCAGACCAGAAGATTTTTCAATGAATTTTACCATAAGGCCCTATGTTAAACTAAGTTTGGTTGTGGGAGGGGGCCACCCAATGACCATTCCACCAAATTTTGGTCAGAATTGGCCCCGTGGTTTCAGAGGAGAAGATCTTTACATAAAAGTTTATGCCGGACACTGTCTTTAATGGGCAAAAACTCCTATAAGGGATCAATCAATGTTTTTGGTCATGGTGAATTATTTGTAGATCTTACTTTGATGAACATGTTTGCTGTTTACATTTTGTCTATATCTTTAATAATATTCAAGATAATAGCCCAAAACTGCAAAATTTCCTTAAAATTAACAAATCAGGGGCAATAACCCAACAAAGGTTGACCAATTCGTCTAAAAATTTCATGGCAGGTAGAGCTTGACCAGATGAACATTTTTACCCCATATCAGTTTTGCTCTAAATGCTTTAGTTTTTGAGATACAAGACAAAAACTGCAATTTACCCCTATGTTCTATTTTTAGCCATGTCGGCCATGTTGGTTGGTAGGCCGGGTCATGGGACACATTTTTAAACTACATACCCTAATGATGCTTGTGGCCTACTTTGGTTCCATTTGGCCTCGTAGTTTCAGAGGAGAAGAATTTTGTAAAAGTTAACAGACGACGGACGCACGCCAAGTGATGAGAATAACTCACTTGACCCTTTGGGTTAGGTGAGCTAATAAAAAGATGTACTGAAAAGTCGTGACACCAAAATTTTGAAGTTCAGCAAAACGGTGACCTCTTTGTGGTCATTTCCTCTCGGTGTCTGACTGATTTTTTCCAAATGTTTTTTTTAGAGCAATTACTGTTGTCAGTATGGTAATTTACAAAGGTGTCTGTGCCTTTATTCAATTAATAATTATTATTACTGTACACCTGTCAACAATTTCCAAAGTTCAATTGAGGTCATTCATCAGTGACACACCTTTCTGCTTTGAAATTTAAAAAAATCCATTACAAGCCATGTATCGGACCATCTAACAGTTCATAATCATAAAGTTGAGAAGATTAGAAACGCCTTGGTAGTTTGAACTCTGCAAAACATAGATTTGCGCATTGTGCCCATTTTCTGCACGTGTAGTTTAGTAAATAATCATTGAGCTTGCGCAAATCAGTTTAGATAAATATGCAAAATTAAAGATTCATCTTTCGGGAAGACTTTCATTGACTGATTTCAAAGTCTTTTAACTTGAATTTATTTTATTCGTTTATTAAGTTCATTTCAAATGCGTTGTGTAGTCCATTTTCATATCGATCTATTTATATGTACCAAATGCGGATCTCGAAGAAGACATAAAAATTATCAATACACAAACAACAACATACAGAACGTTAGAGAATTAATACACATGACATTTATTTCAAATCCTACCGAAAACAGTTATAAATCCTGCATAACAACATTTGTATAAAATAACGTTATGTATTGAGATTGATGAAAAGAGTCTTAACTGACAATTCATGTCTATCAAAAAAATGTCTGGCAGAGGCTGATGAAATTTCAGGATCCCTGGTTAACACTAAACAAACTATAAAACAATTTATCTGAAAGGAATTGTGAATAAAAAGTGCACTATTTAACAAAATGAGTTTGTAATGCTGTGCCTATGGGAGTAAACAGCTATTACATGTTAGTGAAAACTGAAAACAAATCTTACAGTTGAAATCAAATAAAATAAATTCTGAAAATTTTTACAATAAAAAATTAACAACTTGGTAATAAATCATAAAGTTCCATGCAACAAAAATGTGAGTATTTTATCTCTCTAAATGCCTTTAACAAGGAAAGACAAGTAAAACATACACAACAGCAAACCAGTTGTTTAGTTTTAAGATGCATCAAAAAAGTGATGCTGAATTTGATATTAATAGTTGGTCAACACAATGTGGATTATATTTTTTTATGTCATATCAATTTTTTTTATTTTTTTGTTTTGTTTTTTTTTATAGAAAGAAACATTTGCAAGAGAGCCTGCTTTCAATTTAACAAATTAAGGCTATTCCATTAAAATGAATGTGGGAGGGTAGGAAGTGACTTTCAAATACCCCCACAACCAACAATTTATTTTAGATAACACAATGTACACCAGATAAACACACATTAAAAATGACCCAGGACCCATGTCCTATAATAAAACTTCCTTTCCTACCCCCATCCATTTTAATGGAATAGCCCTTAGATGCTTCCTCTTTAATATGAAAGAAAAACTAACTGCAACTACTTGATTCACCACTATCATTGCCACCTCAATTCATTCAAGTATTTATATTCACTGTCACTATATGAAAAATCATCACAGTTTGATTTAGGAAAATATGCTATTTTATGCTTTAATTATGCAACTTTTTATTGAATAAACTTTAAAAATATAAATTTATAAACCTATTCTACAAATGAGTTAATACATCACTAATACTGAATATAGTTATTAGCTGAATACACCTAGGAAATACTTGCATCATGTTAAACAAACTTTTTACCAAATTTCAGGATTGTCTTTTTGAGTATTTTTGGTATGTGTATCCGAACACAGTCTGGTTTAATAATAGTATGTAAATAAAGGTCTTCATGATATATCTATACGAATGCCCTAAAACAAGCTGAACACAAACCTTACAATCTGAAAAGAACAGCAACATATTTACAATGGAATTTCATAAAATTAACTACATGAAGACTAATATAAACTATGTCTGCTCACATTAGCATATCTGGTAGCTTCTTCCAATTTCTTCAAACAAGGAAGTTTTCTTTTGGCTTGAAACAGATGTAGCAGTCCTGTCATTAACTGAAATACAGGATAAAGTGAATACATTACATGTATTACTGCAAGTCAAGACAAAGGATTTTCACTGAATTTCTGTGATCAATAATTTTTAGGACCAGAGGACAGGTTATTTTGTACTCAAATGTATTACTTCTTTAAATAATGTATATTAATGGAGATAAACAAACTGAATGTATTAAGACTTTTCCCTCATTCTCAAGAATTATTTCCTTTAATATTTTTGATTTATTTCAATAGCTTAATACAACTTGTGTACTTACATTACTTTCCATCTGTTGTAGTAGTTGTGGTTCACATAACTGGACCCATTTCTCTATATAATGATAGTATAGATCTATGCTCTGTAGAGACACATGTAAAACATGATACTGAAGTTGTGCAGGTACTGTTTTCATCTGACGCATCTTGGCATAGATTATAACCTGCCATAAATATCCCAAGTCTTGTAAGTTAGAAAATGATCTGGAAAGATAATAAGTAAAATAATTAACAATTTTTTACCCTGCATATGTTTACAGTACTGTTTAGGCCTAAAATAAAATATTGTTTGTTTCCCCAATCCCGGCCGACCCGGAAAAATCGCTGCGACCGGAATAATTTTATTGCCGATTTTGTGTAGAAATTTTTATATCGAAATTCATGTGGTGGTGTGGTACTCCTATGAAATGGAGGAGTCAAATACATAAGACATAAGAAGGAGACGTTGTTCTTCAAAGCGCCTTTGTAATCGGCATAGTTGAAAACGCCTTGATGACGCGACTTGGCTTTCTTCTTCCACGCGGTCTCGGGTCTTTATGACATTCTCTAGATTATTCATACATTTAAATGTCAGAACATGGACGCCGTTCTGTCAGTTTCTGTTGCCGTTTATTTGGCCGTATTATGCCTCTACCCTGGCACAGCCCGATATCTGTGCCTTCTGTGCAGCTGTGGGGGCAACAAAGGACCAAGATGCTATTAAAACACATCGTATTGTTCTACCAGTTTGCAGAGACTGTATCATTATTGGAAAATTACCACCCAAGAGAAACCCAATTAAATAAATTATTTCAAATTATACATAGAGTTTTATTTAATATATCTGACATGAGGAAACTGATAGCTTGATACACCCTAGAATTTAAAATACTGCCCTATAATGATGGTTTGTAATAGTTCCTATTTACAAGTACCAAAAAAAAAAAACAAATTTACCAAAAAAATAAAATTATTCACCTACCTACCTACCCACACCTGACTTGATAGGGTCGGGTTTGGGGAAACAAACAATTATTTATTTTTGGCCTTATTCAAAAATAAATTTTTACAGTTATTACAACTACCATTATAACCCTAATTATTCGACACTTTTGAAAATTCAAGGAAAATAGAATTTTTATATAACTCATATTTTTCCACACTTTCAAAATTGTCAAAGTAACGATCGTTGTTATCAAGCAGTGACAGTCTGTAATTTCAACTCTTAGTTAATTACTTCCAGTACTTATCAACTGTTTATTTCGTCTTTCTAAACCATTTAACTTAATAAATTGGATTGAAACAAGATTGATTTTTACGAAAATTTTATTTAATTTTTCCTACCTGGAAGTTTACTTTGAAAAGAAATCTGAAACAACTTTGGAACAGAACTGCATATTCGTGTTTCTCAGAGAAATAAATTTTCAAATTTTCAAATCAAATGAATAATCTTTTTAACAAAACAAATCCTCTTATCACTGTTATTAGACATTTAAAATTTATAGTTATAATATATTCTAAAAAGATGACGAGACAAGAAATGTTTAACATATGTTGTAACTAGAGGATCCCAGGATCCTTTATTGCTCACCTGGGCTATGTTCATCAAATTGCTTTCAAATTCCAAATTTTTTGGCTTACTGGTTTCAAACAAGAAGATCATTCAGTGAACTTTCCCATAAGGTGCTATGTTAAACTAAGTTCCGCTGTGGCAGCCATCTTGAATGGTGGACATTGACATCAGATATAATTTTGAAAGAGGACCAACTAAGGACCATTGCTGTCAAGTTTTGTTCCAATTGGCCAAGTGTTTTCAGACAAGAAGATCTTTTAAGTAAATTTCCCATAGGGTCCTTTGTTAAACTATGTTCGACTCTGGCGGCTATCCTGGATGACGGGTCGAGTTATCGGATATAATTCTGAAAGAGACCATTGCTGCCAAATTTTGTTCCAATTGGCAAAGGGGATTCGGACAAGATCTTTAAGTAAATTTCCCATAGGATCCTATGTAAAACTATGTTCGGCTCTGGTGGCCATCTTGGATGATAATATAATTCTGAAAGAGGACAACCTAAAGACCATTGCTGCCTATTTTTGTTCCAATTGGCCAAGTGGTTTCAGACAAGAAGATCTTTAAGTAAATTTCACCTAGGGTCCAATGTTAAACTAAGTTTGACTCTGGTAGCAATCTTAGATGACAGGCAGGGTCATCGGATATAATTCCGAAAGAGCACCACATAAAACCAATGCTACCAACTTTTGTTCCAATTGGCCATGTTCTTTCAGACAAGAATATCTTTAAGTAAATTTCCCATAGGGTCCTATGTTAAACTAAGTTTGGCTCTGGTGGCCATCTTGGATGAATGGCAGGGTCATCAGATATAATTCTGAAAGAGGACCACCTAAGGACCATTGCTGCCAAATTTTGTTCCAATTGGCCAAGTGGTTTCAGACAAGAAGATCTTTAAAGGAAAGTTTACCACGATGACAACGGACGGCAGGTGAGCTAAAAATCATTTGTGAGATGTATCGGAATGACACGAATGGAACCGCTGTAAGTCTTCTGCTAGTGCTATCTTGAAAGAGGAATTGGCACCAAAGTAACAACTGGTCAGCACCTTATGAGGAAGATTCACCCTATGCTTGGTTTCAAGCAATTCTGCGGTTCTGTAGACTTTTGTTATATGCCAAAGACACTTTCTGTCCGAGCAGTTTCAGAGAAAAATTTTTTGTTTAAATCAACCAATCAGAAACAAGAATTGCCCATGGTGGCCATGATTTTCGCTTGATCTGGACAAAATGAGGAAACTTTGTAAAGAGCCTCCCATAAATGCTTCCTGTCAAGTTTCATTCCATTTGGCCAAGCCGTTTCAGAGGATTCATTAAATCAGCAAATCAGAAACAAGAATTACCCATGGCAGCCATGCATGTCATCAAATCAGGATAAAAAAAATTCATTTCATAAAAGACTTTCCATAGATGCTTCCTGTCAAGTGTGGCTGACAGTTTTGGCCAAGCAGTTCCAGAGAAAATTTTTTTTTTTAAATCAACCAATGAGAAACAAGAATTGCCCATGATGGCCATGTTTGTTGCCTGATCGGGACGAAATGAGGAAAATTTGTAAAGAACCGCCCATAGATGCTTCCTGTCAATCTTTTCATTTGGCCAAGCACCTTCAGATGAGGTTTTTTTCATATCAGCCAATCAGAATCAAGAACTTCCCATGGCGGCCATATATGTAGTCCGATCGGGACGGAATGAGGAAACTTTATAAAGGACCTCCCATTTAGCCAGGTGAGCTAAAAAATAAATTTCCTACCTACCTTATCATTTTTGAAAAATCAATTGTCTGAGAACCAGAAAATTTATTTTAGGTGGCCTTATTAACAAACCTGAGTAATACACTGATAGAATCAGATGTTAAGACATTCCTCTGAGATTTTTGTATCATTTCAAATAAATTCCACAGACATTTCCAGTAATATTCTGGTCGTCTTGCACAGATTCGTACAAAAATATCACACACCCTGAAATTAAACATTAACATAATTAGCCAATATATGCAGATTTCTATGGGTTATCTTTACAAATACAGTATCCAAGATAAGTTAAAAAGATCAACAATAATATTTTTATTGCTGTGTTGCCAACTGATGTCATTAATTTGATGTTTAATGTAAAATCAACAATACTGTTGCATGTAGAAATTTTGCAACGTGAGAAATAAAGTTTTTAACTATTTTTCAAATCCATCATAATACTTGCATTATTACTGTTATACTTTTCCTTGCATACAAAGCATAATCGTATTTTTTGGGCACTTTTAAAATATCACACGCCTTCAGCTTAAAACAGGAGAAGAGGTACTTCACCTTCTTGTTATTAACAGACCCGTATACTAAACAAAGTTCTGCTGTGGTGGCCATCTTTTTCTGAAAGAGGACCAATCTACCAGGATATGATTTCACTTACTCTTCTGTAAACATTGTTTGTCTATTTATTTCATCTAACAAACTAAATGCTGTTTCTACATCCCATATATTCTCTGCCAGTTTCAGTAACTGTAGTAGTGTATCTCTGGGAGTCAATCCTACTCCTGTGTCTAACAGATGTCTGTATACTTCAAATGCTCTAGTAGAGATAAAAGTTACAGAGTATACTGAACTATTTTTTTTCTACCAATCCTAATAGAATTAAAGCAATGCATATTTTTTGGTATTTATATCAAAACATTAAGTAATAAAACTGTAAGACTATTGATTTTTGATATGTTGAAATCATGAAACCATATATATCAAGGTTTCAGTAATTCTTTGGCATTATATTATCTTTTTATAACCAATTTTCAACATTCCAAAATAGTTTCGCAATAATGAAGGGATATGGTGGATAAAATCTTCACATACATCCATAAATATATATGTATGTAACTTAACTCATTCAAATGAACAGTGCTTTTATTGCTGTTCTTCAACTTAAAGTTTCAGTGAAGACATCAATAAAAACATTTTCTTTTTTGGTAATGTAAATCATTTTAGACATGATTTCAACTAAGTCTTCGATGTATAATTATCTGTACTATGTGCCCTCTTCACAGTATCCATAAATGTGCTTATATAACTGCTCATATTTTTTTGTCACTTTTTTTATGTTTACTATTATTTGAATTCAAATAAATGAAATGATAATTAACAGTCTTATTTTTATTTGAATTTATTTATAATTATACAAAACACTGAAATAAACTAGAATTTGAATCCTACTAACCTCTTAGCATCACCTTTTTGATATGCTTCAGTTATAGCTTTCACACAGGCATGGTATATCTCAGTCTGTAACATAATACCAAATCTAATATTACAATATTTTGTCTATTAGGACACTGCTTCTTATTGTCCATTTTGGTAACTTATATTCAATAATGATAAAATATACAATAATTTTTTTTTTACATAACTCATTTCAAAAAGACAACTGATGATTTTATAATCATAATCTTCCAATTTGGCAAGACTGTTACACTGTAAATGTAAAGTCTCAAGATTGAGCAACTTTAAGAAACGGATGCCCTGTCCTCCTGCATATAGAATTCCCATCTATTATTTATGACAGGAAATAATTTTGATAAAAAACTGTGTATGAAAGTATCATAATATATCCTGCTAACATTAAATTTCACCCCATTAAAAATAATGAATCAGAAGTACTAAGAAGTTTTGTTTCTGATATGATGACCCAAACCGTAAAATTTAACAGAGTCACCCAAGCATAAAATGTATGTCATGTTGAATTACATGTTGGTGATCTATGTTTGAACGAAAGAAGATTATTGTAGCTGTACTAGAGGCTATAAAGAGCCTGTATCGCTCACTTGCATTGAACTTTTCATCTTGAGCAGGACTAAATATTTGGCTGGTTTTTGTCGAGCCTGCGACTTTAGTCGCAGAAAGCTCCACATAGGGATAGTGATCCCACGGCGGCGGCGTTAACTAACTTCTTAAAAGCTTTATATTTTAGAAGGTGGAAGACCTGGATGCTTTATACTTTGTGTATAGATGCCTCATGTTACCAAGTTTCCGTCTGTCATATGTACATTGTCCTTGACCTCATTTCCATGGTTCAGTGACTACTTGAAAAAAAAGTTCAGATTTTTGGTAATGTTAATTTCTCTCTTATTATGAGTTATTCAGATTTTTGTAATGTTAATTTCTCTCTTATTATGAGTAATAGGATTACTATATTTGGTATGTGCGTACCTTACAAGGTCCTCATCCCTGTCAGACAGTTTTCAATTGACGTCGACCCCATGCAATAGGTCTACTATATTTGGTGTATGGAAGGATTGTAAGGTGTACATGTCCAACTGGCAGGTGTCATCTGACCTTGACCTCATTTTCATGGTTCAGTGGTTGTAGTTAAGTTTTTGTGTTTTGGCCTGTTTTTCGAATACTGTATGCAATAGGTCTACTATATTTGGTGTATGGAAGGATTGTAAGGTGTACATGTCCAACTGGCCGGTGTCATCTGACCTTGACCTCATTTTCATGGTTCAGTGGTAATAGTTCAGTTTTTGTGTTTTGCCCTGTTTTTTCGAATACTGTATACAATAGGTCTAGTATATTTGGTGTATGGAAGGATTGTAAGGTATACATGTCCAACTGGCCAGTGTCATCTGAACTTGACCTCATTTTCATGGTTCAGTGGTTATAGTTAAGTTTTTGTGTTTTGGCATGTTTTTCGAATACTGTATGCAATATGTCTGATAGCATTTACTTTCATTAGAAATACGCGACAGGCGAGACATTTTTGTGTGTCCACTCTTGTTCTATACGGTTCTATGTTAAACTAAGTTTGGCTGTGGCAGCCAAGATGGTTGACAGTCTAGGTCAATGGACACATTTCTAAAAGAGAACCATCTAAGGACCACTGCTACCAAGTCTAGTTGTTATTGGCTTGGTGGTTTCAGACCAGAAGATTTTTGAGTGAATTTCCCATAGGGTCCTATGTTAAACTAAGTTTGGCTGTGTCGGCCATCTTGGTTCACAGTCCACAAAATCAGACAATTCTGAAAGAGGACCTCCTACAGACCACTGCTGCAAAGTCTGGTTCCAATTGGTTAAGTGGTTTCAGACAAGAAAGATTTTTCAGTGAATTTTCCCATGGGGCCTTAAGGTAACAGGTACGTAAATGGGCTGTCTCACGGATTTTTATGAAATTTTGCAAGCAATTAGAGCATGTGGAGCTGCATATGAATATCGAAAAAATATGTAAGTAACTTTTATACTTTCGGATATATAGCAAATTGAATATTCTGTAGAAAGAAGTGCAAATGTATAGGATGCACGTAATTATCGCAAAAAATATTGGAAAATCTTACTTTAAATTGCTTTTTCTCAAAAATGTGTCCTACGAATTTTCTTTAAAACTGATATGTTATTGCCACTAAAATTTCCGTTTTATTGATATGAATGCTATAGGGGGTCACCGAATTCGTTTTTGCAGTATAAATCATCCAAGTGTGTGTGCAATACCTGAAAACGTCGAAAAATAAGATTTACAGCCACGACATCACGATTATTTTTGCCTTTTCGGCGCTTTTTCCATGCTATACAACAGATTCAACTATCCATACTCAAAAAACGAATTCGGTGACCCCCTATAAATTTTACATCAATAAAACAGAAATTCCAGTAGCAAAAACATATTATTTTTAAAGAAAATTCGTAGGACAGGATTTCGAGAAATGTTCATTTGTAGTCAAAATTGCTAAACTTTTTTACGATATTTACGTGTATTCTATATATTTGTACTACTATTTTCCGGATATTTAATCTGCTATATCTCAGAAAGTTTGAAAGTTATATATATCATTTTTTCGATGTTCATGTGCAGTGCCTCATGCTCTAGTTGTATGCAAAATTTCATAAAATTCCGTGAGATTATCCATTTACATACCTGTTACCTTAAGTTAAACTAAGTTCGGTTGTGGCAGCCTTCTCGGTTGACAGTCCAGGTCATAAGACAAAATTCTGAAAGAGGACCATACAAGGACCATTGCTGCAAAGACTAATTCCAATTGGTATAGTGGAGACAAAATAATTTTTCAATGAATTTTCCCATAGGGCCCTCTGTTTAACTAAGTTTGGCTGTGGCGGCCATTTTGGTTAACAGTCTGTGTCAGCGGACATCCTTCTAAAAGAAAACCTCCTAAGGACCATTACTGCCAAGTTTGGTTGCAACTGGCCTTGTAGTTTCATAGAAGAAGATTTTTGAAATTCACCCCCCCCCCCCCCCTTTTTTCTATTTTTAGTAACAGCAGCCATGTCAGTTGGAAGTTGGGGATGCCAGACATAAGTTTCGAAAGGGGCCACCCAAGGACCATTCCACCAAAGTTTGGTTCAAACTGGCTCAGTGGTTTCAGGGGAGTCGACGAAAAAGTAAAATTCCCATAGGCTCAATGTTAAACTAAGTCCAGCCATGGCGGCCATGTTAAATGGCGTTCGAGGAAACCGAACATAGATTTTAAAAGGGGCAACCCAAGGTCCATTCCACCACAGTTTGGTTTAAATTGGCCTAATGGTCTCAGAGAAGACAACGAAAATGTTAAAATTCCCATAGGGCCCAAGGTTGAACTATTATGACCATGGTGGCCATATTGGACGGCGGCCCTGAAAACCGAACACACTTTTAAACATGACCATTCAATGATCATTCAATTAAAGTTTGGTTTAAATTGGCTCAGCGGTTTCAGAGGAGTTGATGAAAATGTGAAAAGTTACAACGACGACGACAACGGACACAAAGTGATGAGAATAGCTTACAACTTCATAGTGGAATTTTTTACTTCACTATTATATATTTTTGTCACTGTAAATGTTTATGGTCACATCTGACCTCATGTCAACCTGGGGGTTGAGAACTTATGTCAAGAGTTGGCAGTATCAACCATGCAAATTACACCATATCATCATAAAATATCTGATAAAGGGAAAAACTTTATGAAAGTCATTAATTCATTAAATGTAGGACCATGTGACCTACATTTGCTCATCCATGTTCAGTGTATAAGGGGTTTGTAGTGATATATTATCATTGATATATCTCAATGGGGTTCTGAGAAATGGACATAAACACAAAAACTTAACCAAGCAGGCCATATTTATGTACAGACAAGGGTAATCAATTTAAGTTTTTTTTCTGTATGCAATTGTTTTAAAAATGGGTCAAAGACACAAATAGCCGGGTTGCTGGGTGTTTATTGTAGTGGTGACAAAGGTGATTACAAGATCATATTGCAAATTGGCAGTCATGAATATTTATATAGACAAAATCAGACACATTGTATGTTGGTGTACGAGCACAGAGGCAGCCATCAATTTAATTAGAAATAGGTGAAGTAAGCAATATTTGATTTGATTACATGTTGATAAACACTTGTTTGGAAAAATGGGAAATAATTCCTGAAATAATTCCATAAAGTGGGGTGCACATCTTCAATATGTATTAAAAGAATCTGTGAAGTTTCAATGATGTGGGTGAAAAACTGTAGGAGGAGTTGATTTCGCAAAATAGGTACCCTCTATTGAAGATGTCAATAAAAAATTACTAAGTTCCAAAGTTTGGAAAAATGGGAAATAATTCTTGAAATAATTCCATAAAGTGAGGTGCACATCTTCAATATATATAAAAACATTCTATGAAGTTTCAAGCGTGTGGGTGAAAAACTGTAGGAGGAGTTGATTTCACAAAATAGGTACCCTCTATTGAAGATGTCAATAAAAAACCGACTAAGTTCCAAAGTTTGGAAAAATGGGAAATAATTCCTGAAATAATTCCATAAAGTGAGGTGCACATCTTCAATATATATAGAAACATTCTATGAAGTTTCAAGGATGTGGGTGAAAAACTGTAGGAGGAGTTGATTTCACAAAATAGGTACCCTCTATTGAAGAGGTCAATAAAAAACGACTAAGTTCCAAAGTTTGGAAAAATGGGAAATAATTCCTGAAATAATTCCATAAAGTGAGGTGCACATCTTCAATATATATAGAAACATTCTATGAAGTTTCAAGGATGTGGGTGAAAAACTGTAGGAGGAGTTGATTTCACAAAATAGGTACCCTCTATTGAAGATGTCAATAAAAAACGACTAAGTTCCAAAGTTTGGAAAAATGGGAAATAATTCCTGAAATAATTCCATAAAGTGAGGTGCACATCTTCAATATATATAGAAACATTCTATGAAGTTTCAAGGATGTGGGGGAAAAACTGTAGGAGGAGTTGATTTCACAAAATAGGTACCCTCTATTGAAGATGTCAATAAAAAAACAACTAAGTTCCAAAGTTTGGAAAAATGGGAAATAATTCCTGAAATAACTCCATAAAGTATGGTGCACATCTTCAATATATATAAAAACATTCTATGAAGTCTCAAGGATGTGGGTGAAAAACTGTAGGAGGAGTTGATTTCACAAAATAGGTACCCTCTATTGAAGATGTCAATAAACAAGAGGCTCTCAAGAGCCTGAATCGCTCACCTGGCAAACAATGCGCTATAAACTAAATCTCATCATCACCATTCACTAAGGATACCATGTTTACTTTAAAAACCAAATATTGTTGAAATCCGAGCAAGTGTAAAAAATGGCGGGAAAATGGCAGCCATTTTAAAAATGACCCTCCAAAACAAACTTTCATCATCACCATTCAACTCGGGATACCATGTTTACCTTGAAAGTAGCTTTCATCTTCATTTTCTTTCTATAATTCAGGAAAAAATAGCAAAAAACAGCATTTTGACCCCTATGTTCTATTTTTAGTAAGGGCGGACATGTTTTTCGACCAATCAAAAATCGAAGCATTAACTTTTTGCAGGATACCCTAAGGAACAATCTTACCAAGTTTCATTTGATTTTGAATAGTAGTTTCAGAGAAGAATATTTTTGAAACAATAACATAAAAAAAAGCCAAAAATCTCAAAAAAGGGCAATAACTCTAACATCAGTTGACAGATTTTCACGAAAATCAGCACACAGGTAGCTCTCATCATACTGAACACTTTCAACCCGCCAGAATTTGCCGTAACCTAATGATTTTTGAGATATTTGCGCAAAACTGTTGTTTGACCCCTATGTTCTATTTTTAGTAACAGTGGCCATGTTTTTCGACGGATCAAAAATCGAAGCATAAAATTTGTGCAGGATACCCTAAGGAACAATCTTACCAAGTTTCATTTGATTTTGAATAGTAGTTTCAGAGAAGAAGATTTTTGAAATAATAACATAAAAAAAAGCCAAAAATGTCAAAAAAGGGCAATAACTCTAACATCAGTTGACAGATTTTCACGAAAATCAGCACACAGGTAACTCTCATCATGCTGAACACTTTCAACTTGCCAGAATTTGCCGTAACCTAATGATTTTTGAGATATTTGCGAAAAACTGTTGTTTGACCCCTATGTTCTATTTTTAGTAACAGTGGCCATGTTTTTCGATGGATCAAAAATCGAAGCATAAACTTTGTGCAGGATACCCTAAGGAACAATCTTACCAAGTTTCATTGGTTTTTGAATAGTAGTTTCAGAGAAGAAGATTTTTGAAATAATAACATAAAAAAAAGCCAAAAATGTCAAATAACTCCTAAAAGGAACGAACCTACAACTTCGATCCTGTTACAAATTTTGTAGATCTTTGTGTGCCTAACAATATGAAATTTAAATTTTTCAAATTTCCTTTATAGTATCCAAGATATTGAGCTTAATAAGTGCAAAATTTGGAAAAAATGCAGAAAAAGGGCAATAACTCCTACATGGGTCGTTGGATCTTCTTCAAAATTTCAGGGCAGGTAGATCTTGAGGTGCTGATCACTTTTACCCTATGCCAGAATTTTGATATCTGTGACCGTTTCTGACTTATTTGCAAAAAACTGCGATTTACCCCTATGTTCTATTTTTAGCCATGACGGCCATGTTTTTATACGAATCAAAAATCCAAACAATAGATTTGTAGCACCCATACCAATTAATAACTGTACCAAGTTTGGTTGCAGTTGGACTTATGGTGTTGGAGGAGTTAACGTTTGAAAAAGTTAACGGACGACGGACGGACGGACGGACGACGGACGCCAAGTGATAGCAATAGCTCACATGACCCTTCGGGTCAGGTGAGCTAAAAACGACTAAGTTCCAAAGTTTGGAAAAATGGGAAATAATTCCTGAAATAATTCCATAAAGTGAGGTGCACATCTTCAATATATATAGAAACATTCTATGAAGTTTCAAGGATGTGGGTGAAAAACTGTAGGAGGAGTTGATTTCACAAAATAGGTACCCATTTTCCCCGCCCGCCCGCCGCCCCCCGCCGCCCGCCCGACATTCACCATACCCGGCCAAAAATGAAGTTTAATATTTACCTGTGATGGCATATGATGTCTAAACTGACATTTTTTATGATGACATGTTCCCTGTCTGAGGAAGTGGAAACAGTATCCAGAAGGATATACCGCCAATTTTGGCACCTGTGGTCCTGTAAAATTTTCTGATGCTGGAACAGTCTAAAATTAAATTGTAAATTTAAACTTATACTTATTAAATACAGATTCTAATTTAGTGGTAACAAATGGTAACTCCAAATTCAAACTTCTCAGTTAATCAGGGTTCCCACACTTTTCTGAGGGCTATTCCGGAAAAAAATGTATGGGGGGGTTGGAAGGCACTTTATATAAAATTGTATGGGTGGTCGGGGGTCTGGAAAAAAATTCTAAAGGAAGCATAAGGAAATTTTATTTTAAATTGTATGGGTAGTGGGTGCTGAAAAAAAATGCCTTCCAACCCCCCCATACCGTTTTTTCTGGAATAGCCCTGAATAAAAACTTCCAGGGTTTTTCATGGATTTTTTTCAGGATTTTTCTTTCATTTTCAAGGGTAATAATTCACATAATTTTATTAATTTTTTTACTGGTGAAAGTGAATTTGCATCTCAGATTCTCTGCAAAATACTAAGAAACCTTTTTATGACACAGAAGTCACGAACAGTTTCGCCCTTCAACATTCGTCACAAAGAAAAAGGCATCCCATTTAATACTTCTTAGTATAAATTCACTATGCAAATTGCCTGTCAGAAGCTGTGTAGAGATGGAAACTAGAGTGGACACACTGAAATGTCTTGCCTGACTTTTAGTGTTCATAACTGTATTTATGTTGAAAGTAAAAAAAAAAGTTCATATAAGCTTTACATTAAATTAACATTTTAATGATGAATAAACATGAAGTCAATTAATCTTTATGAAGGGACTGGAGTGAACTTTTTTCTATGTTAAACATTCATGCATGAGTGACCTTATTTTAAGCATCTGAGAAGACCAAACAACAGAAACTTAACATTGACCAATGAACCATGAAAATGAGGTCAAGGTCAGATGAAACCTGTCAGACAGACATGCACATCTTACAATCATTCCATACACCACATATAGCTGACCTATAACTTATAGTATCTGAGAACAGGACCAAACAACAGAAACTTAACATTGACTAATCAACCATGAAAATAAGGTCAAGGACAAATGATACCAGCCAGACAGACATGTACACCTTACAATCCTTCCATACACCAAATATAGTAGACCTATTGCATACAGTATTCGAAAAACAGGCCAAAACACAAAAACTTGAACTATAACCACTGAACCATGAAAATGAGGTCAGGTCAGATGACACCGGCCAGTTGGACATGTACACCTTACAATCCTTCCATACACCAAATATAGTAGACCTATTGCATACAGTATTCGAAAAACAGGCCAAACACAAAAACTTAACTATAACCACTGAACCATGAAAATGGTCAAGGTCAGATGACACCTGCCAGTTGGACATGTACACCTTACAATCCTTCCATACACCAAATATAATAGACCTATTTCTTATAGTATCTGAGATATAGACTTGACCACCAAAACTTAACCTTGTTCACTGATCCTTGAAATGGGGTCGAGGTCAATTGAAAACTGTCTGACGGGGATGAGGACCTTGTAAGGTATGCACATACCAAATATAGTTATCCTATTACTCATAATAAGAGAGAAATTAACACTACAAAAAATCAACTTTTTTTTTTCAAGTAGTCACTGAACCATGAAAATGAGGTCAAGGACAATGTACATATGACAGACGGAAACTTCGTAACAAAAGGCATCTATATACAAATTATAAAGCATCCAGGTCTTCCACTTTCTAAAATATAAAGCTTTTAAGAAGTTAGTTAACGCTGCCGCCGCTGCCGGATCACTATCCCTATGTTGAGCTTTCTGCGACTTAAGTCGCAGGCTCGACAAAAAAACGATGATCAAGGGGAAGTAATAAATTTTTTCCTATGACTTCCAGTCAACAAATTCAAGGGTTTATACTGGTTTTTGCCGTTTTTAAAAATTTCTAGGACATTTCCCGGCTGGAAAGGGTGAAATAAAATTCCAGGTTTCCCCATTTTCCTGGTTGTGTGGAACCCTGCAGTCAATGAACAATATTTCGACAGGAGGGGGAAAGGGATCTCTATGAATATGAAATGCAATAATGTAATTCTAAATGCAACTGCATTCCACATAACCAAGTTATTGTACATGATTCCTGCAAATTGCTATAATCAAGATTAGCAATGGCTCAAAATGATCATACATTACCCAAATGAACTAACAATATTATATTAAAGTTCTCCATAGCCAAGATATTAAATTTACATTTTCAATTAAAAAAGTAACTTAAAGCAGCACCAAAATGAACATCTAGAGTTACCTTTGTAGCAGTTGCTCTATCTGTGACACTGTCTGATTTGTTCTTCTTCAATGAATCTATGTCATTCAGTTCCTTGTCAACAGATTTCATCCTGTAGTAAAAACAAAGCTTTTACATGAAAAGATGAAAATGAACACATATAGAGATTTACATTTGTTATCCATCACATGATCACATTAGTTGTTGAGGAGTTGTATATGGGGACCTCTACCATCCAAGTAATTCAATAAATTAATGATAAAACAGGCTGAATCCAAAAAATGTGTGAGTCTTCCAAGGAAGACATGTGTTGCCTGCGGACGTCAATTTTTACAAAAGATATTAAAATTATTTAAAAATGAAATATATATTCACACCATTGCATTAAGGTTAATGCACAGAGAAAGTTTCATCAAACTGTTTTGAGTGGTTAAGGAGTAGTTGAGGATAAAAGTTTTGAACCCCCCCCCTTTTTTTTCAAAAATGTCAATTTTTACAAAAAAAAATAAAATATCCTAAAAATGAAATATATGTGCACAACTGTGCATTAAGGTTAATGCACAGAGAAAGTTTCATCAAATTCCTTTGAGCGGTTATGGAATAGTTGAGGAAAGACGTTTTGTCCCCCCCCCCCCCCCTCCTTTTTTTTTTAAAAAAAATGTCAATTTTTACAACAAAAATTTAAATATTCTAAAAATGAAAAATATATGCACACCTTTGCATTAAGGTTAATGCACAGAGAAAGTTTCATCAAATTGCTTTGAGCAGTTATGGAGTAGTTGAGGGTAAATGTTTTGACCACCCCCCCCTTTTTTTTCAAAAATGTCAATTTTTACAAAAAATTTAAAATTTTCTAAAACTGAAATATATATGCACACCTGTGCATTAAGGTTAATGCACAGAGAAAGTTTAATAAAATTCCTTTGAGTGATTATGGAGTAGTTGAGGATAGAAGTTTTGCACCCCCCCCCCCCTTTTGCAAAAATGTCAATTTTTACAAGAAAAAAAATTAAAATTTTCTACAAATGAAATATATATGCACACCTGTGCATTACGGTTAATGCACAGAGAAAGTTTTATCAAATCCCTTTGAGCGGTTTATGAGAAGTTGATAGAAGAAAAGTGTGACGCCGCAAGACAACGCAAGACGACAGACAGTGATATCTATGTGTCGACCATGCGTTCCGCAGGCAACACAAAAAGTAATGTAAAACAGAGGAAGAGTATATTGTTTTCACAGTGTCTGAAGCCATTATGGACAAAATAGCGGAAATCAGCTTAAAACAGAATAAGATCATTCCTGACAAATAATATCAGAGAAGATCTATAAATATCTTTTGCTAATTTTTCTATTTTTATGTCATGGCAGTTATATTTGTTTAAGGCTCAGACCTACAGACAAAATTTTGAAAGGGAGGGGCAACAAAGAACCATGACATCTATGTCTGATCTCATTTCCTTACTAGTTTTACAGAAGATTTTCAATTTTTTGTTTTGCTGATCTTTCTATTCCAGTGAAAGTGGAATTAATAGCCAGAGGTCATGACCACCTGACAAAAGTTTGAAAGGGGTTCCATCTAGGAACCATTTCATCAATCTTTAGTCTTTTGTCAAATGTCACATTTGTAAGGGCCCAACTACAGACCATGTCACCAATGTTTGGTCTAAATTGCACTGGAAGTTTCAGAGGAGATTATAAAATTTGCTGATTTTTCTAGTAATGCAGTCATATTTGTTGGAGGTCCAGACCCCTGGACAAAATTCTGAAAGGGAACCACCTAAGATCATATCATCAATTGCAGCACTGATGGCAAAATGTAGTTAATGAACACATTGACAATGAAATGCATTAAAATTCATTTTAAATAGCCTAAACTTTAATATATTTCTATTTCAACCAGTCATAGTTTGCTCTATAAACTAAATAATGTAAAAATCAATATTTTTACAACCACTAATTTTCACCTTTCTTCTTCCTCCTCATCAAAAGCTATAAGGAATGATGCAGTTTCCAATTCTTTTTCATCAACAAGTATTGATATAGCATCATCTTCACGATTTTCATATACATTTGTTGTTGGTTTAAACCTTCCACTGCTGAAAATATCTTCTTCCACTAAATCTAAAGTTCAAAGTTTAAAAGATTACATGTGGTATTTGAGTATGAGACAATGTAGGCTACAAGACGGGATCCCCTTTTTAAGAAAATTTGGCATTAATTTTGCCTTGTATCTCACATAAGATAATGTTAAAATAGTAATCAAAAACCAGCAAATTTAATTAGGAAATGTTAACCTAAATTATACAATGTGCAGAACACCTACTACATGTATTAGGAGATATATATACATGTATGACTATATTAGTATGTATGTAATGTCATAAATTGTATAGTTAATGTTTGCATATTGTCTTTCACAGTTAACGCTGAGAAGAAATATATCTGCAACCAACAGAATCGCAAAATGACAAAGGCAAAAATGAATTAATTGAAGTAAAAAACATTCTTTATTAGACCACAACAATAAATTAATTTGGTGTGACCTTACCCTTTGAATTGATCTCTTCATTATCTCTTTCCTGTTCATCTCCACTTTCTTTGCACTCTTCATCACTGGTGTCTTTATCAGAATCATCATCACTTACTACACCTTCACCATTCTTACTGCTTGTTTCTCCATTAATGTCACTTTTGTTATCAGATTCACCCTCTTCATTGTCACTTTCATTTTCTGTGTCATGTCCACTTTTGTCATCTTCATCATGGCTTTCATTGTCATCCTCATTATTCTCATCTTCATGATCAGTTTGATTCTCACTTTTATCTTTGGTTTCTTCATCATCACTTTCTTGTTTTTCAAAATCTGATGTTTTCTCAGAGCTGACAGGTGACAGACCAGCATCCCAACCATACAATCCATCCAATTGCTGTTTTCCATGTTCTAAATTTGAATCACCCTTTTCATCAATATTTCTATCTTTTTCAGCTTTGTCTATTTCAGTACTATTTAGAATTTTTCCTTCGGGTTCCAATTCTAACATCAAACTTTCATCATCAATATAATCATACATATCAAATGATTTTTGTTCTTCCACTGATCCCAGACATACATCACTTTCTATCTCTTTCATTATAGTATCATTTTCCAGATTAGCTGTAATAAATTCATCATTTCAAAACAATTAATTAAATATGTAAAGATTATCAAAAACCCTTCCTTTAAAGAATAAAATAATCATACTTTTGGCTGAATATTCTTACCGTTCTGGCACACCTGATATCATATCCATTTTATGGAAGTTTATACTGTCCTCACTAAGTTTTAAGTTACATTGCATGTATATTTTATTTGGTTCCTTTATTCATGATAATCTTGTCAATACACATTTTTTAATTTCAGTTTTGCATATTTCATATTCTGAATTTAATTTATTGAATATTTAATTTTAAGTTTGGTGCTATTGATTTTATCATATAAGAATACAGTTTAAACATATTTTATTGTTCAAAAGACAAAAGGATTAGGCACAAATTTTGCAACTTAGTTAACATCTTCTCCACAATAGGGCATTACAGGTGGAAGAAAGGCACTTCATCAATATTTCTATCTCTTTCATTTTTATCTATTTCTGTACTATTTATTAACATTTTTTCTTTCAAGGTTCCAATTTTTTCATTATTAATTTTAAATTTTTTTTAAAAAAAACTGGGAGATAGACAGAATTTCTAAGTCCAAATGGGTATAAAATTATGTAAAAAAGTATTGGACCAGGACATACTTCGCATGGGCACATCTACGCTAGGATCTAACAGTATGCAAAGTTTCATTAACCTCTGATAAGGCATGTTTGAGAAACTGCATGTACAAAAAAATTCCAGACAGACAGACAGGCTGATTCTTATATTCAGACCTGATTTTGAAAACAGGGAAAAAAGCGGAAATCACACTTCGGCAGCCATTTTACTATGTATAATAAAGGAACCGTAATGGAAAAATCCGGACTTCCAAAAGCGGAAGAAAATCAGGTCTGTATATACCCCCCCCAAACTTTGTTTGCGGGGGGTGTAATTAAAAAAATCGCACCTGTGCAATCTTGAAAATCTTTCTCATGAAGAAAATATACTTACTTCTTTCATAATATCAAAATTTAAAAAACGTTCATCAGTGCTAACTCAAAATATTGGCAAAAATATCTCCTAGGGTAGCAGAATCACCAAATCACCACTTTTAATTATGACAGCTCATTCAACTTTTTAAAAACATCAACTTTGAACATTCTACTATAAATTTAGATCAAAAACCCTTTAAAAATGCTTTAATAAGGGGTAGAAAATAACTAGGGGCTCTTAAGAGCCTGTATCGCTCACCTGGATTTAACTTTTCACCTTGAACAGGACTAAAAATTTAAGTGTTGCAGTCAATTTGGCTGGTTTTTCTATAGGGTTCTATGTTAAACTAAGTTCAGCGGTGGCAGTCTTGGTTGACAGTCCAGGTCAACGGACACATTTCTAAAATAGAACCTCTGTAAGAGAACCATCTAAGGACCATTGCTGCCAAGTCTGGTTCCTATTCGTCAAGTTGCTTAAGACAAGAAGATTTTTCAATGAATTTTCCCATAGGGCCCTATGTTAAACTAAGTTCGGCTGTGGCGGCCATCCTGGTTAATAGGCCAGGTCAACGGACATATTTCTGAAAGAGAACCTCCTAAGAACCATTACTGCCAACTTTGGTTCCAACTGGCCTTGTAGTTTCATATAAGATTTTTTAAGTTCACCCCCCTTTTTTCCATTTTTAGTAACAGCAGCCATGTCAGTTGGAAGTCGGGGATGCAAGACATAATTTTGGAAGGGGGCCACCCAAGGACCATTCTGGTCTCAATTGGCCCAGTGGTTTGAGAGGAAAAAATCGTTAAAGGAAAGTTTACGCTGGATGCCGTCTTTAAAGGGCAAAAACTCCTACAAGGGGTCAATCAATGATTTTGGTCATGTTGACTTATTTGTAGATCTTAATTTGTTGAACATTTTTGCCGTTTACAATTTGTCTTTATCTATAATAATATTCAAGATAATAACCTAAAACTGCAAAATTTCCTTAAAATTAACAATTCAGGGGCAATAACCCAACAAAGGGTTGACCGATTCATCTGAAAATTTCATGGCAGGTAGATCTTGACCTGATGAACATTTTTACCCCATGTCAGTTTTGCTCTAATTGCTTTAGTGTTTGCGATATACATGTAAGACAAAAACTGCAGTTTACTCCTATGTTCTATTTTTAGCCACGTCGGCCATGTTGGTTGGCAGGCAGGGTCATCGGACACATTTTTTAAACTAGATATCCGAATGATGATTGTGGCCAAGTTTGGTTCAATTTGGCCCAGTAGTTTCAGAGGAGAAGATTTTTGTAAAAGTTTACAGACGATGACGGACGCCAAGTGATGAGAAAAGCTCACTTACAGGAAGCATTTCATAGACTGATTTTAAAGTTTTTAAACTTGGGCCACAGTTTTTTAATATCTTGATTTACGGATTTTTTTGCACAAAATAGTGTCGGTCGGTTGAAATAAAAAACAGAAAAAAAAAGGCCCACAAGTACGCTCATACAGACCAAAGGTGCAAATATTAAAATAAAACATATTTCAATCCGGACTTTTTATTTGCAATTTATTGATACATTGTACCTTGATTGGGTCACTGTCTCTTCAATTTTTTTGATGTGGACATAATGACGTTTAAACCTCTCGATAATAACTGTCATTGGGGTGTTAGGATCAGTAATCATCGATCCATTTTTTTGGTCTGGAAGTCCTTCCTTGGAAACCCATATTGAATCGATTTTTTTTATCAAATCTATTTGCAAGTAAATCGCCAACAGTGCATTTGTTATCATAAACTTTAATAAGTTGTCTATCTCGTTTATTTTCCACGGTTTCATCGATTATAATTATGTATGTTTGCAACGACATTCTCCAAATGCTCAAGTTCGTAATCTTACAACCTAAGGAAAAATCCGACGAAATGAATCTATCATATATGGTAATTAATGTATGTTTCGTTTCATAAAAAAGATTTTGTTATATATAACTGTTGTTACCTGTGACCCGAATGATGTCAGTCAAAACGAAAGTTATAAATAGAAATGATTGTTTACCAGTTTACACACAATTTAAAGACCATACAAACTATGCCGTGCCATTATTATTTTTTTTATTTTTAAATAATTGAGGTAGGCGGAGATAAAATATCGCAAATTTTCAATTTTATTTTTTTTCTCAAATTGTGAAAATTCGGGTCGGCAGATCCGTAAACCAAGAAATTAAAAAACTGTGGCCTAATCTTCAATTATTTTTTCTCAAATAATGGGTAATAATCGTCAAATTTGTAAATGCACAATTAGTTTGTACAATGAATTAATTTAAAAAGTAAAGTTCCCAACAACGAATACGGGAAGCTGTTTCTGGTAGATTCATTCTGACAGATAAATTCATCCGTCGTCCGCGTTGACTTCATTTTAATTCCTTGGTAATGTCCGTAAACGATAAAGTTTTAGGTAAGTTAAAAAATATTAGTTCAGATATTATCCACAAGAATAAAAAGTACTGGTAATATAAAAAATGCTGTAATCATTGGAACTAAATTTTATGTACTAATGCCTGATGGTGTCGAAGCCACTACACTATCGGTTTTGGTTTTGGAGGCCGGCCGATGCCATAGGAACGATTTGCAATCTTTCCAAAAATAGAAGAAATACAGTAAATTTATACACGGGATTATATTTGTGGACAATGAAAAGTGTGCGCTAATTGTGGTCTTGGTCCAGAACATATAAAGGCTTCTGGTGGCCATTTTGTTTCACAGACTATGATAATTTATGCAAAGTTTGTAAACGACCTTTCATAGATGCTCCATACCAAAAGTTAGTTCATTTGGGTTACGGTTTCAGAGGAGAAGAAAATTTAAATTTCGACCAATCAGAACATGTAATGCTCATGGCGGCCATAACTGTGGCAAACATTATATGATAACCTATCTGTGGACCATAAATCTTAATTGTAGGTATTATATGTGCAAAGTTATTAAAGTTTTAAAACAGTTTATGCTGCCGCCACCGGAAAGTAATACCTACATCTCGCCTTCGCGACTTTTCGTTGCATGCAAGACATAAAATTAATGTTCAAAGAATATAGAATAATGATGTTCTACAATAAAATAAATAAAGGAATGTGAGGAAAAAACACTGATTACAGAAAATAACAACTGTAAAGAATAAAGAAAAATTGCTCTAAAAATCTATTACATACTACAACTTTAAACAACTATTGTTAAGGTCATGCACGTCCATTGCAACAATCTACGTTTTATCTCTGAAGTTTATTAGTTCGGACATAAAAAATTTCAACCTTACAATATTTTACATAACAAGAGGCTCTCAAGAGCCTGAATCGCTCACCTGGTAAACAATGCACTATAAACTAAATTAATATATTAATGTTTGTTGTAAACTAAACTGAGTATTAAAGGTCACGTAAAATGCTGAAAATACCTTTAAAAACCTTTAAGAATCTCTGGAAAGAAATGGACATGAGTTCTCCCTACGCTTGATTAAGATACAGTCATGGTCAATCTGATGATTCATAATACAAAATACAAGCTTTAATTAATCTTCAAATACAAGTATAAATCTTTTGGTCTATATGTTGTCTTCGTTTTTAAAATGTTTGAAAGAAGTTATGTAAAAATTGTGGGTTAAGGCTTTTTATTGTACTTGAAAAGGAAATATTGCAGGAACAATCATGCTAAGTTTCATCAAATTCCCCCAAGTAGTTTCAGAGGAGAAGATGTTTGAAAATTTAACAACGATTATGACAGACACCAAGTGATGGCAATTAAAAGCTCACATATTATGAAGTTTAATCATTGTTATACAACATTCTCATCATCACCATTCACTAAGGATACCATGTTTACTTTAAAAACCAAATATTGTTGAAATCCAAGCAAGTGTAAAAAATGGCGGAAAAATGGCAGCCATTTTAAAAATGGCCGTCCAAAACAAACTTTCATCATTACCATTCAACTCGGGATACCATGTTTGCCATCAAAGTAGCTTTAATCTTCATTTTATTTCTATAATTCAGGAAAAAATAGCAAAAAACAGCATTTTGACTCCTATGTTCTATTTTTAGTAAGGCCGGACATGTTTTTCAACCAATCCAAAATCCAAGCATTAACTTTTTGCAGGATACCCTAAGGAACAATCTTACCAAGTTTCATTTGATTTTGAATAGTAGTTTTAGAGAAGAAGATTTTTGAAATAATAACATAAAAAAAAAGCCAAAAATGTCAAAAAAGGGCAATAACTCTAACATCAGTTGACAGATTTTCACAAAAATCAGCACGCAGGTAGCTCTCATCATGCTGAACACTTTCAACCTGCAGAATTTGGCGTAACCTAATGATTTTTGAGATATTTGCGAAAAACTGTTGTTTGACCCCTATGTTCTATTTTTAGTAACAGTGGCCATGTTTTTCGACGGATCAAAAATCGAAGCATTAACTTTGTACAGGATATCCTAAGGAACAATCATGCTAAGTTTTATCCAAATCCATTCAGTAGTTTCAGAGGAGAAGATTTTTGAAATAATAACATAAAAAAAAGCCAAAAATGTCAAAAAAGGGCAATAACTCTAATATCAGTTGACAGATTTTCACGAAAGTAAGCACACAGGTAGCTCTCATCATGCTGAACACTTTCAACCTGCCAGAATTTGCCATAACCTAATGATTTTTGAGATATTTGCGAAAAACTGTTGTTTGACCCCTATGTTCTATTTTTAGTAACAGTGGCCATGTTTTTCGATGGATCAAAAATCGAAGCATAAACTTTGTGCAGGATACCCTAAGGAACAATCATGCTAAGTTTTATCCAAATCCATTCAGTAGTTTCAGAGGAGAAGATTTTTGAAATAATAACATAAAAAAAGCCAAAAATGTCAAAAAAAAGGGTGATAACTCTGAAATGAGTGGTTGGATCTTCTTCAAAATTTCAGGGCAGGTAGATCTTGAGGTGCTGATCACTTTTACCCTATGCCAGAATTTTGATATCTGTGACCGTTTCTGACTTATTTGCAAAAAACTGCGATTTACCCCTATGTTCTATTTTTAGCCATGACGGCCATGTTTTTATACGAATCAAAAATCCAAACAATAGATTTGTAGCACCCATACCAATTAATAACTGTACCAAGTTTGGTTGCAGTTGGACTTATGGTGTTGGAGGAGTTAACGTTTGAAAAAGTTAACGGACGACGGACGACGGACGGACAACGGACGCCAAGTGATAGCAATAGCTCACCTGACCCTTCGGGTCAGGTGAGCTAAAAAGCAATTCTGAACTGAAAACAGAAAAATGTAAAAAAAATTAACTGAATACAGATCTAAAACCCTGTACCCTTTCAATCAAGACCCTTATATTAAACTGCCGTCATCAAAAAATTTTTAAATCAAAATGAGCAAAGTCAATGGGGTGTTGATTGCAAAAAAACAAAAACAAAAAAAAAAAAAACTCAAAAGAATGCATACTTTATCACCGATTGCAACTTTTAAAGCTATTAGTAAGTTTTTACAGTTTTAACATTTCTACGAAAATTCTAATTAAAGTTTCTATTCTTTTTGAATTTCTGTTTTATCTTTCCTCTGAGGGGTTGTATTTTACTGGCACAATTGGGGAGCATTATTCACTGCAATCAGGTACATATACAGTACTAAATGTACACATGTAGTACTATCAATCAATCTTGCTAAGCTGAAAATAAATGAATCAAATTATGATTAGCAGATAGTAAGACCTTGTTAGGAAAATAAATATATACCTGCTTGGTCTTGTATTGACGATACAGATTTCTGTAAATCTTGTTCTGTTGCTAATGCAGATTGTAAAACTTGTTCTGATGCTAATGCTGATTCTTGTAAAACATGTTCTATTGCTGGTGTTGTAGAATTCTGCAAAACCTGGTTTGAATCTTTTAAAGGTAGTATATCATCTTGTAAAATTTGATCTAATTTTTGATAAGGCACTGACCGACTTGGTTCCACCATGCATGTTTTCTCTTCTGTGTTTAAACCTAATGTCATACCAGTAAGACTGTCATTTTCTGGTGAAATTATTTTAAATTCAGGTTTGGATTCAATCTTGGAGGATAACTCATCCTGAACAGGCAATCTGGACAACTTTACCTTTTTCCTAGGGTGCTTTTCAACATTTCTTAGAAATCTTTTTTTTCTTTCTGAATTTTCAGAACAAAGTGAATGTCTAGAAGAATTCTCTGTACATTGAGACTGATCAGAAGTTACTGAGTTCACTTCAGTTTGAGAGAGGTACTCTGAACCTGATATATCACCAGCACTGTCACTCTGAACACATATTTTAACATCAGATTTAGCTTTCAAAAATGTTTTTGGTTTCAAGGTCAATTTTGTGCAAGAGGACGTACTAGATGATTCTGATATATTATCTGGTAAATTTATTGCTTTTTCAATGTGGTTTTCAACAGCCTTATTTCCAGAATCAACACATATTTCACTAGTGCCACTATACAATGATATATTTGGAAGAGTGTTTGAAGTTGATGAAACAGAAGTGTTACAATGTGTGTACTGGCTGTCAGATTTTTCCCTTCCTTTACCAACAATCACTTTCCTATTAAACTGAGTATCAGAAAATATTCCAGTATCTTTAGGTGAATTCAAGGAAAGAGTACCACTCATAGACTTCTCACTAGGACTATCCATTAATCCCCTTAACATGTTCAGAAAATGTTTTTTCTTATTAACTGGTTGTTTCTTTTCTTCAGCTATTATGACTGTTTGTTTCAGGTCAGACAAAGGTCGACCTCCATAGTTTGTATTCACATTTCTGGTTATGGATTCTAAAGGAGATTTCAAGCTCATACTGGTATCTTGTTTGTCTGCTCCTGGTGGTTTCCTGAATTTTTTATCAAATTTTACAGGCATGCTTCCAAACATCGATTTCATAACTTCATCTGAGCTCATGTTTCTATAATCTTTAATCCTTTCTGAATTTAATGCATTCTCCTGGTTCTTTGATTTGGTCAATGATCCAAATCGTTCAGACAGATTAGTTGCTTTCACTAATGTTTTATCCTTCTTCTTTAACAATGCTGCCTGTATGTCAGAGCTACTCATATTACAAGCTTGTGATTCTGAAAGATTTGTTTCATTTAAACTAACTACATCAGAAACAGTCCTATTCCCTGTTTCTATGGAGTTATTAAAGGTATCAGTAGCTAAATCACTACTGTCAACTACATTCCGGATATCATCTGTCAAATAACTAATGTCTGATGTTGTACCTTCAGACATCATTGAATCATTTGTTTTCTTTTTCTTCTTTTTTGGACTCTTCACATGTGTTTTGTCTTTGGACGCCAGTACTGTTTCAAAAGGTTCTATATCATGTATAGAACAAGGTGTTACTACCAGACTTTCTTTTTGCACCTTGGATTTTTTATTATGAATTGACTGAGCAAGTTTGGATGACTGAAAGAAACTGTCACTTTGAGAGGATATGTTGACTTTATCAGTTGCTTTTTTCAGGAAATCAAGCCCATCATGGCTATTTGAATCTTCCCTTGACAATGTTCTCTCTAATTTTCTCTTTCTTTTGATTTCATTTGGCTTTGATATAGCTTTTTCAAATTCAGTTAAATCATTCTTATCACTATGATCTTGAGTGTCAATAAAGGATTTCTCAACTTTCTTCTTTTTGAAAATATTTTTAACTGAAACATCTTTAGGGCTTAAAACTGAGCTACAATCACTTACACATTGAATAAAGATGTTCTGGTCTGTCATATCTTGTATATTGGTAGAACTTGTCTCTTCATTTAAATGCATTGGTGAAGAAGTGAAATATTCTATTTCATAGGTAGGGCAATTTACATCAAAGTCATTTGTCTTAGGAATAGATCTACTCTTCTGAATTTCAATAGAATTTACAGATTCAAGATTATCAATTAATTCTGTGTTTTTATGAACTACTGTTTTCCAACAAAATTTTCCAGTTCTAATAAGAGTTGAATTTTTAACATGTAAAACTTCTTTATCTAGGGGAAGTTTTTCCAGTCTGATATTACATGGAAGTAAAATGTCTTGATATTTCTTATTGAGTTCATTTAATGTCCATATTTGCTCTGTTGTTAGATCTTGGTCAGTAAAACTTAATTTTCTCTTTGGTGAATTGTAACCAACTTCATCATCATACAAATTTTGATCTGGTGTTCTGTCAACACTTTGACACAACGTCTTCTCTTCAGACATACTATTTGTATTCTGGTCATCCAGGAGAGAACTTTCAGTAAGTGTTAATTCAGATTCATCACTTTTAAAATATTCATTGCACTCTACAGCACCTTGTCTATCAGAAGATAGATTTAAAGAATTCCCTAAAAACTCATTGCTGTTCATGTTAGTACTTCCAAATTTCTGTTCTTGTAATTTCAAAGGATCTGTACAGGTAATACTATTTACTTCCTGTTCTGAATGGGAATTGAACAATGATGCTTTTAACTGTTTTACATCATTTAACTGTTGATTTTCTGAAGAATTTCTAAAACCATCAACTGTCAAAGACTTTCTTGGTGAAAATCTGCAATGCTCTATAGGTTGCATAGGAGAGCTTAACGCATTTGTTGCTGAAGAAGCCACCAAAGAACAAACAAGAGCTGTATCATTGTCTTCAGCTGTTCTATCAGACTGTGTTCTAACTGGATGACAAATCACAGGATCTGCATGAGAAAATGTCCCCACTGGACTGGAGGATATAGGTTCTGTGTCAGACATTGTCTTCACTGGCGTATTACTTATGTCAGTCCATGACTTGTCTTGTGTATCATGTATTAAGTCAGTATCTGTAAGTGTTTTATCTAGATTATCAGATACTGGTTCTGCTATGTATGTGACCATCTCATCATTCCCAGAAGTACTAAGACACTGTTTATCAAATGTGCCCAAGGTAGCTGAATTTATTGATCGTGCAGGTGGAATCTCATCGTCCGAATAAATTTTGTTTAGATTTTCAACACTTTCATTGGATGGCAGTTTTATGGTCCAAGGTTTCTCTTTAGAATTTAGTTCTTTATTTAAATTTTCAATCTTTAATTTAATTTCAGTTAATTTATCTGTTTTGTTAGAAAAATGTCGAGCATTTAAATGAGCTTGAAGACTTTTCTTCATTCTGTAACGTAAACCACAAATATTACACCTATATTTCTTTGAAAGGTCTTCTTCAATGTCCAGAACTGAATCAGTTATTAAAGTTTCTAAGCCAGCTTTCATCTGAGGTATTTCAATTGGCTGTGAACAATTTCCAATTTTCTCATGTTCAACAAATTCTTTTTGAGACTGGAATATTTCCTGACATGAATCACAAATGAATGATCTCTTGCTTTTCGTCTCAAGAAACTGGTCCAAACTCAAGAAATCTGTAATATCACATTTTGGCCCATAATCAATATCAAGACAATCTCCTGGTTCTTCCTCAACAATAATGTCATCAAAGGTACCATTTAAATCAAAAGTCCCATTTCCATTCTTTGAAAATAGTTTAATCATTTGTGGAATAATGTCATCTAGTTTATATATTCCTGGCAGTGAAGAAGTGGCCTCCTTTTTATGTGATATATTTTCATTCACATATCTTACTATTTTTGGATATTTGGTTAAAACTTCATTTTCGTCGCTTATTGTTTGATCATCTGAATTTTCTAAAGGCAAAAGTATCTTATCAGAAAAACAGGCATTTCTATTAAATTTCAGAATCTTAAAATATGAATTATCTAAACAGTTCTCTTCATCACATGTAGCCTCCTGTAATTCTGTATCACCTTTCTTTTGTGCTAATTCTCTCACAATCTCCTCAGTATTTTGATGTGCACTTACATCTTGACTTCTTTCTAAGGGCTCTGTCACATCATCTGATGAAGTGTGATCATTTTGTCCAGTAACATTATCATCAGTCTGATGTGAACTTGATTTGACAGCCATTACATTCTGATTGCCATCAAGTAAAAATTCCTTGTAAAGAGCTGGTAATGTGTGTCTATTTTTCCTACTCAATGAATTACTAGTCTTTTTTTCACGAGATGGAAGCTTTCTTAACTTATGTTTGACATTCGTATCATTACATTTATTTTTCATGCTTGCTAGCTTTTGATTGTTACTCGGTTGGCATGGAGACATAGGAGTATTTTCTTCAATATTTAACTCTTCATTTTCTACCTCCTTTTCATCCGACTTTCTTTTTTCCACTCTGTCCAAAGTTTCACTAGACTTATTTTCTTCTGCATTTGGCTGTACTTGATATGATTGGATTTTATCAGCACTGTCCTGAATTTGATCATTTTTTTTATCTATTGTTAATTTTTGTATTTGATCACTCTCAGTATTTTCCTCCATACAAAAATTTTCATCATCCAAATTATCTACAACTTCCATTTCATTTGTTACACTGTCAGTAATAGTACCATCTGTATTATGAACATCTTTATCAGTACCTACATCTGATGCACTGTCACATTTTTCATTTCTCTTCTTTTTACTACTTTTATCAGTTCTTGATTTTGGACTATCTTCTGATCCCCTGTCCTTCTTCGACTTATTATTAGTGATACTCTCCAAATCATCATCAATACTATTACTTTCCACAATGCTGATATTCAAATCCTTTTCAGTAAGGTTCATCTCTGTTGCCAAATCTTTTTCACAAGAAATTGGTTTTTCACTTTCTACAGATTTGTCGCATTCTTCACCTTTTTTATTTACAATTCCTTCATCAGACTGTAAAATATCTGTACATAAATTTAATGTAAATTCATTTTGCTTACATAAAGTTTCTGGTTGTGAACATTTCATTCCTGTTTCTGAATCATGTAACAATCTTTCCTCTTTTTCAAGATTAACCGTAATACATTGAACTTTACTATCAGCATCAATTATTTCTGTTTTTATAATACTGTCCATAATAACATCCCCTTCACAAGACAATTCTGATTCTGTCGTACAAGATTCTTGACTTATATTTCCCTTCATTGCAGAATGTTTCTTACTTGGCCATTTAACTTTTAACTGTGGTGTAGGTTTACTTTTCTTTACTTTTTTTGTTTTCTGCTTTTTTTTGTTTACTGAATTGTCACTTAAACTAGATAACTGACTGCTTGTATCAGCTTTCTGGTCACTTTTATTACTGATGTTCTTTAATACTATGGATTTTGAATCAGAAGATTCCCTACACTCCTCCCCTTTCATGGAAATTTTTTTTTTCTGTTTATTCCTTTGTTGTAACGTACTTTCACTGTCCGTAACAGAATCAGTAGTATATGTGCTGTCAGAGCAAGTTTCAACAGTATTTTGCTCAGAAGAAATTTTGTCCTGTTCACCTTCCAAATCGGATACCACATTAGTTATGATTTTTTTATTTTCATTTGAACTCTCATTAGACAATCCAGTTTGTTGCATAGATTCAGTTTTATTTTCAGTAATTTTTTCTAGAGGAAACCCATTGTCATCTTTAGGAACTTCTTCAAGCTCTTTGTCTGCGCGCTTTTCATTACCTTCTTTTCCTTCTGTAGTATCATCCTTTATGCCTCCGAATTTTTTACTTCTTTTAGACATAATAATATGGTTCAACTCTGCCATTCTCTGAGCAAAAAAAGCAGCTCGGTCATCATCATACTCAATTTCCTCAACAGATTCCTCCGCATTTTCAATTGCAGATAAGTTAATGTTCCCTTCTGAATCAGAGGTCGAATCAACTGACTGATCAACTTCTTTAGTTTCTGTGTCTTGTATCACAGTTAGATTATGCACGTTGACAGTTTTATCTTTCAAGCAAGGTAGTCTTTTTAATAAAACCTGTGGTGACCTCTTAGCTCGGTTTTGTTTTTTAACTATTGGTTCCTGAAATGAATTTGAATTGTCAGTATCTGATAAGTGTTCTTCTACTTGATCTTCTATATTTTGCACGTTAGTTTCAGTGTCATTTTTTTCACAATCAAGGCTTCCTCTTACTTCAGAATGTCCACTTGAACGTTCAAATCTCTTAGTTAGTGATTCCCTTGAGATTTTCCCACAGGATTTAGGTTCTTTTTGTTTACTCTGATCACGTAATGTTTTAGGGGAGTTAATACTAACACAAGATTTCCCAAGTAATTTTATTGGTTCCACTTCAGATGTTTGAGCACCTAATGGTTCCATCACATGAGTTTCTATATTTGACAACCTGCTTACTTTGATTTTGTCCTTGTCTGTATTGTTAAGCTTTACAGCATGATCACTTTTTGGCAGATTTTCTGTAACGTATTTTCTGGTACCTGTACATTTAGAAATTGAAATTTTCTCCTCATCTTTGCTCTTTTTCTCCTTATCAAAATCTGTGATAATTCTATTCTTGCTGAAAGACTGTACTGTAATTTTGAAATTTAGGAGATCAGGTTTAAAACTTTTCTCTGCTTTGTTATTATCTTTGATCGGAATCATTAGACGTTCATGTAAATTGTCCTTGTCTGGAGTATTCAAAAGAATTGGCCGTTTTTCCATGTTTTCATCTGTGATCAACTTGACATTCATTTCTGTATCTAAATTTTGTGTCTCTCTATCTTGCAAATGGACAGAACTTTTAGTTGTCTCATAACTGCAAAACTCCTGAACAGCCTCTACCGAATTATCTTTAGCAGGCGGAGGTAAAGGTGCTAATTTTTTCACCAAGATTTTTAAATCTTTCAGTTCAAGATCTCTCTTTTGATTTGATAATTGCACACACTTACATGTGCCATGTAGCTGATCTTGTTTAGTGTTTAATGCAGTATCCTTTGTGTTTGTAGCTTCAGTATCATCGCTGTCAGATGTGACAGATGATGTTAAAAGACCACATACTTTAACTTGCTTTAACTTTTTCTTATAATAATGTTTGTGTTTCATTACATCTTTTCTACATTTTATCTTCTTTGCTGATAAAATACTGCATGTTTGCTTGTACTTTTTCTTGCTATTTTTTAACTTTGATGAATTTGTCATGGCTTTACAGTTTCCTATTGATTTCTCTTTTTTGGTTTTTTCTGATGACCCTTTTATCCTTTTATCTGGAGATGGTGATGTCAGATCTTGAGTTTTGTCTGATGTATACTCTGTACATCTATCTCGATGTGGTGATTTCCGGTTTGTAATTTTTTCTTGCACTTTTTTTGCATTTTTTTTCCCAGATGGTGATTTTACATCTTTGTTTTTGTCTAATGTGTTGCTTGGAACACTAATTGTCCCTGAAGCAGTCTTTTCTTGAACTTTGGAATTATTTTGTTCACTGTCACTGTATCCTAATCCATCATGTTTATACTGACAGTGCATTTTCAGTCCCTTTTTTCCAGAACACCATTTACCACAAATTGAACAAATAAACTTAACTGTCATATTAGCAAATCTTTCTTCTTCATGTACTTTGTAAAAGTGTTGATTCAAAAGTTTTTTCAAATGAAATTTCTTTCTACAAAAAGGACAGGTAAACTGTTTATTTAAAACTTCCTCAGGCTTTTTCTTCAGAACTTTTGATTTAAACTTTTTAGGTAGATATTTTTTTGAACTGTTTATCCTAGACTTAAAAATGATTTTGCTTTTTATTTTTGCAATTTTCTTCATTTCATCCTTCTTGGAACTATTTTTCTTAGGCTTACAAAGAACCTTTTTTATTTTTGAAACTTTGTTCTTCTTTAGAACTGATGCTGATGAGTTAGCAGAAACTTTTTCTTTCCCTGGAATAAAATAAAATATTGATTTACTCATCAAATGTATGGTACTAGAAATAAGGCAAAATATAAACAATTGTCTAGGGTCAAATGATCACTTTCCAAATGAACCATTAATAACCTCCCTTGATTTTCTGTTGTTGGCAAACCTAGTAAACCCTAAAGTGCTGCAATAAATATCTTAATCTCTTCCATGCACAACATATTACTATTAGACTAGTCAGAATGTCACTTCCAGAAACAGTTTTTTTATATTTCACGTTAAAACTGCATATTTATAAACTGTACTATTATACAAATACAGAATTGTAGTCCCATTTAACTAGAGGCTCCCAAGAGCCTGTATAGCTCACCTGAAATCAATTTGCTAATCAACAGCCATAAAAGCACATAAGAAACAACACTCTGTATTATTGAACATAATTCGGAGAGAGGACAAACTAAGGACCATCGTTGCCAATTCTGGTTTAAATTGGCCAAGTGCTTTTATACAAGACTTTAATTTTCGCACAGGGTCCTATGTTAAACCTATGTTCGGCTGTGGCGGCTATCTTGGTTTGTAGTGCAAATCATCAGACACAAATCTGAAAGAGGATCATCTAATAACCATGGCTGCCAACTCTCGTTCCAATTTGCAAAATGCCTTCAGACAGAAGATTTTTAAATGAATTTTTCAGGCTAGGGTCCTATGTTAAACTACATTCAGCTGTGGCGGCTATCTTGGTTGACAGTCTGGGTAATCAGAAGCAATTCTGAAAGAAGACCATCTAAGGACCATTGCTACCAAGTCTAGTATTAATCGGCTCAGTGGTTTCAGACAAGAAGATTTTAAAATGAATTTTCCCAAAGGTTCCTATATTATAACTAAGTTTTTACCTTGGTTCACAGTCCAGGTCATCGGACATAATTCTGAAAGAGGACCATCTAAAACACCATTGCTACCAAGTCTAGTTCTAATTGGATCAGTGTTTTCAGACAAGAAGATTTTTAAATGAATTTTTCCTTATGATCCTATGTTGATATAAGTTCAGCTATTGCAGTAATCTTGGTTCACTGTCTGGGTCATCGGACATATTTCTGAAAGAGGACCTCCTATGGATCATTGCTGACAAGTCTGGTTCCAATTGGCCATATAGTTTCATAGATTTTTTAAATTTATCCTCCCTTTTTTCTATTTTTAGTAAGAGCTGCCATGTCGGTTGGAAGTCGGGAATACTGGAAACAATTTTGGAAGGGGCCACTCAACGACCATTCCACCAAGTTTCGTCCCAATTGGCTCCATTGTTTCGGAGACCTTTAAAGGAAAGTTTACAACGGACGACGGATGACGACAATGGGCACCAAGTGAAGGCCATAAAGGCCAGGTGAGCTAAACAAGAGGCTCCCAAGAGCCTGAATCGCTCACCAATTATCTTTTGTGTACCAGTAGATCTTGCATCAATGATTATTTTTGCTATTTAATGTATACCGTCGTAATTTTATCCTTAATATTGACCTGTACAGCTAAAATGTAGAATCCTGAACCCAAATAGATATGGTTGCTAGGGACTTTTTCATCGATTGCTATGGACTTTTTCAATGGCATTGACTCTTGGTCTTCCATTTTTACTTTTGAAAAAAAAAAAAAAAAACATATTCTAGTAACAACCATTTCTTCATTATCATTACATGGACTGATGGCAACAGCTCACCATGACCTTCAGTTCTTATCAACTTGGAATATATGTGGTAATAAATTACCTATAACTTTTGATGAATCTTTGATCACCTTTCCGAATAATTTATCTTCAATATTCGGTTGATTACTTTTAGAGCCAGACATGGAGATCCTTGGAAGTCTGCTACAATGCTTAACTGAAGTTGTATCATCTTTACTACCTGCTGAATCCTGTATGATGGGATGATCTGAAATTAGGTATGAATACATTACTACTTTATTTTTTAGTTATTACAAATCCTAATCTTCTGTTTTATAACATAATAACTTTTTTAAATATAAAACCATTTAAAACTTATTTGACAATCAAAACTGGTCTCAGCTTAAGAAGTCAATTTCTTTTTGAAAACTCACTGTCAGCAAAATAAGTGTTTAACTGTGATCAATCTGTCAGATCTGGAACTATAATTTCTCAAGAGATTTCACTGCTGAAATTATCATTGGTATTGATTTTTTATAAAAAGAATGACAAAAAAAATTGAGCAGTTGCAACATCTACTGTACAAAATATGATGGAGTTCATTTTCGCAAAATTGCCAATACATTTATTCATACATTGGTACATAATACGACCCCCAGTTCTTGTTTTTGATATTTAGAGTAGCAAGAGGCTCCCAAGCGCCTGAATCGCTTACCTGTTATATTTTGTGTAGATCTTGCATCAATTATTACTTTTGCTATTTAATGTATACCCTCCCAATTTTCTCCTTAATATTGACTTGCAAGCTAAAATATAGAATCCTATATAATATATATAGAAGTATAGAAACCCAAATAGATATGGTTGCTATGGACTTTTTCAATGGCACTGACTCTTGGCCTTCCATTTTGACTTGAACAGGTAAACTGTAGGGTCCTGAACCAAATATATCTGGTTGCTAGGGACTTTTCCATTTGTTGCTATTGACCTATAAAGGGTCAATTGACGATTTTGGTCATGTTGACTCATTTGTAGATCTTACTGAACATTTTTGCTGAATACAGTTTGTCTTTATCTATATTAATATTCAAGCTAATAACCTAAAACTGCAAAATTGCCTTAAAATTAACAATTCAGGGGCAATAGCCCAAAAATGTGATGAGAGATTCGTCTGAAAATTTCATGACAGGTAGATCTTGACCTCATAAACATTTTTACTACTTGTCAGTTTTGCCCTAACTGCTTGAGTTTTAGAGATATGAGCCATAAAGTGCATTTTCACCTATTTTCTATTTTTAGCCAGGGCAGCCATGTTTCTCGATGGACAAGAGAATAAACCATAAAATTTATACTAGACACCCTAAGGATCTTTCAGCCTAAGTTTGGCTGAAATTGATTCTGTAGTTTCAGAGAAGATTTTTAAAACAAAAATGACGAAAAAAATGTGAAAATTGTCTTTAAAGGGCAAAAACTCCTATAAGGGGTCAATTGATGATTATGGTCATGTTGACTTATTTGTAGATCTTACTTTGCTGAACATTTTTGCTGTTTACAGTTTGTCTTTATCTATAATATTATTCCAGAAAATAACCTAAAACTGCAACATTGAACATTTTTACCCTGTCAGTTTTGCTCTAAATGCTTTAGTTTTTGAGATATAAGCCAAAAACTGCAGTTTACCCCTTATGTTCTATTTATAGCCATGGCAGCCATGTATCTTGATGGACAATTAAATAAAACACAAACTTTATTCTAGATACCCTAAGGATCCTTCAGACTAAGTATGGATGTAATTGGTTCATTGGTTTCAGAGGAGAAGATCTTTGAAAAAGTTTACGACGGACGCCAAGTGATGGCAAAAGCTCATGTCCTTTTAGGACAGGTGATCTAAAAAGTGTGAATCATACATGTACACACTGATTACAGTAATTCACTCACCAAATTTAATACAAGAGTTGAATGTTTCTGAATTATTTATAATTTGAAGAAGCTGTCTAATTGGAAGCAAACCAGATTTTCCTTTACCATTGTTCAACCATTAAATGAATTACGACTTAATATTTTTCCTTCTCAGAGTTATACACACAAGATAAAAATTCTGGCTTTATATATCTTAAAAAATGACAGTCCCCTGACAAAAACCATTAGCAGGGCTTAATCTGACCTTTTGCATATAGGGTCCTGTACCCATAAGATTGGGAATTTTATATGCGATTTGTTCAAAATTGGGAAAAATTGTAACAGTTAAGTTTAATGATATTTCGACAAAAAAATATTATGTTTTACTCTCTAATGTATATACTGTTACGATAAGGGTAAAAGGTTAGGATGGTATGTTTGTATGTGAGTTATAAGTACATTTATTTCTGAAGTCATTCTGGCACTATTTATATTTTCTTATTATGCTGCCGATGTGCTTGAGTGACAAACGCGTGAATATGGACACTTGATAATTATTCATAGTTATATTTATTATTGACTGATTGTATATTTATGCATGGATTTCCTGGGATGATGTTAGGATAGAGTCCGTTCTCATTGTTTGACCGGGGGGGCGGGGGGGGGGGGGGGGGGGGGGGGGGGGGGGGGGGGGCAATGTTTCGTGCACAGGTGACATTCCTAGCTTTAGTTTACCATTTTTATCCCTTATCCCCGCTTCTCACCTGTTTGCTGCATTTACGTAGGGCTTATATATTGTAACTTGGGTATTTTCCATATAATGTAGGTTGTAAGTAAGCCCCATTTCTCCTTAATTAGTCCCTCTTCTGTTCGTTTCAGTCATTGAATTGACCGCCATTTTGTCTGTTGACAAATCACTGCACAACTGTTGCCCTTCGCAGGAATTTGACCTGCGACCCTTATATCGACCAATCAAATTAACGGGGTGCCCACATGGTCAATGTGGGCCGAGAGTATAAATAGGGCTGTATCGTCTGCTGCGGGAGGCTGCGGAAACGTTACCAGGGCATATTGTTAACTTTGAACCCATTACCAAAACTGAGCGATCCACCTGCAATCTTTTTAAACCTGTACTCGCTAGATACCAGCCACGTTTGGTACGCCCCTTTATTTACATAGATTAATTAGTAATCTTGACCTCTGACCTATATACGATATCCCGTCTGTTTTACATTTTTTTTACTACGAACTAGTCAAAAGGGGGGTCTCTGCATATTTTTCAGCTCAGTTGGGATTTTAACATATATTGTAAATTATTATATATACTGTGGAATATATAAATGGTAATATATTTTATTTGAGTTTTTGCTGAGTTAACTATTGACTAAATGTTATGGTGTAAAACCAGTGCCTATATTTGTCACGCTACCAGTGAAATTCAGTGATACCATAGAATTATGACCATGAGATATTGTCATAGTTGTTAGCCTGAAACCAAGGCTATCAAACCCCTCGGTTAAGAATTGAATACCCTGAGGGTTTAACAATATCCTTGCATTTCCTATTAAAGAAATCACATAGTTGTATGTAGTTTTTATTTATTTCTCAAAATCTAAAGTTCAATTTTCCTGGGCTTTTTATAAGTGAACATATTGACAAGTTTATCATCATTCTTCCGAGGTATTTTAGCTGGTATTTCATGTTTTTCAGCTACTTCAGGATTGTAAACACTGACAGTAATGTCCTGTTGATAAGAAGCATGATCGGTAGATGTTTCAGTTGTCAGTCATTTGTTTTCCGGCGGCTGCGTGACATTCACATTGTCCGTGAAATTCACTTTGGTATTTCTATTAGTATCTTCCACAATAACGGCTTTAATTGCCTATCTAAAACATTAAAATTGGCAGCTTCTTCGTGTAGTACTTTGAACTGTGTGACATTATTTGTCACACTACACAATCTGGTACCATTTACTAAATGAGTGACGGAAAACGAACCGACAATATATAAACCAGATTCATTATGTTGTGACTGGTTGCCGCTTACAATGAACTTTTAGGGACCAGTATATGTAAACAAAATGAAATTCAATTCGATCTTCGATAATATTTATATGAAAATAGTTGGAATTGGGAATTTTATTACTTGACATTGGGAAAAATAACAATTTTTTCAAATTGGGAACAGGGCCAAAATTCGGCCCCAAAATGCATTACAGATTAGGCCTTGATTAGTCATGAGTGTCTATTTTATGATATCGTTTAAGGGTGTAAATTTTTCCTCTGATATGAGTTCCATTCCCGCTATTTTGAGTCAAAAATATTTTGTTTTTTTTTTTTTATGGTTGGCATAGTAACACCAGCTTGTGAATTAATATCGTGGTAAAACATGGATTCCTATATAAATTTTTGTTATGCATAAAAGTGGAAAACTACGATGTAGATCTAGTCGTCTAGTGTCTTTTATATCATATAACCTTAGTAGAATGTATTCTTTACACATTTCTTTATTACATTATTTATGAAGTAAAGCTGTCGTAACAAGCATATCCATTCATTTGAATTTTGCACAGCAAATTCTGTCTATTGACACTGTATACAATTTCAACAGGCCACTTTGACATCCAATCGTATAATCAATATATTAGGGGTGGAACTTGACCAATCTTTGAGCACGCTTTGCGGTTTGTATAAACATCGAAAATCAATCCTTAAAACATTTGCATTGTATATGATTGTTGACCTTTCCAGTTACCCATTTTGTTGTTTATTTGACACCGACCGTCACCGTTATTTAAGCATAAAATGTAGCAGATGATGATAATTTATACATGTATATGGATCTTATTTCCTATCCAAGATGCAGAAACTGACAAAATATGAAAGAGATGTAAGTTTAGAGCTTAAAAATACCCCTGCTCAAAGACATTATTGATTGGTCCAAATTTAAAATCTAATTTTTAAGAATGGTGAAAATGCAAGTAGATATGGTTAAACAGGAAGCAGATAAGCCACAGGTACACACCTTACAACTTATCACAGTCATGCTTCACACCTTTATAAAATTATTGTACCCATAGTTGCTGAGAATTTTGCAACCAAACATTTCAATAGTCCATATGGTGAAAACTGTAAGGTAACTTTGTTAGATATGCAATGGGTAAAAAATTAATACTCACCATAAAACTCATTATGGTCATCTTTCACATAAACTATGAAATAGTTGTAGTCCATAGTTGATCATTTTGTGACCACAAATTTACTTAGTCCATATGATGAAAAATGTATGTCAGCTTTTTTAAACAGGAAGTAGATGTGCCACAGGTATAAAATCGATACCCACCTTACAATTCATCATGCCACAGGTATAAAATCGATACCCACCTTACAATTCATCATGGTTGTGCTTCACACAAATTTTATAATAGTTGTGGCTCATAGTTACTGAGTATTTTGTGACCAAATATTTTCAAATTTTCAAATTCCATATGGGAAATAATGTAAGGTGCCATGATTAAACATGAAGTTGATGCCCCAAGGGTACAAAATTGGTACAGACCTTACAACTATCATGATCACCCTTCACACCAACTCTAAAATAGTTGTGGCCAACAGTTGCTGATAATTGTTTGACCAAAAATTTCCATAGTCAATATGATATAATATGTAAGCCAGCATCGTTAAACAGGAAATGGATGTGCCATAGGTACAAAATCAGTATTCACTTTCCAACTCATCATGGTAATGCTTTTCACCAATTTTGAATTAGTTGTGGTATGTAGTTGATGAGAATTTTGCTACCAAAGTTTTTGTGACAGGACAGAAAAACAGATAGAGGCAAACTGGTAAACCCCCCCCCTTTTTAGAACAAGCTATGATAATCCCCTTATGAATTAATTTTACTTCACCTACAAAAAACCTGAAAGCTGAACAAATGAACTGAAAATACATCCCCTGCTCAACTGTGTTGAGCAAGAGGATAATGAAATCTTACCAAAGTTTGGTTCAGTCTTGTGAGTCTTTTTGCAGTGTTGTTTGTAGCCCATTCTTGTTGTGAATATCTTGGGGCATAGATTACAATTGAACATCTGCTTACTGATCCCATCTGTAGCACCATCATTCTGGGATACTTTCTCATCACTTATGACTGTTGAAAGACTTTGTTCTTTATTATTCACATTTGTATCAGAACCTCCAGCATTAGATTTATAAGATAATCTTGTAGTTCTTTGTTTTAATGCTTCCTTGTTATCTGTATCCAAACAAGCCTTTTCATTATTTTTTGAACCAACAGAGGGATTCTTCTGTTTGCAACATGTTTCCTTATGATCTTTTGTATGTGCAGTGTGTTCTTCACATCTTACAGATGGTGTTTTTTTTCTTTGTTTAGTATCACTTGGAGATTTGAGTGAAATGTTTACATTTTTTGTTGATGTAAGTTCCTTTGATCTTTGTGGACTAAGACTCCTTGAGGAAACATTTCTATTTTTTCCCTCATATTGAGGTTTATCTTTCCCTTTAAATTTTATAGACTTTGTCTTTCCATCTTTTCTGCTAAGACTTGGCACAGTTTTACTTTTAACAGAATCTGCAGACCTTGATCGCTCAAAACTTGCTGAATATGGTTGTGTTTTACTTTCATCATCTACAATTAACCACAAAAAAAAAAATTAAACCTCTGGAAGATGTTAACTGGAAAAATGAATATAAAATTGCATTACAAAATTTAAATGTCTTGTGTGTTATCCATTTTTGTCTATCATAGTATGTAAAAAAAAGTTCTTTACCATAGTTGCCTAAAATGTCAAAAGAGGGTTATGACTTGCTCTCCCAAATCTAAAGGCTCTCAGGAGCCTGTATTGCTCACCTGGATATCATTTGCAGAAAAGTAGAATAAATTGTTTGAAATCCTGGTTGGCAGTCAGGAACATTACTGTCAAGTAAGATTCCAATTGGCTCACTTTGTTTGCAAAATTGGGATCTAATGACCATTCCTGTCAAACTGAGTTCCAAGTGGTTCGCTGGTATTTTTGTGAAAATTACCAAGTTCCACAACATGGAAAATTTGGAAAACTTCTTCAAATGACAACATTTTCCTTCATGCATATCTTAAATATATCTATATACATTCTACAAAAGTCTCAAAGACCTTGGTTAAAAGCTGTAGAAGTGGTTACACAAAACTAGAGGCTCCCAGGATCTTATTCTTCCATCCCCTTCTGAAATTCACCTTATATACTATAAGCTGGATTTGAACTATGTAAAACCCAGCCAAAAATGTCCCCAAATCAGACATTTGCCACTAAAACTGTTACCGTTGTCAAAATTTCAGTGAAATCCTTAAGTATCAAATGGGTAATTGCCGGACACGTGGGCTAGTTTTTATTCAGTGGACTATCATATTTTGTTTATAGTTAAAGCCCTATAATAAAATAAATAATACACTTTAGACTAAGAAAATCAGACTTGATTAGACATCCCAACACCTGCAACATCCATTCAATTGAACTTTGGTCCCAATAAACAAGAATGTTTCAGCAAAGAGATTTTTGAATGTCTTAAGATTTTTGTTTATTTTCAACAACCACAAGCAAAACCAAAGAAAGGGCTTGCTCTAGACATATTTTTGAAAATACACACCCCAAGGATGTACCTTTGACCCAATTGGCAGATTGATTTTAGTGTACACCTTTACATTTTCAATGTTTAATTTTCTATATTCTCTGATAACAGCAATATTAGTACGAGGTCAGGACCACTTTAGAACAATTCCACTACCATTTGATCCCAGGCACATATGGTTAGGTTTTTTTCATTCTTTTTTCATTAACTGAGGCCATTTCAGCCCAAGGTGAGGATCACTGGACACGATTTGAAAGGTGACTTCCAGTGATTTCAGAGGATATTTTCTTGTAAATGCGAACCAATGCAAATTGTCCCCGAAAATCACATGACCTTTTACGTATTTACCATGACTTTTCCTCCAATGTCTCAACATATTATGGAAGGTAGAATATACTTTGTCACAGTCTGGACAGGCTGTAGCTGTGGACTCTGTAATTAAAAAACATATTTCTCATTTTGTATAGAATAGATTGAATTTACAGTATATGGTAATGGTAATTTGAACTACAGGTACTTCTTTGCCCATTCTTGTATAATTTATTAATTCTACCTTGCACTTGATGCAAAATTTTACTCCTCTCTGAATGCTTCATCATGACAATAAATGAACAATAAAAATACTATGCCTTTACTTAACTTATTTGCATATGTAGGGACTCCAGTGGTAAATATTTAAGGCCAAAATAAAAATATTGTTTGTTTCCCCTCGCTTAACCGACTCAGTGAAAACCCCGCCGACTCAAAAGTTTTTATTCCTTTTTTTCATAACATTCTTTTTATCGGATCAATTTCTGACGAGATTTGCATTTTATAATGTTTATTGTGACCGGAAGATTTTTATTTTTCATTGGGTTCGATCTAAAATCAAGAAAGTTTCATGGTGCGGAAGATCATGGACAGTCACTTTACAGACTATTTTTTACAGCCTATTGTATCCGACCATTGGACATATACAATATGTTTTATCAATAAAACTGAATACCTGACACTGCCTAAAGATGTTATTTTAGCATCATTCAACATTACTAGTACTAGTATGAATTACGTGGAAATCATGAGTGCTGTTGACAGAGCATGGCCTAGATTGATAGCTTTACCACCTAAGAAAATTATGCTTGACATAATTAAATTTTATTCTTCAGAAAAATAAATTCGAATTCAATAGTAGAATGTATAGACAACTAGAGGCTCTCAAGAGCCTGTATCGCTCACCTGGATTTAACTTTTAACCCTGAGCAGGACTAAAAATTTAAGTGTTGCAGTCTATTTGGCTGGTTTTTCTATAGGGTTCTATGTTAAACTAAGTTCAGCTGTGGCAGTCATCTTGGTTGAAATGGACATATTTCTAAAATAGAACCATCTAAGGACCATTTCTGCTAAGTCTTGTTCCAACTGGCTAAGTGGTTTCAAATAAGAAGATTTTTAAATGAATTTTCCTATAGAGTCCTATATTTAATTAAGTTCAGCCGTGGTGGTCATCTTGGTTGTTAATCCGGGTGATCTAAGACCAATGCTGCCAACTTTAGTTCCAATTGTCTCATGTAGTTTCAGACAAGCAGATTTTTTAGTGAATTTCCCATAGGGTCCCATGTTAAACTAAGTTTGGCTGTGGCAGCCATCTTGGTTCACAGTCCACGAAATCGGGCGAATTTCTGAAAGAGGACCTCCTAAGGACCATTGCTGCTAAGTCTGGCTCCAATATGTCAATTGGATTTACAGATCACTTCTATCTCAAATAGTTCTGGGGATAACTGACGAAAAATGTTAAATTTTGAAAATTTGAGGAAAAAAGGGTTTTAGGGTTTCTTTCAAAATTACAGGTTAGGTAGATCTTGTCATGCTGATCAATTTTACCCCTGTCAGATTTTGATATCTGTAACGGTTTTTAAGTTATAAGCCAAAAACAACACATGCACCCCTATATTCTATTTTTAGCTACGACAGCCATGTTTTATGTCAGATCAAAATAATTGAGGATCGTTTGTAGAGGACATGTCATAGATCATTCCTATTAAGTTTCAAACCAATCGGCCCAGCGGTTTCAGAAGAAGATTTTTGAATGAAAAAATTTTGAAAATTTGACAAAAAAAGGGCAACAACTCCTAAATGGGTTTTGGGATTTCCTTTATAATTTCAGGGTAGGTAGATCTCAACATGGCAAACATTTTTCAAATTTACATTTCACTTCTATCTCAAATAGTTTTGGAGATAAATAACAAAAAATGTTAAAATTTTGAAAATTTGACGAAAAAAGGGCAATAACTCCTAAATGGGTTTTGGCATTTCCTTGGCAGAAACAAGAATTGCCTCTGGTGGCCATGTTTCTTGACCAATCAGAACTAAATGAGGAAACTTTGTTGAGGACCTTCCATACACCACTCATGCAAAGTTTGGTTGGAATTGGCCAAATTTTTTCTGAGGAGAAGATGTTTGAATGAAAAGCTAACGACGGACGGACGACGGACGCCAAGTGATGGCAAAAGCTCACCCTGGCATAGCCAGGTGAGCTAATGAAGCATTTTTTACCATTTATCAATTAAATATCTCTGGTTAAAATTTATTATTAAATCAATACATTTATAAACCTTCTCAGTTTTGTTACTGGAACAAAATTTCAACTTCAGATCTACAAGAATGAGAGAATATTCAATATCAAAAATCAGGTAAAAAGTGTTGGAGTTGGGTCATTTTTGGCACCTTGAAAATAATTGGAAAACCCCGCTTGATATTTCAGTTACTTCTTTATTTGTTTACACTCCCATGCACATTCCTTTTGGGTTATTTCATAAATCAGACATAATGACTCATTTCATTAGAATTTTTTTAATAATTCAAGTATAAACATACCCAGTCAGGCCATTTTGAATTAACAGAATAGAGAATGGATACATGGAATGTGTCAAAGAGACAACAACCCGACCAAAGAGCAGAAAACAGCTAAAACTACCAATGGGTCTTCAATGCAGCAAGAAAATCCCATACCCAGAGGTGGGCTTCAGCTGGCCCCTAAACGAAAATGCATACTAGTTCAGCGAAATGGACACCACATTAAAACTCCAGAACATACAAATGAACCAAAATTCAAACTAGAGAGCCTGCATCACTCACCTGGACTATGTCCATCTTGACTGGTAGCATGGAACATTGCTGTCAAGCCGACTGGCACACTGGTTTCAAACAATGAGATCTTTCGCTGAATTTTGCCATTAGGTCCCATGTTAAACTTTGTTCGGCTTTGGCGGTCATCTTGGATGACGGGTTGGGTCATGGGATATAATTCTAAAAGAGGACCAACTAAGGACCATTGCTGCTAACTTTTGTTCTAAATGGAACAGTGTCAGTGGTTTTAGACAAGAAGATCTTTAAGGAAATTTCCCATAGGGTACTATGTTTAACAATGTTTGGCTCTGGCGGCCGAAAAGATCTTCCTGAATTTCCCCATAGGGTTCTATGCTAAACTATGTTCAGTCTGGCGGCCATATTGGATGGTGGACAGGGTCATCAGACACAGAAGAGGACCACCTATGGTGGACAGGTTCATCAGACACAAAAGAGGACCACCTAAGGACTGCTAATTTTTGTTCCAATTGGCCAAGTGGTGCCAGACAAGAAGATCTTTAAATAAATTTTCCAAAGGGTCCTATATAAAACTATGTTCAGCTCTGGTGGCCGTATTGAATGACTGGTTTGGTCATCGGATAAAATGCTGAAAGAAAACCACCAAATGACCATTGCTGCCAAGTCTTGTTCCAATTGACCACGTGGTTTCAGACAAGATCTTTAATTAAATTCTCCATAGGGTCCTATGTTTAACTACGGTGGCTCTGGCGGCTATCTTGGATGGTGGACAGGGTCATCAGACACGAAAGAGGACCACCTAAGGACCTTTGCTGCTAATTTTTTGTCATAAGTCATCATAAAAACCAAAGTTGGAATATCAATTTTGGAAATTGAATGGTTAGCCTAAGTCTTGTGACATTAATAGTTATTAATATGCATGGTTGCCAGAAACATTTCCAAAAAATGAAGATCTTCGAGTCTTTCAGGAAATTTACCAAAATTGAAGTTTTTTTTGAAATCCGAATATTCCATTTAATTTTGTAAATTTAATCATTCCCTATACAGATGTTGCTATTTTGTACACAAATACATGTATGTATGGTTGTTACGTACTTTTCCAAAAAATAAAGGTCTTAAAGTCTCTCAGGAAATTTACCAAAGTTGGAATTCCAGTTTTGGAAATTGAATGGTTACCTGAACTCTTGTGACATTAATGGTTATTAATATATATGGTTGCTAGATACATTTCCAAAAAATGAAGGTCTTAAAGTCTTTCAGGAAATTTACCAAATTTGGAATTCCATTTTTGTAAATTGAATGGTTACGATGTACCAATTGTTTATATATCGTAAGGTGAGGGACATGAACAGCAAAGCAAATTCTGATTGGTGAGATTACTTTTATTATAGAAGGGACTGTCTCAGAAAGGATTTAAATAGAAAAGGATGAAGCTTTGTGTCTTTCAATTAGAGTACAAAACATCAAAACTCCATTGTCAGAATTTTCAGTTCTCAACCAAAGAAATTCCTCTTTCCAATTCTTGGTTTTTTTTAGTTTTTTTTTAGATGGTGGTTCTGTTATATCATTTTGAGACTCTCCCTCCGTATTTTCAACCACCTCTTCGTTATTTTTAGATTTAGTATTCCCATTCTTTATAAATTCAAACTTTGATGCCACGACGCCAAAATTAAAGACTGGAAGATGTTAAACAGCCATTCAGATGACTTTTTCGGGTTGCCAAAAACTTTTCACGGAGACGAATTTAAAAATTCCGTACCTAGTGAGTGATGTTAGACAGAGAAAATCTTTTCATGCTGATCGCGCAGAGATGAATTTTTCACTTTCTGTATTACTCAGTAAAATACACCAAATCAATCAATATTTGTAAAGCCGTTCAAAATAATCGCGAATGAAGATTCAAATGTTTAATAAGCAATTTTTATTACATTACAAAATGAAAAAATTAAGTAACACAGTAGCCTTCTCATTTGCATGGTCGATTAACTGCTATCACCTTCCAATCCCAAATGTTACATAACGGTTATGATAAAGCCAACAGAATGGGCAGTAGCAATGAAAGATGGTTGTACCCTCCCACTTTCAAAAAGGGGAGGGTGACTTGGCAAACAAAATTTGAAACTGGCGACAAAAAGATACTTTGGGCATTTTTTTTGGTGACAAGTTTTGAATGCCAGCGCGACCCCTGGTTTGGTCAATATTTTTTTTTCATGGAAATTCAATCCTTGATCTTTGCTCCAAATGGACCTTTCTACAAATCTTATGTCCTGAATGAAATCTACATTCTCTTTTGCATGTACTTTTCAAGAAAGAAGTTTAATAACATGTCTTCATTTATTGTGTAAATAAAATTTGTTATCTGGTTGTCTTTTCTATTTGTCAATTGTTTGTTTGCAACATGAGGGATGTTTACAATGCAAAGTAAATAAAGATCGTATCCGGAACTAACAATGATGCGGATACATAATTGGGTGATATCGAACATATTAGTAAAAAGACCTTTTAGGTGTGCTCCTTTCAATAAGAAAATCGTATATACAAGTAATAACATGTGTCTAGATAAATAATCATGGTGCCTGTTCTTTATTTCAATCATTCATTTGCAGTCTTAAATGTCGTCAAACCATGTCCATCTTGACTGGCAGCCTGGAACCTTGCTGTCAAGTTCCAACTGGCTCACTGGTTTCAAACAAGAAGATCTTTCATCGATTTTTCCTATTAGGTCCTATGTTGAACTATGTTCCGCTCTGGCAGACATCTTCAATGGCAGACAGGGATATCGGATATATTTCTGGAAGAGAACCAACAAAGGACCATTGCTGCCAAATTTTGTTCCATTTGGTCAAGGGGTTTCAGACTATTAAATTTCCCATAGAGTACTATGTTTAGGCCAAAATGAAATATATGTGTGTTTCCGGTTACATGCCCAAAATGACATAGGGTAGGTAGGAAGGAAAAACATTTCCTTCTGAAAAATTTTCTTCTTGTCTTTCCGAAAAATTTCGACAACTGGTCAAAATGGAAATAACTTACTTATGCTTACTGCATTTAAAAGTTCCACTGAAATCAAACATTTTAAAGACGTGATTCAAAGGTTAATCTAATTAAAAAAACGTTTCTGGAAAAACCGATAAATTCCAGATTTTCCCCCCTGATCCAACACCAATACCAATAAAATGTTTGAGATCACGGCCGAAAATGAGTAACCAGAAACACACATATATTTCATTTTGGCCTTAACTATGTTCAGCTATGGCAGGCGGGATCATTGGATATAATTCTGAAAGAGGACCACTTAAGGACCATTGCTGCAAAGTTTTGTCCAAATTGGCTCAGTGGTTTTAGAGGTGAAGATCTTTAAAAGAACGTTTACGATGACAGACACCATATGCTGAGCTAAAAAGATCTATATTTCAAAATACTACAATTCCACGTATGATTTCCAAGTTCACCAGAACTTGAACAGCACAGCATACCGGTATTTAATACAGAATTTATCTGGAGTTAACATGATTTCATCATACAAGATACAGTAGTTTCTTTATTACTCACCTGTCTCATCTTGATCACACAATTCTTCATGCTGCAACAGTTCCTCATTGTTGTCAAATATTGCTTCACATTTACAGCAGAATTTACTCTTTACATTCACTATAACTTCACAATCACTATCTGTCATTTTACAATCTATAACAAAAAACACCAGACTAATTATACAATCATAATAAATACTTGCACTTTAACTCCCTAATTGGGAATATTACCGTAATCAATCTAATTATCCGTCGATCTATTTTTTCGTCAATTTTCCCATTTTTAGAAAGTCTGTATTTTGAAAAAAATCCAATTTTCCGTCATATAAAAAATTTTCATTTGCGTGTCGGAAAAAACGTGATTTTTTGCCAGATATGACCGTCAAAACAATGGGAATTTGTGACGGAAATTCGGTTCCAGATCGCTATTGTTTCATCGACTTGGAGTGAAAACATGAGGAAATTGAAATAAATACAAAATACAAACTTTATTGTTGTTAATTAAACTTTTGGGTTTCAAAGAGGAAAGCTCAAACCTACCTTTCCGGTAAATGTTTTTTCAAGGCTGAACACAGTTGTGTGCATCAAAGGATTTATCGGAAGATTGTGATTGTTATAAACACAAGCCAGTGTTACAGGGTAGACTGTTATCCCCATTTCACTTCCAGAAGCAATTAAACACCTGGAAATGTTTGGTTTCACCGGGAGTTAAAATTTGCATGTATTTGATTGGTCAGTCATCGGAAGTGAGGGGCGGTATGGGGGTATGGACTGTGTAAAATGTTAAAAAAACATAACTCGTCATAAAATCCGATTGATATCTGAAAAATGTATCAGTTTCATCATGAAGCGAACAATAACAGATTTTTTTAAGACTTCGAGACCAGTGGGAGCTACGACTGAGTCCGTTATGGATAAGTGTAGCATGTTAGCAGTGCAAGAGAAGGGGGGTAGTGCTGACTCTACCCCCAAAATTCGATCTTTTCTTCTTCTTTATTTTAACAAAAATCCTGTTGAATTTAATTTACATTATATGGCCCTTGATCTTTATTAAATCTTTATTAAATAATATATTTCCTCCGTTTATAAGCAGCATCACATTTAAATTCCCGTTGCACAAGCTTAAAATAAGATTCCCCTTCATGGGCCCCTTGAAATAGATTTACACACTTCAAAGCGTGTATCTGATTTGCATATCATCAGCTGGATGTTTGTAAATAGTCGTCCGATAAAATAACAAATGAGTTGACAATTTAATGATGATTAGCACCTCCAATTATCAATGTTGTCAAATTAAACTAGGTGATCACTGCATTTAATTACCGGTACATTTAAATGGTGGTAAGCTGGCACTTTTACAAATATACACACACAACAGGTAAATCACACGTGGCCAACCGCAAACATGTCAATATTTTACCTTGACATTTTCCATTTGTGTATCACCCTTTGGAGACAATTGCAAGTTTAAATAATGATAAAAGAACACAGTAATAGAATAAAATATGATTTTATTACTTAAGAAATTTTAATAAACAGTATTTTGCAATAACTTATTGATTTTTACCGGCAAATACTTACCTAAATACTTACGTTTTCTCTCGATCTTTCACCAACATTTGGACCTTAACAAACCTACCTTTCATCATTATTTTTGCCCAGAAACTTCCACAGATCTAATATTTCGTCATTTTTGTAAAATCCCTAAAAGTTGGTGTTTTTTACTGACGAAAAAATAGAGTAATTACGGTAATAAATGTCTTTTGACAACTTAAGTGCAATATTAATACTGGGAAAAAGGGACCATGCTAGATGTTTAAACTTTATTTCACAAATCACTATGACTGGATATCCAGAAAAAAAGATTTCTATATGGTAGCCAATGTCCAATACCTATAATAATAAAATAATATAAATAACCACTAATTACTGTAACAGTGAACTGTTACGAAGTCTCCCAAACGAGTTACTCATATCTCGAGTGCCTTACATTGTATTCAATAAATTGTTTTTCAGAAAATGAAATGGAAAATTGTTCCTATAAAGTTTATGCATACTTAATGGAGAGGTTTCTTGAAAATCGTCATATGGCTATTTTTTGTGACTTGAGTTTTAAAGTCATACTAGGCCTAAAATAAACAAGGTATAATTGAAACTGGATGCAGTTTCGAATGTCTCCCAAACGAAGCTCTTTCTCTTTCAGGGTATTTTTGGAATTCCTAGTGTTTGAAATACTAGGCAAGTGTACAAAGAGATTGAGTATATGCAAAATGTTTGATATATGGTATTCAATATCTGCAGTTTTATATGTTGTAATCGGTATTAACATGATTAACAGATGTTTTATCAAAATATTTTATTATTGAAGGTGCAATGGCCTCCACCTCCCCTTTAGCCATTTAAGGGGGTGGGGCATGACCCCCCCCCCCAGACCCCCTATGGTACCAAATGATTCGTCTTATCATAAGGAGTAATAATATATATGGTTATTGGTTGGGGATCTCAATGGTTTTCAGAATATTTAGTATTTTATCATTTGAGGGGGTGGGGCATGACCCCCCTCAGACCCCCTATGGTACCAAATGATTCGTCTTATCATAAGGAGTAATAATATATATGGTTATAGGGTGGGGATCTCAATGGTTTTCAGAATATTTAGTATTTTATCATTTGAGGGGGTGGGGCATGACCCCCCTCAGACCCCCCTATGGTACCAAATGATTTGTCTTATCATAAGGAGTAATAATATATATGGTTATAGGGTGGGGATCACAATGGTTTTCAAAATATTAAGTATTTTATTATTTGAGGGGGTGGGGCATGACCCCCCCTAAGACAACGAAATGGAGGGTATAACATAATACCTCGCCACTTCGTGTGGCGGGGTGTAAAAACTTAAATATCCAAGGTAACAAGTAGTATTTCCAAGTTAAGATCACAAATGATCAAGTTATATCACTTTTCCCATAGACTTCTATAGTAAAATTTTGCAAAACCCCACTTCCTTTTGAGACCCCCAAAATATATGTTCCCTCCCACAGATTGAAAATTTTTTTTCGGGAGGCGCATCTAGGAATATGGGCCTAGCAAGTCGTATGATATCAAGCGATTCCGTCTATTTAGTATTTTATCATTTGAGGGGGTGGGGCATGACCCCCCCCTCAGACCACCTATGGTACCAAATGATTCGTCTTATCATAAGGAGTAATAATATATATGGTTATTGGGTGGGGATCTCAATGGTTTTCAGAATATTTAGTATTTTATCATTTGAGGGGGTGGGGCACGACCCCCCTCAGACCCCCCTATGGTACCAAATGATTTTTCTTATCATAAGGAGTAATAATATATATGGTTATAGGGTGGGGATCACAATGGTTTTCAAAATATTAAGTATTTTATCATTTAAGGGGGTGGGGCATGACCCCCCCCCCCCTCAGACCCCCTATGGTACCAAATGATTCGTCTTATCATAAGGAGTAATAATATATATGGTTATAGGGTGGGGATCTCAATGGTTTTCAGAATAATAAGTATTTTGTCATTTAAGGGGGTGGGGCATGACCCCCCCCCCCCCCCTCAGACCCCCTATGGTACCAAATGATTCGTCTTATCATAAGGAGTAATAATATATATGGTTATAGGGTGGGGATCTCAATGGTTTTCAGAATAATAAGTATTTTGTCATTTGAGGGGGTGGGGCATGACCCCCCTCAGACCCCCCTATGGTACCAAATGATTTGTCTTATCATAAGGAGTAATAATATATATGGTTATAGGGTGGGGATCACAATGGTTTTCAAAATATTAAGTATTTTGTTATTTGAGGGGGTGGGGCATGACCCCCCCTAAGACAACGAAATGGAGGGTATGTATATATTATCTGCATTTTGACAGCTAGATATCGTAAAATATCATCCCGTGAGCCAGAATATGAAGTTTGGGACGAGTGAGCGTAGCGAACGAGACCCAAGTCTTCATATTCTGTCGAGCGGGATGATATTTTACGATATCTAGCTGTCAAAATGCAGATAATATTTTTATCATCTTAATTACTTATCTGAAACGTAATTATTTGTAAACTTTCTAAATTCTCCCAAATTATCGCGGGAAAAGTATGGATTCCTCATCGCAACGACAAC